>CM021100.1:199354162-199943625 GCA_007115665.2 Sequoiadendron giganteum
CTCTATCAACCAAGTAAACCCTTAACCCCAAACCTTTAACCCCAAACCCTTCAACCCTAAACCCTTAAACCATCTACCCTATACCCTTAACCAAATACCCTCTACCATCAACCCTATTCCCTCAACCCTAAAACCTTAAACCCTAATACCTTAGATACCATCACCCCTATAGCTCCTCCACTCTAATCCATAAATCCTATACCATCAACCCCTATCAATTTCTCTCTATCTATACATCTCACCTCTCCCTCCCTCTCCCGCTTCCTCCCTCCTACCCTCTCTAATTGTCTCTAGCTATTGTCTCCCTATTTCTACGTACCTCTCATTCAATCTTTCCCTACCACCCTCTCTCGCTCCCTCTATCCATCTCTCTTTATGTCCCTCCCACTCTATCCCACTCTCTCTCTCAGGTCTCTCCTTCTAGCAACCTACCTAGGTAACTCCCTCTCTATCTTTCTCCCCTCTCTCTATCTATCCCTCCAACCCTACCTAGATAAGTCCCTCTCACTCCAGCCCCCTCTTTCTCTACCTCTATTAGGTCACTCCCTCCCACACTCTCTCCCTCTCTCAGGTCTCTCACTCACACTCCCTCTCTCTCCCACTCCATATCTCTCACACCCTCTCACTACCTATTTCTCAAGTCTCTCCCTCTCACCTCCCTCACACTCTCAAGTCTCTCCTTTTGGCACCCTATCTACATAACTCTCCATTTCTATTCATCTCTCTCCCCCCTCTCTCTCTCCCTCTCTCTCAATTCTCTCTCTCCCACCCCCCTCTCTCTCTCTCCCTCCCTCTATCTCTCCCACCCTACCTACCTAAGTCCCTCTCACTCCAACCCCTTCTCTCCAACTCCCTATATCTTAAACTCCCACTTCCACCTTCTCTCTATCTCTCCATACCTTCTCTCTCTAAATTCTCCCTCTATCTAAAGACATACATAATACATACATACAAGAATAATACATATGTACATATAATCTTACATCCATACAAGCATACATGCATACATGTGTAGATAAAATATTACATAGATACATGCATACATAAAATATATATGCATTGATACATACAGACATTCGTACATACAAACATGACATACAAGCATACATCTACAAACAAACATACAAACATATTAGCATACATTCAATATATTGGCATTTAACATAAAGGAATACATAATGCAAGCACATTATAATGAACTCACATTATGTCTTAGTTGACATGTTTCCCGCAGAAGCAAAAACCATGTCAAAACTAAGATATAACGCGAGCGCATTATAGCACGCTCGCATTATAGCTTGCTTTCAGAATTCCCTAGCCTTAGACTTGGTATTTGCCTTGGAATACCAACCCAAAGGCTTGGAGGGCATTCCCAACAAGCAGAGACATGTTTTTAAAATATCTACCATATTTCACATAATCGAGTTTGTGCTCACCATCAGGATTGCACGTGGTTCAATATCAAAAAAATTGAACACATGGGTAATGTTGGGTTCTCTCTTAGCTATCCAACGATGTAATTTTTTTCACTT
Source organism: Sequoiadendron giganteum (assembly GCA_007115665.2). Lineage (NCBI taxonomy): Eukaryota > Viridiplantae > Streptophyta > Pinopsida > Cupressales > Cupressaceae > Sequoiadendron > Sequoiadendron giganteum. Next base: position 199,355,695 of record CM021100.1, read on the forward strand.
TCTGAAAATGTTAATCCTTTCATCCATAATTTATTTTATTTGTATGTCTTTTTTTTGCCAAAAAGAAGTGTTCGGTATTTTTTTCATTATAAATTAACCATTCATCGATTTTTTAAATAAATTACATTTTTAGAAACTAGAATCCATTCTACAAATTTAATTTTTTTAAAACTGCAATTAGTTTCCAAAATTTGTAGGGGTAGCATGGCCAAAATTCTATTTTTCAGTAAATGTCCATTCGAAAATTAGTAAAAACTCAAATATTCATTAAAAAATTATCAAAAAAATTGTGCATCAACTACATACTGTTAGATAACTTTTGACTATTGTGATTTTAAAAATACTAAAAAAAGTTCATTGTACGAGGGTCATACAAGAGTTGCTATGTATTGTTTTTTTGACAAAAACAACACTAATTTGTGTACGTCCCTCTTTTAAACCCCTTAATCTTAACCATTGTAAACTAAATTAGTAGTTTAGAAAGTAGACTTAGGCACTTCGATCCTTGTTTTTGTTCCATCTCAAAATTTTGAGTGTAGCTATCCTCAATTTCACGTCCAATGTCAGTATTTCCTTATTTCAGAAAAAAGGTGTCCACTTAAGTCCCCTTTTTGGGAACCATCTTTGTGCACTTAACCAGGTATGATATATCTATTCTTTGTGATTGTCCAGTAGGTTTCACCAATGCATCTCATATGACACTCCATTCGAGTCTTCCACAAAGAGTAATTTGTTCCACCAAATCTCAGATTATCTTTCTTATATGTCATCATCCTGGATCACCTCAAGTGATCAAGCTTCTTCAACAAAACCTACTATGATACCAATTGTTGGCAACACAAGGGCAGACAACTGATAGGGGGGTGAATCAGTTGTCAAAAAAATTACATTTATTAAACTTATTCTTAGATCTGATATTTAAGCATGAAATAAAACACCATCACCACATCAGAAACACACATAACACCAATATTTTTGTGTGGAAATCTTATTAGGGGAAAAACCATGGTGGAAGTCAATCCACAAGTTTATACTATATTAAAATTATAGAAAATGGGGAATGCACATGCATTTAGGCACACTGCCTAGAGCTCACTGCTCAAATACAAAAGAGGCTTGTTGCCCAAAGGAAGACACACTGTCTTATAGTCACATTTAGATTAAAATATCTTGAACTATGAAAGTAGCATTTTCTAATGCCTGATTACAGTTCTGGTTAAGTACATGAACACTCTTTCTTATGCTCACTCTTCTTCACACTTTACTTGCAGTCCATCTAAAATATCTTGAACTAAGAAAGTAGCATTTTCTAATGCCTGATTACAGTTCTGGTTAAGCACATGAACACTCTTTCTTATGCTCACTCTTCTTCACACTTTACTTCTACCTTCAAAAGATCTAAACTTTATTCACTCATAGCACTCACACACCTTGCGTCTTGCATGTCTCAAATGATATAAAAAATCGGTTATATATATCCACATCTAAGGATAACATCAACTACATGTCCGCCAAATAAAATATAAAATGTGTACAAACTATCGGCCCAAATTAATAAACAGTTTTCAAAATGAATCAACCAAAGTCAGCCACAACATAGTAGAAACCCAAAACATTATGTCTCAAACATAAAACACCTTAAAAAACTTTCCTCAAACATCCACAACATGCTAAATTACCCTATCAACCAAGAACATGAAAAACATGAACACATCGAAGAAAATCATCAATCACGAGCACAATGATCAATACAAACCAACACAGATATAGAATAATCTAGAAACATCCACAAGCATCATGAAACACTATAGGAGAATTTGCAACAACTCGGATTACTAGAATCAGATTATCTTCTTTCAGGAACACCAACTACAATAACAAAATAACTATCAAAACACAAGAACTCATAACTTGATCAAATCTTCATGCAAACCTCTAAAAAATTATGTGGATAAACTAGATATACCTATAAACAAACCCTTTGATCCGAAACTTCTCACAATCAATATTATGAACTAACCAACATACTGAAATTCACTGCAACATTGATAACCTTCAACTTACCACTAACAACCTACAACTTATTTTATTACAATTTTCTGAATATCCTCAACATATACAATCTTGAAGACATTAATGCTAATAGTGTTGACATCAAAGAAAACCACATATCAAAAATCTCCAACACCTCATTCTCTACTCTTTCCTTGAATACCTAGAATATATCAAGAGCTTGAGCTTTCTCTCTAAGAAAAGTAACCCATGTCATCCTAGAGTAATGATTAATCAAGAGCATAAAATACTTGTCACCATTAAGGCTTCATGTTCTTGTAGTGCCATAGAGGTCTATATGAATTAATTCTAGTATTCTAGTAGATGATTGTTTCTTTCCTTTAAAACTGCTTCTTGTTTGTTTTCCCGACTAACAACTTTTGCAAATTGAATTTGAAGGCTTTGCGATTCTAGACAGAACTCTAACAACTTCCTTAAAACTAATCTTGATTAGATTTTCAAAATTTACATGTCCCATCCTCTGGTGCCACAACCAAATTTCAATAATCTATGAAAAAAAACACTTACCATCACCACTATTAAGGTGATAGATGTTTCCATGAGTTCTTCTTGCCGCTACCACACAGTTTCAGATCCTTTTCTGATCTCGTACGTGTTATCATGAAAAATGACATTGAATCCTTTGCTACACATTTTTCCAACACTTAAGAGATTATGCCTTAAACCCTTTACATAATAGACATCATCAGTACTACATTTCCCATCAAAACTAATTGTTCCTTTACCAACAATCCAAGGACCAGAATCATCTCCAAACATAACTATTCCTCCATCATATTTTTCAAGTTTAGTGAACTTACTCTTATCTCCAGTCATATAATTTGAACACCCACTATCAATTACCCAAAATTATTCATCCTATCTAGCATGAAAAGCAGTCACCAAAATTACTTCCATCTCATCCTTCTTACTCTCTGAAACAAATTCCTTTGCACATTTTCCATGGTTAGTAGACACAACTTTACTTTCCAGGGCTATAAATAAACATTCATCATCCAAAATTCTTGTGTCTTCTTTGATATAGTACAATTTCTTGAACTTCCCATCCTTCTTGTCCCTATGATTATTATTATTATCCCTGTTCTTCTTGTGTGTAGCTATATTAGGAGATCTTGATGCATAATGACTAATATTTCCAAAACTGAAACACTCAAAGGGTAACATACCTTTGTATTTACTAGTACCTTTCTTCAATTTCCTTGTGATGTTTTCCTCCAACTCTTATGAATCATCATCTGAGTCATCTCGCATCTTCATTGCTTTAAAAGTTGTTTTATTATTCTCCTTATCTCTTGCAAATTTTCTCATCTTGAATGTAGTCAAGACACCAAATAGGTGCTCCTTAGTAAACCTCTTTGGATCATATGATTATTCAATAGCAGAGACTTTGTCACTATAATTCTTTGGTAGGATCATCAAGATCTTGTCAATTATATCTTCATCGGACATGGTACCACCTTGATTCTTGATTGCATTTTCTAGTAGTTCAACTCTTTGACAATAGATTGCAATATATTTATCCTCTTCCATTCTCATGTTCTCAAATTTTCGCTTCTAGTTCTTAGCTTCTATGACAATTTTTATCATTTCCTTCATAAATGTCTTTCGATTTTTCCCATAATTCATATGCAATTCCTAAAGAAATAATTTTTATCCTTTTAGTTTTAGATAGAGAACTGAAGATAGCATACCTTGTCTTTTCATTCTCTTCATAAGCTGCAATCTCATCTATTTAGGAATGACCAGCAGATAGTGCAACATACTTTTTCTCCATAGCTTTCTAGGTCTTGAAACCAAGAAAAATCAAATAACCTCTAATCTATTCTTTCCAGACACTGTAATCAGCTCCATCAAAAATAGGTGAACCATAAATTTTAGGGGGAAGAGGATTTCCTAACGCTTTTAGGGTTTTCCACCAAAAAGGAGAGAACTCTTTACACTCTAAAACTTAGTGGGTTCATTCAATATTAAGTGATAATATGATTAATATGTGTTTATATGAGATGTCCTAAATGCTAAAAATTGATAAAAGGGACTAAATATTAATGCAAAAACCTAGAAAATGCACTTTGATTGAAAACACATTGAGATATGTAAACTTATGCTAAATGACATAAGAAAGGTTATGAAACAAAAAAAAAAACTATAAAAATAGAAGTGTGCACCTGGAAGTGTGTTGTAGACTTGAAGCAGCTCTAATAATCTAGAAATGCTAATTTTTATGTCTTGCGGGACACTTGTTCATAGATGGGTGACTTAGTCTTTTTTTGGGGTGATTCCAAAAAACTACTCTGAGGCCTGTTTCAGCCAAATAGGTATCTAGATCCACATAAATCTCTGAAAAATAAACATAGTGGGACTAATTTGCCACAACTAGGTGAAGTATCCTTTTTGTCTTTTATGGAAATCTAAAGGTGGAAAAAAAATCTCTTGAATTACATTTTTGTTCCTCCAAGTATACAGACCAGAAACCTTGATCTTCAACCTTGTTAGAACCCAAAATTTTGGAACCAAAACCCTAACGTTTTCCTCAATTTTCTGTTAAAACCCTATGATTTTTCTCCATTTAAATCCCATCATTTGCTTATCTTCCTCATAAAAAATTCATTTTTCCCATTCATAATTTTCAAATACCTTCACCGCCATTCAAAAAAGCCAAGGTTGACTTATATATTTTACCATGGCTATATTCATGTCACATACCACTTTACAACAACCTCCCACAATGGGCTCACAGTATGGCGGTAGCAGTTAGTAGGTGGGCATGAAGCATTTACCATGCCACCGTGTGCGGTCTAAACATAGACCGCAGTATCGCGGTGGGTGGTATCTCATCAATGAGGCAAAACTTACAGTGCCCTAGTTGGCAGTCATCTCACAGATCGCAGTGGCCATGGTGATTAGGTAATGGTCAATGATAGACGGAGGTAGCGGTCACTACGGTATCGCCCCTAGTTTACGGGGAGACTGGCAGTGATAAAATGTTAGACGATAATGAAGGTGATACTACCGCACCGTGACCAGCTAGAGAAGGGATTGTGGTAGTGAGGTAACAAAGGGGGAAGCAGCTAGTGGTCACACCATAGTATCGACTAAGGCTAAAGTATAGACCACGGTAAGGTAGTTAGCAGCAAGGCGAATGGTCAATGATGAACACTGGCATACCGCTGGTGGCATAAACAAAGTCAGCGTTTGAGCGGTAAAGAAATAAGAGACGGAGTGGTCAAAGTCAAGGCACCGTGACACCACAAAGAGATAAAGGGTGAGCCGGGGTGAGGCGGTAAAAGAAATAAATAAATCCATAGGGAATTAAAAAATTAAAGCAGGAAAAGACATAAAGTATTAAAGTGAAAAGTAAAAGGCATAACTATTGCAAAAAATATTGAATTTTTCGAAAGGCAACACAATTAAATATTTTAATTTTATGTCAATGAATTTGAATAGTTTTATGAGTGAGGTGAAGGGTCGTGACCCTTGGGATATAATGTATAAATATTTCTAAAAATCAGTTTGAAGAGAAAAAGAGTAGTCAGTTAGAGGAGGAGAGATTTTCTCAAAAATGGACTAGGAATGTAAACAATGACAAATCCTTTTTTGAAGTAGAAGTAATGAAGACTAATGTCTTTAAACTGGTGTACTTCTTTTTTGAGTTCAGTTGATGTGTTGCATCAATTTAATTTTTTATCTAGTTGTCTCCAACTTGAGATCCTTTAATTATTTAAATCAACATATCAAGTATATCTCAGATTTATCAGAATGTATTCCCATTTTGTGTGATTTAGTTGATTGGTGGTTGCGGGTCAAATTTAAACTCTTTTAAATAAGTCACAGTAATTTAAGGATATATTTTGGGTAGTTAAAGAAGAACCAGATAGAAAAATATTCCAACACAATTTATGCCAGTCATTAAGATTTCATTTCTTAAAGTTCCCAACAACTTGAATTAAAACCAAAAAGGGAAACACATATAATTCTCAATTTTTGACTCCATTGCCCATGTGGACAGAAGGCAGTGATCTGCCACAACCTAGAGAATTAATTTTATATACAAACAACATTATCAAAACCTTTCGTTTATGCAGTAGGAGTAGTAGTTGTAGTATTTTTGTCTATCCACTACCTTTTGCCATTGTGTGTAGATTGTTGCATTAGGAAATACATTTCAAAATCTACATCATTCATATAGGTTCACCGGCCTTGGTTTAGTAGAACCTAAAGAGAAGAATATTCAATTGCATCAATTGGCCTTGTACATTGGCCAAAAGCGTTGTGAGAGCTTGGCACCGTCTTGTGGTTCAAACCTATTTTTTTGAGACCCAACAATTTGGTGACTCTACTGAGGACAAACATCAGAAAATTTTCCAGCCTTTCCATTTATTGAGTCAGTAAAGTTTCACTTTATTTTGGAGATTCCGTTGGGGCAAACTAAAACAATATCAAATTTTATTTTTATTTTCCTACTTTTGGGAAAAGTAGGTGGTGACTCTATTTAAATTTGATATATAATGCATGGGTGTTGTGAAGCAGTAATATTTAATCAAGATGGCAAAAGAAGAAAGAAGAAAACAGTCAATAAGAGAGTTGGAGGAATTGAGACAACAAAGGCTACAATTAGAACAACAGATGCTACAAGTGAACCAACATTTGCTGCAATTGGGAGTCAAAGGTGCTTCAAGTAAATCACCAAATAGCCCATCATACAATGAGAATGAAGACATAGATTCCAGGAGATCTTGGAAACCACATGTACCACATGATGCAACTAAGAACTTTGGCATGAAAGGTAATGTACTCTATTCATATCAAAATACTTTTGATGAGTATATTCAAATTCAAGAGAGAGGCAAAAATCTTGTGGATGCCTTTTTTGATATAAGGAAATATAAGGGAGAATCTATGAGTTCTTTGTACAATAGGATGAAATATATTTGTATGCAATTACCTACTCATTATAGGCCTACAAGACCCACATTTGTTGCATAATTTCTAATAGCATTAGAGCTTGAATCGATTTATTGGTCAGAGTCATTAAAACAACAAGACTTTGATGCGGTAAATAAACTTATTGATTCCATACTTTGGATAAGGTATGTGGGTACTACCAATAATGCTTCAGAAGCTGAAATAGAAGATATCATGCCTTCCAACAATGAAGATATGGAGAGCTTCTCTTGCATAACAGATTCAAATTGTGAAGATGAAATTGTGGATGTTGATCTTCAACAGGGTGATTGTTGCAATTCTTATGAAGATCAAGAAGAGGTTGGAGACATGGTGGAAGATATGGAAGTAGAGAATTGTTCACTCAACAGTGAGCAAGTTTTAGATTTATTGACTCTTGAATACTGGAGATGTGCACATAAAGATGGTTCTGAAACTTTGGGTCTAGCCTATATCTACTTTGACAGTGAAGATACTATGTGTAACAATTCATATGACTCCATGAGCATTGCTCAGGTTGATGAAGATATCTTTGAATCTGATCAAAGGTCTGTGTCTATCCAAGAAGAGGTATCTGATTTGAATGATTTTTTCCTACAAGAGAAAGATATTGGTTTGCATGTTATTGATAATGAGTGTCCAGTATTTGTTGATTCAAGTATGTATAAGGATGACTATATGGATCAAATGTATGTGTCGATGCCAACTGGAGCAAAAAAAGAAATGGAAAGTAGTATTGATTTGATTATTTCAGAAGATGCTAATGAGTTAGAATTTTTTGATTTCCAAGAAAAACATTCAGATTTTCAGTTCGGAGTGCAGTTGCAGGAACATTCAGCAACATATGGTGGAATGAATAGTTTCAAGATAAACCTGATGAGTTCAAAACAAAATATGGTCTATGAAAGAGGGAAGTGCAAGTTCTTATTTTGGGCTGGTCTGGGGCCATCCCTTATGATTTTATTTTGAACCATAGTAGGAACAAAAGATTAGGGATTGCTAGTGCATGGACAATTCCTTACAAACCTCTTTAAACATTTTTTTCCATGCACAGTAGTTTTAGAAACTTTGAAGGGTCTGGGTTTGTTAGTACATGGACACTCCCAGAACTGCCCTTGTTGAAAACTTTTTGTTTCTTTCCATGTGCAATAGTCTAGTGTTTCATCTTCCATCCTCCATACTCTTTCATTCCTTCCATTTTCCTATGCCTTCATTTTTTATATCTTGGCTTGGTCTAATCTCTCAAAGAATTATGGATTCTTGCAGTGATTTGCAAAATCACTCATCCCCAACAAGAGCCACTATTAGAACCCAAAATTTTGGAACCAAAACCCTAACGTTTTCCTCAATTTTTTGTTAAAACCCTATGATTTTTCTCCATTTAAATCCCATCATTTGCCTATCTTCATCATAAAAAAATCATTTTTCCCATCCATAATTTTCAAATACCTTCACCGCCATTCAAAAAAGCCAAGGTTGAATTATATATTTTACCATGACTATATTCATGTCACATATCACTTTACCACGGCCTCCCACAATGGGCTCACGATATGGCGGTAGCAGTTAGCAGATGGGAATGAAGCATTTACCATGCCACAGTGCACAGTCTAAACATAGATCGAGGTATCGCAGTGGGTGGTATCTCACCGGTGAGGCAACACTTACTACACCATAGTTGGCGGTCATCTCATAGACCATGGTTGTTGCGATGAACAGGTAATGGTCAATGACAGATGGAGGTAGCAGTCATTGCGGTACTGCCACTGGTTTACAAGGAGACCATGGTGAAAGCGATAAACTGCTAGCCGACATTGAAGGTGATACCACCGCACCGTGACCGACTAGAGAAGGGATTACGGTAGCGAGGTAACGGAGGGGGAAGTGGCTAGCGATCATACTACAATACTGCCTGAGGCTAAAGTATAGACCGCGGTAAGGAGGTATGCAGCAAGGTGAACGATCAACAACGGACATCGCTATACCATTGGTGGCATAAACAAAGTTGATGGTTTAGTGGTAAAGAAATAAGAGATAGAGCAGTCCAAGTCAAGGCACTGTGGAGAGATAAAAGGTGAACCGCAAAGAGGTGGTAAAAGAAATAAATAAATCCACGGGGAATTAAAACATTAAAGTGGGAAAAGACATAAATTATTAAAGTGAAAAGTAAAAGGCAGAACTATTGTAAAAAATATTTAATTTGCCGAAAGGTAGCACAATTAAATATTTTAATTTTTTGTCAACGAATTTGAACAATTTTACCAGTCAGGTGAAGGGTCGTGACCCTTGGGATATAATGTATAAATATATCTAAAAATTAGCTTGAAGAGAAAAAGAGTATTCAGTTAGAGGAGGAGAGATTTTCTCAGAAATGGACTAGGAATGTAAACAATGACAGATCCTTTTTTGAAGCAGAAGTGTGAACCCCTAAACTTGCATATGCACAAGAGCAACAAACATGGTTAAATGTTACATCAAATGCATGCAAACAAGTATGAGAGATTCCCCATGAAATCCATCTATTTAAAACTTAAATTAGGAAATGAAGAACACAAAGAAGAACAAAACTTGAATGTTATGAAATTAAATCCTATTTAAGCAAATAACATGATGATCCCATGGGGGAATTGGTGCCAATGGAGTTTTGCAATTGGCCCTTTCCCAATTCCTAAGTTGCAATGTTGAGTTATTGAGAAATGGTCAAATCTCCAAAGAGATTTGAGCATAACCTTGTTACAAATATTGAAGATGATGAATGGTTGGATGAAATGAGCAAAATTAGTTCTCAATTGGAGAGAGTAACTTTGCATGAAAATTGTGGATGGATAATGAGGAGAGAAGCCTCCAATTTATAACTTTCAATTTGGAAGAGAAAGTGAGATTTGAGCAATGTGGGATTAAACTTCAATCTAATGGTTGAGTGTCACATGTCATGATGTGAATGGTTAATGGTTGTGCACATTTTGGCCAAAGTGCCAATAAATGCATTTAGTTTGAATTTGAATTTGTGAAATGACTTGTTGAAGAGGGAAGGGAAATGAAGTTAATGTCACTTGGCTCATGGTCAAGGACATGTAAGAGGCCTGAAATGCCTTGTTGGAAGGACTAAGTCCACCTGGACTTTTTGAATTCAAATGAGGGAATATTCCATTTTGATGCCATGTGAGGGAAAATAGAGAATTTAAATAAATCAAAGTAATTGATTTATTGTGCAAGTTGCATTCTCTAGATAATTTTAGTTATTTGGATTAAATTAATCAAGATTTGATCAATTTAATGCAATATTAGATGATTTGACAATTTTGACTTAAATTTATGGGTTGATTTAAATCAGAATTGAGAGGAAATGATTAATTAAATAAATGATTTGATTTATTTAACTAAAAGGGATAACACTAGATTAAATTAAATAAGGTTTAATTTATTTAATTTAATAAGAGGACTTTAGAGATTTTAATCAAATAAAATGAATTATTTAATTAAATAGAGACTTATGGTTAATTAAATTAATTTGATTAATTTAATCACTAGAGGAGAAAGACTTAATCGAATAAATAATGATTTATTAAATTAAGAGATGGAAGGTGATGATAAGCTGAGAGTGTGATTCAGGATGAAACGATGTTAGTAATCAGGATCAAGTGTGCCGAATCGAAAGTGTTCATTTTCCATGTCTACATTTTTCCCCTCTTTGAAGCAATGTACTTGTTGCATTCATTCAAAGAATAAACTATTGTGATCAAAGGTTCAAGGTTTTTATAAGTTTTTTAGATGCCCCAGTGTTGCCTAAGCAGAAGGATATTGGTGGATATTGCCCCCTCAAGAGATTAGACAATTTTTTTAATTTTTTGGATGATCTCGCGAAAAAAAATGGATAAGGTGTGAAATAGCCTCTGGGTGCCCCAGATCATCAAAAATGCATTCATAATGCCAAAAAACAATGTAGAATGGCCTTCAGTTGGATGAAAACGGGATAAGGAGGCAAAAACCCTAGCTAGAAGGTCAAATTAGGTCAAAAAACCCTAATTTTTAGGTTTAAATAGACCTCAAGGGGTCACGACAAAGGAGACAGCATGGGGGCAGCTGATCCCAGCAAAGGAGGCAGTGTCCTCATTTAGATAGTTAGTGGCTCAGTCGTGGCCATATGATCAGGGGCCAGCAGATGCAGGGGTGACTCCAGCATATAGGGCATGGTTTCAACCTCCACTAAGATTGACAGTTCCTGGGATAGTGCTTCCATGTCAGAGGCCTAGAGGTAGGGAAACAGGCAGAGGTTGAGGAGTTGCAGGTGCACAATAGCCAGCAAGGCAGGATGGACAGCCTCCGGTCATCCCACAGTAGCCAATAGGACAGGATGGGCAGCCTCCAGTCGTCCCACAACAACTAGTGGTGCAGCCAATAGTACCACCAATAATACAGCCAGTGGCACAACCAACAACACAGCCAGATCACCGTGATATTTCGATTCAACAGCTACAGGGCCAGGTACAGGTTGCGACAGTAGAGTGGAATGAGGCCTGATAGCAAGTTATTGCTATTACAGCCAAGAGAGATTAGGCACAATCCAAGAGGGATCAGGAGATTGGTTGTTGGAGACAGTTAGAGAGTGCAGCGTCCACATCCCGGGGTCGATCAGTTGACATTCAGGAGTACAGAGAAGCTATTAGAGAGGCCGAGTACTATCGGCAACATTACCGATAGGTAGTGCCATTAGCAGGTAGAGTGCCAGACTTCTCTCAGCAGATAGAGGATCATGGTGAGAGGTAGGTTGGGGAGGGCAGTAGCTAGTAGGGCTATCCCTTTTGATCACAGATAGTTTTGCACTTTTGATTTATGGGCCATATCGTTGCCCCTATTGTACCATGTATTTGATTGTACATTTGATCTGATTTGTATCATAACAGTGTATTTTTGATGATATATATGAGATGGTTCACCCTTTTATGACATGTATGGTGCAAATGTATGATATGCAGTGTTATTACGATTGTGTGAGATGTTCCTATTTCATATGTTTATGCAATATGATGTATGTTTCTAATAGATGCTCTTCTTTTTGTATATTTTCCATGCTTTTTAATGATGTTCCTATGGATGTAATCTATGTTAATGATGGTGTAATGATATGCAAGTGGTGATGGATGCAATTGATTATGTATGATACAATGCTTTCTTAAGATGTTTTAGAATAACAAATTTATATTATTCCTCATAACTAAAGATAATTATATGATGCAATATGCTTTTATGTTGATGGTCATGTGGATGTAGAGTGTATGCATTGGCGATGTTTTGATTACTGTTATGATACCATGTTAGTGTGGAGGAAAGATAGAGGAATTGAGAATCAAAGAGTTAGTTTGAATGATGGTGATTTGCATTGCTAGGAGTTGGGATTTTCAAAGGGTCAATTATGTTATGTTTGATAACACACATAGGTACGATTCATCAAGGCATAAAGGACCGGGATGGTGTGGTACCCAGTGTGATGGACTTTGACTTTTCAAACAGATAGGAGTATCCTTGTTCATACTTAGCATACGTATTCCGTTCAGGATATAGTTCAGACATTCTAAACATCTCAGGCCAAAACACAAGAAAGCAAACTTTCCTATGTGGTCAACAAGATATCTAAAACATCCTCTCTACATACCAAACAAAACATATACGACTAAGTCATTTTACAAAGGTATCCCTCAAACACAGCATATAAAAAGATAATGATCCTTGGCCCCATTCCTTTCTCTCTAAACCTATTTTTTCTTAGGCATCATCGAGAGGTCCTTGGAATGAGCGCAAAATAAGGTAAGTCCAAAAAGAGCAAGATAAAGTAAACAAACAAACTAATGTTCTTCATACTACTAGCCAAGACTAAAATATTATGGGGTCCCTGATTCTTATGTCCATCATAGGAAAGCTTGATCCTAGGACATGTAGTGATTAGGGTTTTGGTGGGACTGATTGGATGATAAGCTATTGATAATCTGAGTTGATCAACTTGCTTGCTTACTTATCTAGACTTTTGAGATTTTGACGATTAGGTGTTCACTTTGAACCTGCTAGACTTGCTTCTGACTGACTCACCAAAGGATGAAAGTGACGATTGATTTATTATGAGTGATGAAAATCACGAGGGAAAGCGAGATGAGATGGATGCACCACTTTGGAATTTTCAAATATTTTGAGGTTGTTTTTGGTATTTTTGAAATTTTCCAAATGTTTTTGGTATTTTGAGATTTTTGACAAAAGAGACTAACCTAAAGACCTATTGCTAGGGGTCTCTAGAGCTGATCCATAGATTAACCTTGCCTAAATTATACACGCACAGACCATGTAGTTTGACTAACAATAGACTTGAATCAATGAACAGGTAAGATGGGCAAGCGAATTGCCACTTTATTGCGATAGACACTTAAAGGACCGACCGAAATGGAAACCAGATGGGCAAATGGATTGCCAATGCAACAAATGCCTAAGGACTGACCTAAATGTCTCGGGGGATGATCAAAGATCAACCTTGCCTATGTTCAAGCTCAGAGACGATGTAGTTCAACAAGGTGAAAGACTGACAAGACTCAATGATGAACTTTTGATGATTTTATGATATTTTGACATGTTTTTGGATTTTTGATGATTTGGATGTTTTTGATTTTTTGATAAATTTTTGAAAGTTTTTGATTTTTTGATCAATTTTTTGAATGTTTTTTATTTTTTGCATGATTTTTGGGATAAGCACAAAAGATATACACAAATCTGATCCTTTGCCAGTTTCAAGGGCATGCCCCCAGCGTTCAAGCGATAGACTACTTCAATAAAGGTAGGACAAGCTAACCTTAGGAATATGCCAAGTAGTACTGTGGTGGAATATTGTATGGGTATCAGTTCAGGCTATTGTATGGATGTGAGCGAATGGGTGGATGGAGGATTAATGAAATGTGATGGAACGGATGAGTGAGCCACACAAATCCTGGTGGATAGAAGGTGCTTTATTTACGCTTGGCGCTTATTTGCCAGGTTTTCACCAAGGTACTTGTCCAAAGCGCCACCGAAGTGGTTTTCACTAGAGGACAATTTTTTTGCATTTTTTTGATTTTTTTTTTTGTATTTTATATATATATTTTATTTTTTTTGTCGCCAAGATGCCTGTTTGCTAGGTTTTCATCAAGGTAACCATTTTTTCAAGACTTTTTCTAATTGTTTTTGTATTTTATGGTTCTATACCTTGCAAGTTCTTAGGCATAAAACTTTTTGAGATGAGAGCTATTCATAGGCTCCTGCAAAGGCTCGCCTTCTGGTGTTTCTAATTGATATGATCCTGATTTGTAGCTGGCTGTGATGATGAAAGGTCCCAACCAGTTGGGCTCAAATTTTCCCTTGCTATCTAGATTCGGCACATCTTTTTGATTCTCTTTGAGCACAAGGTCACCGACTTGGAAGGTTTGTTGCATGATCTTCTTATTGTAGCTATGTTTCAAGCGATTCTAATAGACTTGTAGATGATTTAGGGAATCCATTCACCGTTCATCCATTAATTTCAACTCATTTAGTCTTCTCACCCTGTATTCATCATCTATGATGAGGTTTTGCAAAGATATTCTTAGTGACGGGAGCTCAATCTCAATTGGAAGTATGGCTTCTGATCCATAGACCAGGGAAAATGGGGTGGTTCCTGTTGCATGCAGATGTTGGTGCGGTAGGCTCATAAGGTAGGATTTAGTTGTAGATGCTAGTCACGACCAGAGTCATTGACTATTTTCTTGAGGATTTTCATAATGGTTTTATTGGTAGCCTCTGCTTGGCCATTGCCTTGTGGGTAATACAGAGTGGAAAAGCAATGCTGGATTTTGAATTTTTCACATAATTTGTGAACATCCTGATTCTTGAAGGGTGCCTTGTTATTAGAGATAATGGATTGGGGGACACCATATCGACAAATGAGGTAATTTAGGATGAACTTGGATATCTGCTTTCTAGTGATGTAGGTCATGGGAATTTCTTTGACCCACTTAGTGAAATACTCTGTGGCAGTGATCATGAACTTATGGCTGTTAGATGAGGTGGGGGTGATTTTTCCTATGAGATTGAGCCCCCATTGGGAAAAGGGCCAGGGTGTGACAATAGGATACAATTCTTGAGTTGGTGCATGAATGAGGTCTCTGTGCTGCTGGCATTGTAGACATATCCTGAAAAAATCATGTGCCTCTCTTTCCATCGTAGGCCAATAGTATCCAGTTCTTAACAATTTCTTGGCCAAGGTCATACTGCTCGAGTGGGAACCGCAAGTGCCATTGTGTACCTTAGTTAGAATAGTCAAGGCTTCCACGGGATTTAGGCAACGTAACAAGGTCCCTTCAATGCTTCTATGGTAAAGGGTTTCTCCTAAGATGATGAAACATGAGGCTCTTTTGACAAAGGTTCTCTTAAGGTTTGGTGTTATGTCAGTGGGGAAGATTCCTATTCGTAGGTAGGTGTAAATGTCGTGATACCACAGATCACCAAGACCAACAATTTGACACATGTATTCTGACTCTAGTACCTCGAATGTGGGTATGAGAAGCTGTTCAACTAGAAATTCATGTTTTGAGATGTGAGTGATATCCAACAAAGATCTGATTGTTGCCATGGCATCTACTGCTCTGTTATTATCTCTTGGTATTTTCTCAAATTTTATATCAATAAATGATTCCTTGAGGCTTTCTACCAATTTATTGTATGGTGCGAGCTTTTCATCCTTGGTTTGGTATTTTCCGTTGACCTGGTTGATGATGAGCTATGAATTCCCATAGACTTTCAATGCCATGATTCACCATTGTGTTGCAATTTTGAGTCATATGGCTAAAGCCTCATATTCTGCAATGTTGTTTGCACAGAGGAATGCCAACTTGTAAGATCTTGGTATGCAATCCCCTTGTGGGGTGATGAAAAACATGTTGGCTCCTGATCCATTCTGCATGTGTGAACTGTCAAAGTATAGTTTCCAATGGTCTGCTATGTTAAGATTGAAAATAGACTCGTCTGGAAATTCTGATACAAGTGGGTTTTCTGCTAACTGATTCGTAATGACTTGTCCCTTGATTGATTTTCACTCTACATACTCAATATCATGCTCGAACAGTATCATAACCCATTTGGCCATTCTTCCCATAAGAATTGCTTTAGACAATGGATACTTGAGGGGATCTATCTTGGCGATTAGCTTAATTTGATGAGCTAGCATATAGTGTCTGAATTTTTGGGCTGCAAACACCACTGCCAGACAAGATTTTTTTATTGATGTGTAATTGAGCTCATGCCCTACCATTGTTCTACTGATATAATAAATGGCCCACTCAGTCCCATTTTCATCATGTTGGGCTAAAAGGGCACCAAGAGTGGTTGTCGTAGCTGAGATGTATAGAATCAATGGTTTCCCCATGATAGGTGGTATTAGCACTCATGGTGTAAGTAGATATTCCTTGATCTTGTCAAATGCTTGCTCACATTTTTTTGTCCCACTTATATGCTACTCCCTTGTGGAGTAGGTGTGAATAGGCAATTTGTTTATCCACTAGCTGTGCTATGAACCTCCGGATGGATTGGAGTCTACCTTGCAGGTCTTTGAGCTGCTTCAGTGTTCTGGGTGCTTCCATGTCAAGAATTACTTTGACCTTGGCAAGGTCTACTTCTATCCCTCTCATTGAAACTATGTACCCTATCATCTTTCATGATTGTACCCCAAAGACACATTTCTTTGGGTTGAGTCTGATGTTGTATTTTTCCAACCTATCAAAAATTACACTTAGATTTGCTATGTGATCATGTCTCTTGATTTAGCCAATATGTCATCAACATAATCATTGATATTTTTGTGAATCATGTCGTGGAAGATTAGTGTCATGGCTCTTTGGTATGTAGCCCCTGCATTTTTTAGCTCAAATGGCATCACATTCCAGCAATAGGTGCCCCAAGGACATGTGAATGTTGTCTTATCTTGGTCATCTTTTGCGATCATTATCTGGTTGTATCCCGAGAAGCCATCCATCAGTGATAGCATCTCATGTCCGGCTATCATGTCCACTATCATATCAATGTTGGGTAGTGGAAAGTCATCCTTAGGACATGCTTGTTGAGGTCTCTAAAGTCGGTGCAGATGCGGATGCCCCCATTTGGTTTTGAAACTAGTACAAGGTTGGATACCCATTCTGGATAGTCAATCAGGCGAATGAAGCCAACATCTAGGAGTTTTTGTAACTCTACCTTGACTAGCAAGGCTATTTGGGGATGCATTTTTCTAAAATTTTGTCTAACCAGCTTAGCTCCAGGGTACATAGCTAGATGATGAACCACGACTTTCGGATCAAGACTCGACATGTCAGTGTGTAGGTCCATGCAAAATTTAACTTTCTTTCTCTTAAGAATGCAGCCAACAATTCTTGTTCTTCCGTCAGAAGTGATTGAGCATATAATGTAATGTGTGGTGTTATCTCCATTCCCAAATTGACAGGATTACACTGTTCTGCCAGGACTGCTGATTTTTCTTGATGCAATGCAGTTGGGGGGAGATTGAATCCTTTATCCTTTGACACCTCAAAGAGGTTTTCACCATTGGATGCATCCTTTATTTTTACTGTTTTGTGGTTAGAGAGTGCCACAGTGTGGTTTTCACTCAACAACTCCGAGCTTATTCTTGATATTTTCCTTTTGTGATTGAAGGACTCAATCATCTCCCCATAATATTCCTGGGTGTCTAAAGTGATGTCAAATCATGCTTTGTGATCCCCACACAAAATTGTATCCCTTAATCCCATGAATTCCGAGAGCACCTCATCATTTTTGAATGAGTCTAGAATTGGCGGTCCTCGTTGGTCATGATCGATGAGTTGAGGGTATACTAAGGTGATTTGGTGGTTTTGTTGGTTTGAATCGACTAGGGAGGCACTAATCATTAGTAGGGTAGAATCCTCAAAGAGCCTCTGAAGGCCACCTATGGTGTCATCATCGTCACTACTACTACAAACCTCGGTTATGTCAAACGTGAAGTTGTCAAGGGGTAGGTCTGTGGATACGGCTAGGCTAAGGGTGGTTATCGGTACCTGAGGGGAGGGACTGAATGCTCTATTGGAAGTACCTCTGCCACATACGGTTATACTCGGAGGAGTACATCCAAGACCAAGGTTCTACATTCTTCTTTCTACAATGATGGGTTCTAGCCATCCATCATTGTTCCTTCCAAGGCTTTTATTTCTATTATAGCCCATACCAAACATCATTTCCAACCCTCTATTAGTTTCATCTATAGGTAGGGTGGGTGTGGCTTCTGCATCATGGTATACTGAATTTGCAATATCCTCGTCATCAACATTTTCCTGACTTAGATCTCCCTAATGGCAGAACCCAGAAGGATCTTCCCTAAGGGTGCGGATGGGTGTTTTAGTTGATCGAGGTTGCCCATGTGACCTAGGAGATTGTGGTAACTCTCCTACAACAAATGTGTTCCTTTTATTTCTATAGTCACCGCATCCATTGTCCTGGATCATGTTTTTTATTTTAGATATATCAGGGATGGCGAGTGTCTCTATCGCAGACGTGGAGGTGAGGTTGGTTGGGTTGATGTATGAGGTGGATGGGCCTTCATCATTCTTTGGTACCTAGGGGATTTTGTAAAACTTGGCTTCCAATTTTTTGCAGTAGGCAAAAGGTTCGGGATCCCCATATATAGTGACCTCCTCATTTCTATGTGAAAACTTGATACATTGGTGATATGTCGAGGCCACCGCCTTCATTCAATGAATCCATGGACGACCGAGGAGGATATTATATGGTAGGTCAAGGACCTGACAGGCAGTCTCCATATTTGTCAGTCCCACTTGAATGGGGATTTTGATAGTGCCTTGAGACACTCTTTCTTGATCATCATATGCCCTTATTGTGATGCTCTTATTCTTGTTAGTGGAATCCTCGGCGAATCCCAATTTCTCTATAAGTTTAAGAGAGCAAATGTTAAGGCTTGCACCTCCCTCCACCAGGACTCTTTTAACTATCTTTTTATGGACCAGCACTTGAAGGTGAAGTGCATGGTTATGAGATGGTTGCAAGGCGAATCTTGGTCAGAGAATGTAAGGAGATTAGGGGTAAAGATGTTACCAACCATACCCTGAAAATGCTCTGTGTCAAAGGTGTCAGAGATGGTGGACGTTGCTAATGCTTCATCAAGAATTTTCCTATGTGCGGCAAAAATTTTCAATATTTCCAAGAGGGAAGTTTGGGTGGGGGTTCTTTTTAGTTGATCAATGACATTGTAGTCATAGGGGATGGCTTTTGTATTAGAAATGGGGGTCTTAGCTGGGGGCCCTACAATGGTGACCTTTCCACCACGTGTGGTGACTCCACAGTCATTGTGGGCCCCTTTCACATTTATGACCATGACCATTTCATCGACACATCCAACTATCTCCTCATACACTAGGTTAGCACTAGCATAATTTTGCTTGCCTTTATTGTTCCCTTGATTGTTTCCTTGATTGTGGTTTGGCATCGAATTTGTGTATATTTTTAGATCTTGGTTTCTGGCTGGCTACTCGATATTTATAATCTTATCCTTGATGAGGTCTTGGATGTTGTTTTTCAGCCTCATGTAATTGCCGGTGGTATGTCCTTTGAACTTGTGAAATTCACAAAGGAGGTTCTCATTATACCATGGTGGTTTGGTCATGGTTTATGTGTATTGCTCCGAGTTAGAGACTTTGATCAGGTTTTCCTTGACCAAATTTTTCATTATGGATTCAATAGATTCCCTAGCCTTGAATTTCCCCTTGGGGGGATATTTGCCTCGGGGAGGTGGTCCTCCTTGATTTCCCAAGTTATTGATTTGGTTAGTGGGAATTGGTTGTTGTTGTGCTAATACCACATTAGTCTACACATTATTGTGATTGTGATTTTGTGGTTGATGATGGTTCTGAATGTTCTGCTTAGGGGCACTGATGACCACTTTAGCATCAACCACGCCGTCATTTGTGATATTTTTGTTCCTTTACCATGTTCAAGGTTTATCATTATAGTTGTTGGATGGGTGGTTATCCTGTGGTAGAGTGAATGTTGATGTGCCTCCTTGTGTAGTAAGTGCTCTTTCGATGTGGAGCATCTTTTGGATCAGTTGATCATATGATGTGATGCATTGCATTTTCAAGTAGAACACCAAGTTTTCATCTAGATTGGATATGATGGTGCAAACTTGTTGTTCCTTTGGCATGGTCCACTTGCTTTGATTGGCCTTCAATCGCCATCTTTGCAAGAATGATGTGAATAACTCTCCTTTTCTTTGTTTGAATGTTGATAGTTCTTCCAAACTAACATCTGCACCCATGTTGAAAGCATAATTTTTAAGGAAAGCTTCCACGATTTCCTCAAATTTTTTAATGCCCGTGGGTAGGCAAGAAAACCATTCCATAGCTAGACCAGTCAGCGTTCGGGGAAATAGTCGCATTAGATACGTGTCATCATATGCAACCTCCATGCAATGTACCTGAAATTCCCTGATGTGGTTTTCAAGGTTGCCCGTTCCATTACACTTCTCAAATTTGGGGATCTCGAATCCCTTTGGGAATAGTATCATGGTGAGACTTTTGTCAAAAGGATAAGGGCACAAGTTGCCCGGTGTTCTTGTCATTTTTCCCACTTGTAAGTTCGACACTTGTTGTGAGAGCAGTTTGATTTGTGTTGCAACATCTTTGTTTGGATCGGGAGGTGGAATGAAAGTGTTTTGAGGTGTTTGATGGGTGGGAGGAATACTAGTGGGCATTTGCTGCAAGCTCTGTTGTGTGTTCAAGGCTTGTTGGTATGCCTGCCTTTGTTTCAACAATGCTTGTTGTTGATCTTGTTGTTGGTCCATCTGTTGTTGTTCCCATGAAGCCTCCTACTAGTCTAGCTATTGTTGGG
Source organism: Sequoiadendron giganteum (assembly GCA_007115665.2). NCBI lineage: Eukaryota > Viridiplantae > Streptophyta > Pinopsida > Cupressales > Cupressaceae > Sequoiadendron > Sequoiadendron giganteum. Next base: position 199,376,623 of record CM021100.1, read on the forward strand.
CTAATAAAGCTTGTTGTTGGTCAAGCTGTTGTTGTGCCAACAAATCTTGTTGTTGGTTGAGCTACTGTTGTGCCATTAAAGCTTGTTGTTTAGCTTGCTGTTATGCTTGAAAGTCTTGTAGGGCTTGTTGGTATACTTGTAGATGGATTTCTTGTAGTTGCACTTGGTATTATGCTTGCGCCTGTTATTAGGCTTGTGCTTGAGCTTGAGCTTGAGCTTGTGCTTGTGCTTGAGCTTGTGCTTGAGCTTGTGCTTTTTTTTTAGTACCCTCTATTGGTTGGCTTTTTGGATGGCTTGCATCATGATGATGAAAGAATTTGACATGTTAGATTTTGGTGGAATTGGTGGTGGATTGGGAATGATGCTAAATGTCGTTGTGGGTGGGAGGGTGGTGTTGGTGGTTAGGATTTGAGTCATTGGAGGCGTGGTTGAGATGCTCGGTCCTTGGGAAGGAATGTTTTGAGGGACTTGAGGACTGACTGATGTATTAGTCAGGGCAACTTGAGTGACCACTGCTTGTTGTTGTGATGTTTTTGCCAAGATGAGTGGACTTGTTGTGTTGGTTAGATTTCCTTGATTTAAGAAGCTTGCCATGGGTAGGGGGGAAGACCCAACCCAGGAGATGTCACGGATGTGAGTGGTAACGGAGGGAATGATGGTATGTTCCCTTGGAAGAGTGATGATTTCGATGGGTCGATGATTCCTGTCGTTCCAAACAAACTACCTCCCTCCTATGTGGGAGAAGTTGGATAAGCCGATGTCACATGAACTAAGGTTGAATCCATGTGATTATGGAAGATGAGTGGGACATATGGGTGTGATGGATTCATTGGGACAAGATTATTTGGTGGGGTATTGACACTTACCTCTTTGTTGTTCACAAGGTGATGCTTTTGTAACTCTCGAAACAAGGCACTTCCCTTTTTTAAATTTGGCAAGGTTGGTGTGATGTCCAAGGTGGTGTCAGGTATTTCTTGATTGACATTTGATGTTAGGGATGTGTTTGTAAGAGGCATGTCCATACTAGTGTCTGCATCGAGGTTGAAAGGGAACGAGACCCCTCCTTTAATTAACGTGGTTAAGTATTTGAACATGGCATTGACAATTTTGTGGTTCTCTGGATTTTGAACCATTTTCATTATTTCGGATTGTGTTATCCCTATGTCTTTGTTTGTGATATCATCTTCAAAGCTCTCCTCTTGAGGATTTTGTGATGGTAAAGGAGAGTTACGTGGGGGATTGCTTGATCCCACAAGGTTTATTTTAGAGTTTACCTGGCTCATGTCCATGGAAGTTGATATTTCGCTGATATTTTCCATGTTCTTCTATTGTGATCTTGTTTGAAACATGCAAAATAGGGATCATTTGATCCCAATCTTTTAAGGTTCAAAAGAGAAGAACTTAGGGAAGTCAAAGATCAAAGAGGATGGTAATGATGATGGGATAAATAGATGAAGAAAGTGAGTGAAAACCTTTTGAAGAACTTTTGATGGGTTATGCTAAACTTGCTAGGAATTAGATTGATTTGTGATGTTTTGACTAGATGTATTAAGTCAAAGAAGCCTGCGGTGAAGTTGTAGTCCCTAAGAAGTTATGTTATCTTCAGGAAAAATTGCACAAGGTGATTAAACTAGTAAGCCTCAAGAATTTGTGTTATCCTAGAAGTGAATTTTCTCAAGAGATTTGACTATTTTGGCTAAGTGTGTTCAGCCAAGATAGGGTGATGTTGGTTTAGCCCTTTAAGTTTAGCATGAGTGATTTTTCCAAAGTTTCACAAAAGGTTTGTTGATGGGATGTGATTTGATTTTGATGAAGAGATGGATGAGGATGAAAACATTGATCCTATACTTGAACCTAGACACAACTCTTCTTACAAAACCTCGATGTTGGAGAACATGCTAGACTTCCTATGGGAGAAAAGCAAACCTTTCGAAAAGTTCGAGATTCTGTTGATTGTAGAATGCATGCAAAGCTGGATTATTTCTTGAAGCCTTTCTATAAAAGTTGTAAACCAACCTTTCTCTAAATTCAAAAAGTCTTTCCAGACACTCCTCATGAGCTTTGAAACTAAGCTTCTTGTACTTTGGCTTTGGGACTTTGAATTTGCAAGAAATCATTTGAAGCAACACATGTGAGCTTCAATTTGTCTTTTATCTTGGCTTAGTGACTTTCTTTTTACCAAAAACACTCACTTGATTATGTTTCAAACTATATGTCTAATGTCCCACTTTCTTTTTCATCCCACAAGGTCCGTTATGTGGAAATCAAGGAAAATAGGGAAAAATTCTCCTATGTTTAACCTTATCAAAAACAAATGACGATAGAATCCAAACACTTAGAAACCTCTAAGGATAGAATCCTAGGGAAAGAAAAAGTGTTTAAACTCGTCAAAGGTATTTTTCTCCTCAAAGGGGTTTGAAATTTGGAGGTCTTGTGAATGTTCATTTTCAAATGTTTCTAGGACCAAGCAACGTATTCTTCACTTCAAAGCACTTTTTACAACCCTATGATTATAAGGCAATATTTTGTTGGGTTCCCACCTGGATAAATCTAGCTACGCATATCTTGTACGGATGGCTAAATGCTTGACCACACTGGCTCCCCTCCATGGCACACACTTCTCGGGTCAACTAAGCATTAGTACCCATGAATCTCCCATGGCATACTTTCCATCTCTACAGCAAAACCGCATGTATAATGTGGGGTGGCTTCAGAGGACATGACCTCTTGCACCAACAAAATAGACAAGGTTTTGGCCTTTTCTAAACAAGGGGTTCTAGTGCGGGCATTCTATTCATGGGGGATTATCCAACATCCATGAGAGTCCATTTATGTCCATCTCGTTGGAATAATCCTCGTGATTCTTGAACTTTCCTCAAGAATCCACACTTATATACCGGTTGAAAGTCTCTTGGCTTTAGTGTGTTCCCAGTTGGGTCGTTCCCTTGGGTGAGTACTTTTTCCCACAAGGCAGGCCCTCTAAGATAAACAATAGCGAATAAACATATCTTTAGTTCGATCAACCTTCATTTATAAACAAAGGGAGAACACTCGCAATAAGTTTACTCACACTCGCATGTTTTGTTCAATTGTTAGGTACCCAAATTGAAATGTGGAGGCAATTCTTTATGCAACTTAGTGTCATTAAAAAGACTTTTTATTTTCAAGATCATCGTGAAGCACGAGAGAAGCGCATATGCCTTTCCAAATGACACTACTTTCCAAAAAAGTTTACAAGACACAAAGAACACATGTTCATTTTAAATTCCTCAAAGCAATAATGAATTCTTTTTAAGCACCAAAGGAAGTGTGAGTTTGCTTTGTTCAATTGTTATCCTTTAAACAAAACCTAGTATGTTTGTCTAAGGTTCTTTTTAGCCCCTTGGCAACCTTTTGAAAAAAAATTTGATTGTTTACTTTAGAACCCAAAAGAAGTTTAGTGTTCCTAAGGCAAATGAAATGATACAAATTCCACTAAAACAAGAATAAAAAAAAATCCTTAAAGAGTGTTGAAGAACACTTTGGTGTTTAAAAACACTTTTTACAACATGCGCATGGCGTAATAACGAATCTCCTAATTTGTTTGAAAAAGGAAATTTCTTCTTTTTAAACCCAAAGTAAATCTAGTGTTTCTAAGGTCAAAGATATTAACAAATTTCTCTTAACAAGCAAAATTTTAAAATTCTCTAAAAGTGTTGAAGAACACTTTAGTGTTTAAGGACACTTCTTGCATGATGAGTATGAGGTCATGATGAGCTTCCAACCTGCAAAATCATAAAAAACCAGAGAGCAAAAGAAAGCCAATAGTTAGGAATTTTAAAAAAATCCAAAACTTAAAAAGCACATGTCAATTTTAAATCTCTGTTTTTCTGCGACATAGTTTGAAAAGCGGTGTAGTTTGGGTAAAAGCAGCGCCATATAGGACTGCGTGGCTGACTGTGGATGACGCTCTTTAAAAACAAAGAGTGAAAAAGCGACGTGATATGGGTAAGCGACGGAGTTTAGAATCGACCAGGTTTGAAATTTCAATTTTTTTTAGGCGAGAAAGCTAGAGCGGCAGAGTTTGGGGAAAACACGGTGTGATATGGCACCGTGGTACTGAAGGCGGTGAATTATTGCACTGCAGAGGTCAACGTGGTGGAGTTACAAGATTTTAAAAAAATGACAAGCGGGAAGAATCCGCGGCGAGGTTTAGAAACTAGGCACGGGTTGGTATTGCACCGCTACCCTAAAAGCGGTGGAGTATTGCGTCGTGCTTATGAACACGGCTCCAAATGATGCCACACGGCTTCAAATGATGCTACACGGCTCTTTTCTTTGACCTATGAGAAAATGTTAAAAGAAAACACAGAATTTTTAAAAAACATGATTAATTTCTTGAATCTGCCCTCCTTCTAGCACCAAAATGTCAACCCCTAAACCTGCATATGCACAAGAGCAACAAACATGGTTAAATGTTAGATCAAATGCATGCAAACAAGTATGAGAGATTCCCCATGAAATCCATCTATTTAAAACATAAATTAGGAAATGAAGAACACAATGAAGAACAAAACTTGAATGATATAAAAGTAAATCCTATTTAAGCAAATAGCATGATGATCCCATGGGGAATTGGTGCCAATGGAGTGTTTCAATTGGCCCTTTACCAATTCCTAAGTTGCAATGTTGAGTTATTGAGAAATGGTCAAATCTCCAAAGAGATTTGAGCATAACCTTGTTACAAATCTTGAAATGATGAATGGTTGGATGAAATGAGCAAAATTAGTTCTCAATTGGAGAGAGTAACTTTGCATGAAAATTGTGGATGGATAATGAGGAGAGAAGCCTCCAATTTATAACTTTCAATTTGGAAGAGAAAGTGAGATTTGAGCAATGTGGGATTAAACTTCAATCTAATGGTTGAGTGCCAAATTTCATGATGTGAATGGTTAATGGTTGTGCACATTTTGGCCAAAGTGCCAATAAATGCATTTAATTTGAATTTGAATTTGTGAAATGACTTGTTGAAGAGGGAAGGGAAATGAATTTAATGTCACTTGGCTCAAGGTCAAGGACATGTAAGAGGCCTTAAATGCCTTGTTGGAAGGACTAAGTCCACTTGGACTTTTTGAATTCAAATGAGGGAATATTCCATTTTGATGCCATGTGAGGGAAAATAGAGAATTTAAATAAATCAAAGTAATTGATTTATTGTGCAAGTTGCATTCTTTAGAGGATTTTAGTGATTGGGATTAAATTAATCAAGATTTGATCAATTTAATGCAAGATTAGATGATTTGACAATTTTGAATTAAATTTATGGGTTGATTTAAATCAAAATTGAGAGGAAAAGATTAATTAAATAAATGATTTGATTTATTTAACTAAAGGGGATAACATTAGATTAAATTAAATAAGGTTTAAATTATTTAAATTTAATAAGAGGACTTTAGAGATTTTAATCAAATAAAATGAATTATTTAATTAAATAGAGACTTATGGTTAATTAAATTAATTTGATTAATTTAATCACTGGAGGAGAAAGATTTAATTGAATAAATAATGATTTATTAAATTAAGAGATGGAAGGTGATGATAAGCTGAGAGTGTGATTCAGGATGAAACAATGTTAGTAATCAGGATCAAGTGTGCCGAATTGAAAGTGTACATTTTCCATGTCTACAAGAAGCAATGAAGACTAATGTCTTTAAACTAGTGTACTTCTTTTTCTGAGTTCAATTGTTGTGATGCATCAATTTAAATTTTTATCTAGTTGTCTCCAACTTGAGATCCTTTAATTATTTAAATCAGCATATCAAGTATATCTTTGATTTATTAGAATGTATTCCCATTTTATGTGATTTAGTTGATTGGTGGCTGCAGGTCAGATTTAAACTCTTTTAAATAAGTCACAGTAATTTAAGGATATATTTTGGGTAGTAAAAGAAGAACCAAATAGAAAAACATTCCAACACAATTTATGCCAGTCATAAATAAGTGAAGTAATATGCTAGTCATTAAGATTTCATTTCTTAAAGTGCCCAACAACTTGAATTAAAACCAGAAAGGGAAACACATATGATTCTCAATTTTTGACTCCATTGCCTATCTTGACAAAAGGCATTGATCTGCCACAACCCAGAGAATTAATTTAATATACAAGCAACATTTTCAAAACCTTTCATTTGTGTAGTAGGAGTAGGAGTAGTTGTAGTACTTTTGTCTATCCACTACCTTTTTCCATTGTGGGTAGATTGTTGCATCAAGAAATACATTTTAAAATCTGGACCATTCATATAGGTTCACCCACCTTGGTTTAGCAGAACCTAAAGAGAAGAAGGTTCAATTACATCAATTGGCCTTGTACGTTGGCCAAAAGCATTGTGAGAGCTTGGCAACCTCTCATGGTTCAAACCTGCATTTTTGAGACCCAACAAGCTTGTGGGTGTCTCAAAGAGTCTTCAATCCATTCTTCAATGATTTCAAAACCTTCAAAGTACCTAAATCTGCAAACAGACTAGGAGAGAAAGAGAAATTTTGATTGTTAGGGCATGGGGGTTTTCCTTTGTCAAACCCCTTTTAGATAATTAAATCAAGTGAAGAAATGAGATAATGAAGCATGAAATATGAGACAATGGGGTTAGTGCCTTGCCATGAAGATAGATCTTGAGTTGTTGCAACAATGGATGAAGATTTTCCCTTGAATGATTGCTTGATGACTTAGAATGCTAAAACCCTAGCTTGTTTGAGAAGAATTATTGATGAAGAGTGAAGAATGAATGCATGAGTTAGAATTAGGGTTCAAAATGAGGGGAAAACTATTTATTTATACATGTTGTGCACCCGAACCCCCACCCAAGGCTCGGCCCGGCCTTGAACCCTGAAAAGGATGCATGAAGAGTGTACAATACTAAAGAGTGTATAGAATAGCATGATCAGTCACCACATACCAACAATCTCCCAATTAGAGACTGATCAGGCTCCACACCAATACAATCTCCCACTTGGAGACTGGTTCTAGACGACACTGTTGCACTTACAACTTCCAATGGAAATAAGTACCTTGGACCTTTCTGCTTTGTTATAATTTTAACAATGAACATAGACCGAACTTGAAGAGGAGCTTAGCTTCTCCCTTATCATTGCCTTTGTAAACATATCTACTGGATTGACATCTATATGTATCTTTTCTAGCTTTATGTATCCATCCTCCAACACTGACCGAATGAAATAATATGTCAATTGTATGTGTTTGGTCTTAGAGAGAAAGGTAGAATTCTTTGCAAGACATATAGAACTCTCATTGTATGTAAATATTTGATTGTTATCCTATTGTTTTCCCAACTCTTCCATGAAAAATTGCAGCCATATCATCTCCTTTGTTGCCTCTGTTGCAGCAACATACTCTACCTATGTGGTGGATAAAGCAACCAACTTTTGCAACTGAGAAATCCAACTCACTATTGTCCCACCAACTATAAATAAATATCATGTGGTACTTCACTTGGTATCTATATCCCTTGCAAAATATGAGTCAACATAACCTTTTAAATATGTATTAAAGCTCCCAAAACATAAACATTTATAGGATGTACCTCTCAAATACATGATAATACATTTTATCTCATTCCAATCCTCGACTCCAGGATGACTCATATACCTACTAACAACTCCTACAACATGTTCAATATCTAGTCTTGTACATACCATGGTGTACATTAAACTACCTACAATTGAAGCATATGGTACCTTGGACATTTTTTCTTCCTCCTTTTGTGTCTTTGGAAAAATATCCTTAGTCAATTTGACATGATTGAGCAAAGGTGTGCTGACAGCTTTTGCATTCTCCATATGAAATCTTTGTTACACCTTTTCAACATAATCAACCTGAGATAGAAACAATTTTTTGTTTTTCCTACCTCTTGTAATCTTCATACCAAGGATTTGTTTTACTACCCCCAAATTCTTCATATCAAATGAATTTTCTAACTTTTGTTTTAACTCCTTTATGTGATCCATGTTAGACCCTGCTACAAGCATATCATCAACATATAAACATAGAATAATGTAGATATTTTCAGTTAACCTCTTAAAGTAAACACAATGGTCTGAATTACACCTATTCTAGCCTTACTCAACCATAAAACTATCAAATTTAATATACCATTTCCGAGGTGGTTGCTTCAAGCCATATAAACTTTTCTTCAATCTACACACTAGTTTCTCTTTACCTTTGACTTCAAATCCTTGTGGTTTTTCTGTATATATTTCCTCTTCCAAATCACCATGGAGAAAGGTTGTTTTAACATCAAGCTATTCTAAATGTAAATCTTCAGTAGCTACAATACTTAAAGTAGTATGAATACAAGTCATTTTAACAGTTGGAGAAAATATTTCATCAAAATAAACACCTTTTTTCTATGCAAATCCCTTTAAAACTAATCTGGCTTTAAATCTTTTCTTACCTCCATCCTACTCTTTCAGCATGTAAACCCTTTTGTTTGGTAAATCCTTTTTACCTGTAGGCAACTTGTATAATTCCCAATTCTGATTTTTTAGCAAGTAGTCCATTTCTTCTTCCATTCTATGCTCCCACTGAACCTTGGTATCCACTTGCATAGCTTCATGATAGCATTCTGGTTCACCAACATCAGTTAATAAAATAGAATACAAAGAGGGAGAAAATATTTCTAGAGGTCTACTTATCCTTGAAGATCACCTAAAATTCACTAGAGTTTGTGGTATTTCTTCTTGTTGTTGTTTTAGAGCATGAGGAACCACTCGAACATTGTTGTTTGTAATATCATCCAACACTTCATAATCCTTTTCTTTCTTCTCATGCTGCTACAATAGATCTTTGTACAACACTTTCTCATTGAATATGACATCCATGCTTCTCAAAAAAAAATTATTTTCAAAATCCCAAAGCCTATAACCAAATTCATCAATGCCATATCCAACAAATATACATTTCTTTGATTTTGCATCAAGCTTGGTTCTATTTTTAGAATCTACATGTGCAAATGCTTCACAACCGAAGGTTTTGAGAAAAGAATAACTCGTCTTCTTACCTTTCCATGCTTCCTCTGGAATAACACAACTCAAAGGAGTAGAGGGGCCTCTATTAATTGGATAAAAAATAGTGTTTACAACCTCTTCCCACATGTTTAAAGGCAACCCAACATGTAGCCTCATTGTTCGTGCAGGTTCCATTGTTGTTCTATTCATGCGCTCAACCACTTCATTTTCCTTTGGAGTCTTTAGAACCATTGTCTACCTATGAATACCATTAGGAGGAACAATAATATTCAAAATATTTTCTGCAATACTCATAGCCATTATCAGATCTAAGATATTTTAACTTTTTACCCGTCTCATTCTCAACCAAGCTTCTCCATTTTTTAAATTTTCAAATACATCAGAATTCTGCCTAAGGAAATAAATCCATGCCTTCCTAGTTGCATCATCAATGAATGTAACATAATACTAAGAGCCACCAAGAGAAACTACCTGAGTTGGTCCCCATATATCTGTATGCACAAGCTCCAATTTCTCCAATTTCTTTAGTTTGCCATCTTTGAGAAAACTAGCTCTCTTTTGTTTTCTATATACACAAATTTCACATAAATCCATATTAACACATTTTAGACCTAGTAAAAAATTATTTGAATGAAGTACTTTCATACCTTTTGCACTCATATGCCCAAGTCTATTATGCCATAGTGTTGATTCAAAATCCACAACTATTTGATTTTCTACCTGTTGAACTACAACAACTATTCCTGAACATTTTTTTTTATCTACAATAGCTAAAGTAGAAGGAACAATATGACCTATAAAAAGATATAACATGCCTACTTTTCCACCTTTTTCTACCACTAAGGCACCTTTTGTAACCTTGCAATTTTTATCACTAAATGTAACAACACAACCTTCATCATCTAGTTACCATGCTGAAATTAAATTTCTTTTTAACTTTGGAATGTTCCTTACCTCATGTAGTATCCAATGATTCATTCTGCAACTTAATCTTGATTCTTCCATTTCCAACAATCTAATAGGGTTTTTTATCTCCCAAATAAACCAGCCCAAAATCCCCTTGGACATAATCAAGAAAATAATTTCTATGGGGTTTAGCATGAAAAAAAGCCCCTGAATCTAACACCCAAGAATCATCAACATTGTCAAGGGAAAGAATCAAAGCATCCTCATCGGATTTATTACTTACCACATTTGTCTCTTTATTTCCTTCATTTTTGTCTCCTTTATTTTTTGAGACCAACAATCTTTCTTTAAATGACCTGGCTTACCAAAGTACCAACAATCCCTCATATCTCTAGATTGGGACCTTTTGTCCTTTGATTTTCCTCATGACTTCTAGAATTGTTTCCTCTCTCCTTTTTTTTTCCCTTGCTTTCTACATTGAAAACACTACCTCATGTGGATATTCCACCTGAGCTTTTCCTACAAATTTTCTCACTCAAAATAACACTAACAACATCATCAAATTTCAATATATTCGAACCAGAAATAGATTTCTAATAGCCATTACCATGCTATTCCAACTTTCAAGCAAAGAACACAAAACAAAAGGATCCCTAACTTCTTCATCAAATTTTACATTTACAAAGGTTAATTGAATGGTATATGCATTAAACTCATTTAAATAATCAGTAACTAACCCACCTTCTACAATTTTCATATTAAATAAACTCTTCAAAAGAAATACCTTATTCAAAGTGGAAGGCTTTTCATATAACTTGGCTAGGGTTTCCATCAACTCTTGAGTTGTCTTTTGTTTTGTAATATTGAACGCCACCGATTGTGCCAAGCATAGATGAATATTTCCTAGTGCCTTTCTATCCAAAATATCTGAGTCCTCATCAGACATTGTTGAAGGTTTCTTGCTTTTCCCTTCCAATGGCCGCCATAAATCCTTCTAATAGAGGTAGTCCTCCATCTGCATCTTCCATAACTGATAGTTCTACCCATTGAATTTCTCAACCTTCAACTTACCCTTGTCTTCCATTTATCCCACTTAATCGTGAGACTCCCACTCAACTGTGAAACTTTCATGTAGAGGATAATCAAAAAGAACCCGCTCTAATACCACTTGTTAGGGTAAGAAGGCATATATCTAACAAGTTAAATGCAGAATTGAACAATAAAATAGAGTAATAAAACACACAGAGAAGACAACATAGAAAATTTAATGTGGTTCACCCAATTTGAACTACATCCACAAAATTGTATCCATCCAATGATTTTATTAACCAATACAAAACATATTACAATATCAAAAATAATGCCATTGCTACAACTCCTCATCCCAACCACTTATAACAAGATTTTAGAAGCTTCCAGAAATTAGGGTTTACAAAGTCGATTTTTTTCCTTTTCGGTGACAAAGCGAAAAAAGGTGAAAAAAAAATCTCGAGGGCTACCACCCCTAAACCCTCTCCCGAGGCCTGGGCTAGACCCAAACCCTGGAAAGGATACGTGAAGAGTGTATATTACTAAAGAGTGTATAGAGTAGCATGATCAGTCACCACATACCAAAAATCTCCCACTTCGAGACTGGTTAGGCTCCACACCAACACAATCTCCCACTTGGAGACAAATCCTGGAGAACAATGCTCAACTTACAGCTCCCAGCACTGGAAATAAGTACATTGGACCTTGCTGCTCTGTTATACTATTAACCATGAAGACCAACTAAAGTTGAAGAGGATCTCAACTTCTCCCTCGTCACTGCCTTTGTAAACATATTTGCTGGATTGATATCTCTATGTATCTTTTCCAACTTTACCTATCCATCCTCCAACACTGACCGAATGAAATGATATCTCAGTTGTATGTGTTTGGTGTTAGACTGCAAGTCATAATTATTTGCAAGATGTATAACACTCTGGCTGTCTATAAATAAGTGATTGTCATCCTATTGTTTTCTGAAATCTTCCATGAAAAAATGCAACCATATCATCTCCTTTGCTGCCTCTGTTGCAGCAACACTCTTCCTCTATGGTGTATAAATCAACCACCTTTTGCAACTGATAAATAAAACTCATTGTTGTCCCACCAACTATAAATACATAACCTGTGGTACTCCGCCTGATATCTATATCCCCTACCAAATCTAAGTCAACATAGCCTTTTAAATCTGCATTAAAAGCCAAAAAACATAAACATTTATAAGATGTATGTCTCAAATATCTGAGAATCCATTTTATCACATTCCAATTCTCAACTCCTATGACATGTGCAATATTCAATCTTGTACATACCATGACGTACATTCAACTACCTACAATTGAATCATATGGTACCTTGGACATTATTTCTTCCTTCTCTTGTTTCTTTGGACACATATCCTTAGTCAATGTGACATGACTGGGCAAAGGTGTGTTGAGCACTTTTGCATTCTCCATATGAAATATCTATAACACCTTTTCAACATAATTAGCCTGAGATAGAAACAATTTTTTGTTTTTCCTCTCTTGTAATCTTCATACCAAGGATTTGTTTAGCTGCCTCCAAATCCTTGATATCAAATTAATTTGCTAACTATTGTTTTAACTCCTTTATATGATCCATGTTAGACCCTGCTACAAGCATATCATCAACATATAAACATAAAATAATGTAGCTATCTTTACCTAACCTCTTAAAGTAAACAAAATGGTTTGAATTACACCTATTGTATCCTTTCTCAACCATAAAACTAAAAAATTTAATATACCATTGCCTAGGTGGTTGCTTCAAGCCATATAAACTATTCTTCAATCTACACACTAGTTTCTCCTTATATTTGACCTCAAATCCTTGTGGTTGTTCCATATATATTTCTTCTTCCAAATCACCATGGAGAAAAGTTGTTTTAACATCAAGTTGTTCTAAATGCAAATTTTCAGAAACCACAATACTTTAAAACAATACAAATAGAATTAATTTTAACAATTGGAGAAAAGGTTTCATCAAAATCAACACCCTTTTTCTATGCAAATTCCTTTACAACTAATTTGTCTTTAAATCTTTGCTTACATCCATCCCCCTCTTTGAGCCTATAAACCCATTTGTTTGGTAAAGCCTTTTTACCTGCAGGCAATTCGCATAATTCCCAAGTTTGATTTTTCAGGAAGGAGTCCATTTCTTCTTCCATTCTATGCTTCCACTGAACCTTGGTATCCACTTGCATAGCTTCATGATAGCATTCTGGTTCGCCAGCATCAGTTAATAAAATAGAATACAAAGAGGGAGAAAATATTTCTGAAGGTCTACTTATCCTTGAAGATCACCTAACATTCACTGGATTTTGTGGCATTTCTTGTTGTTGTTGTTGCAGAGCATGAGGAACCACTTGAACATTGTTTTTTGTAATATCATCCAACATTGCATAATCCTTTTTTGTCTTCTCATGTTGCTGCAATAGATATTTGTACAAGACTTTCTCATTGAGTATGACATCCCTTCTTCTCACAATTTTATTATTTTCAAAATCCCAAAGCCTATAACCAAATTCATCAATGCCATATCCAACAAATATATATTTCTTTGATTTTGCATCAAGCTTGGTTCTATTTTCAGAATCTAAATGTGGAAATGTTTCACAAGTGAAGGTTTTGAGAAAAGAATAACTCACCTTCTTACCTATCAATTCTTCCTATAGAATACCACAACTCAAAGGATTAGAGGGAACTCTATTAATTAAATAAAAAATAGTGTTTATAGCCTCTATCCAAAATTTTAAAGGCAACCCAACATGTAGTCTCATAGTTAATCCATGCTCCATTATTGTTCTATTCATGCACTCAACCACTCCATTTTCCTATGGAGTCCTCAGAACCATTTTTTGCCTATGAATACCATTAGAGGAACAATAATATTCAAACTCTTTTCTGCAATACTCACCACCATTATCAGATCTGAGACATTTTAACATTTTACCCATCTTATTCTCAACCAAGCTTCTCCATTTTTTAAAAGTTTCAAATACATCAGATTTCTACCTAAGGAAATAAATCTATAGCTTCCTAGTTGCATCATCAATGAATGTAACATAATAATAAGAACCACCAAGAGAAGATACCTAAGTTGGTCCACATACATCCGTATACACAAGCTCCAATTTCTCATCTTTCTTTTGTTTCCCATCTTTGAGAAAACTAACTCTCTTTTGTTTTCCATACACACAACTTTCACATAAATCCATATTAACACATTTTAGACCTGGTAAAACATTCTTTGAATGAAGTACTTTCATACCTTTTGCGCTCATATGCCCAAGTCTATTATGCCAATGTGTTGATTCAGAATCCACAACAACTATCTGATTTTTTGCCTGCTGAACTGTAGCAACTGTTCCTGAACATTAATTTTTATCTGCAATAGCTAAAGTAGAAGGAATAATATGACCTATACAAAGATATAAGGTGCCTACTTTCACACCTTTGGTAACCTTCCAATTTTTATCACTAAATGTAACACAACCTTCATCATCTAGTTGCCCTGTTGAAATTAAATTTCTTTTTAACTTTGGAATGTGCCTTAATATTGATTCGCATTCCGTAACTTAATATTGATTCTTCCCTTTCCAAAAATATGATATGGTTCATTATCTCCCAAATAAACCAGCCCAAAATCCCCTTGGACATAATCAAGAAAATAATTTATATGGGGCGTAGCATGAAAAGAAGCCCTTGAATCTAACACCTAAGAATCATGAGCATTGTCAAGGGAAAGAATCAAACCATCCTCATCAGATTTATTACTTACCACATTTGCCTCTTTATTTCCTTCCTTTTTGTCTCCTTTATTTTTTTGAGACCAACAATCTTTCTTTAAATGACCTAGCTTACCCCAGTACCAACAATCCAAACTGTCTCTACATTGAGAACTTTTGTCCTTTGATTTTCCTCAAGACTTCCCACAACTTCCTCTCTCCTTTGTTCTACCCCTACTTTTTGCATTCAAAACACAACCTAATGTGGATATTCCACCTGATATTTTCCTATGAATTTCCTCGCTCAAAATAACACCAAGAACATCATCAAATTTCAATGTATTCGAACCAAAAACATAATTGCTAACTATTACCAAGCTCCTCCAATGTTCAGGAAAAGAACACAAAACCAAAAGATCCCTAACTTCTTCATCAAATTTTACATTTACAGAGGTTAATTGACTGGTAACTATATTAAACTCATTTAAATAATCAATAACTAACCCACCTTCTACCATTCTCATATTAAATAAACACTTCATAAGAAATACCTTATTCAAAGCAGAAGGATTTTCATATAATTGTGCTAGGGTTTCCATCAATTCTTGAGTTTTCTTTTCTTTTGTAATATTGAACGCCACCGATTTTTCCAAGCATAGATGAATATTGCCTAGTTCCTTTCTATCCAAAATATCCTAGTCCTCATCAGACATTGCTAAGGGTTTGTTGGTTTTTCTTGCCAATAGCCACCATAAATCCTTCTGATAGAGGTAGTAATCCATCTTCATCTTCCATAACTGATAGTTATGCCCATTGAACTTCTCAACCTTCAACTTACCCTTCTCTTCCATTGCTCCCACTTAATCGTGAGACTCCCACTCAACTGTGAGACTTTCATTTAGACAATAATCAGAAACAAGTTGCTCTGATACCACTTGTTAGGGTTAGAAGGCTGATATCTAACAAGTTAAATGCAAAATTGAACAATAAAATAGAGTAATAAAACACACACAAAAGACAACACAGATAATTTAACGTGGTTCACCCAATATGGGCTACATCCACAAAACTGCAACCATCGAATGATTGTATTAACCATTGCAAAACATATTACAATATCATGAATAATGTCATCGCTACAACTCCTCATCCCAACTACTTATAACAAGCTTTTAGAAGCTTCCATAAATTAGGATTTACAAAGAAATCTTTTTTCTTTTTCAGTGACGAAGTGCAATAAGGTGAAAAAAAAAATTCTCAAGGGCTATCGCCCCCGAACCCCAGCGAGGATACACGAAGAGTGTACAAAATAGCATGATTAGTTGTCAGATACCAACAAGGATGAACTTGCTTCAAACTCACACTAAAGTAGCCAAATGGTACCAATTTGGATGGTGAAGAATGAAAAAGATGAAGGAGATGGTCAAGCCCCTATGACTCAAGTTCCTAAGTCAAACTGACATAATTTCAAAAGGACACATTCAAGGGTGAATGATTTGCAACAAAACAAGATATGTGATCATGTGATGACAAGAACTAGAAGGAAGAGAAAAATGAAAGTAAAAAGGTTGGACCAAGCTTCAATCATTTGTCCAACTATTTATGGATTAGATCTAGGCTATTTGTCCAAAAATGCATACTGACTATGAGGTGATGAAAATATTGGATGTTCGTTAGGTGAGAAATCCAAAAAAGATGAGAAATATACACTCATGGTTGGTATGTACTCACACATATGCAAGTGGATATGGGGAAAGTCATGTCATTAATTGGGCTTCCCACTCAAACCATACCAAAGTTATACCTCTCGATAACTTTAATAGGGCACTAAAAATAAAATGACTTTTGAAAATGATGGCATAAGGAATGTTCTTGAAGAGATTTTACTTATTTCATGAAAGGTCTCATCTTAGGGAACATCATGCTTAATGTCTCCAAGAGAGGAAAAAATCAAATGGTCTCATATTATTTGTAAGAGAGGACAAGTGCAATGTCTCATCCTGAGCAACATTGTACCTAATTTTTCCAAGAGAGGGAATCACAAGAAATAAAATTGCACAATGAAATGTGAGTGTCGATGTATACCCCCACTTTAAAGCAGTTTCTAACACCATTACTATGAGAAATTTCTTTAAAGTAGAGGAAGAAGACATGAGAGCTTATTTGAAAATCCCTATGCCAAGTCATATTTTTCTGGTAAGCTACATCATGAAAGCTAGTATGCCACATGTGAGTCAACTTAAGACATATCGTCCACATCCCAAGCTTTCTCTTATCTATTCATGAAAGGTTAACAACTTTCCAAAAGAGACATCAAAAAGTAACATACGAGGAAAAGGAAAAATAACCCCTTGCCCCCACTTAGTGCAAGACAAGAGTGAGCCAAAATTATTGATGAGATGTAAGGTAGAATGAAAATCAGTATCAATTAGAGGAATTAGGTGCCCCCTTATAAGAAATAATACCAAACTCCTTAAGATGTTGGATTTTACTACTCAAGGTCATATATTCATTATTAGAATGACCATGAACTCTATGATAGGTGCAAAAGGAAGTCTTGTAATATTTTTTTTTTTGAGTTCATGGAGGAAGGGAGATCAAATGATCTTGGAGGAATCTCGATAAGATACCATCTTGATCAAAGGTAGAAGGTGTTCCTTTATCTTGTGACAAAGATGTTTCTTGCTTATTACAGGATGTCATTATTACACAAAGTGTTATAGATTGTGAGATTTTGTATACTCCTTTAGAGGAGGGTGTAAAATCTAAATCATTAGTGTTTTATGAGATAAATTTGACATTAGACGAAGATTTTTCTTTGCTTGTTTTGTTTGTTGCAAAGGATCACTTTTGAGACTTCTAATGGCCATCAGTTCAGTATGCACTAGTGTTGAAGGTGGGTTAGAAGAATGTCTTGGGATAGGGTTGATGTTGGATGAAGGCTTGGTGATTTTCATCAAAGGATAATAACCAAGACCATGATTAGTGGTTTACATGTTATGATCAATGGAAACACAAATACCTTATTCTCTGGCACCACATCCTTTTCCACTATAGCCAAGTTGTTTTAGAAGCTCATAACCTTTTCCATAAAGTTGTTTCATGGATTTTGGATTGGGTAGTCTTTCATTTTTGCTTCATTTTCTAAAACGGTTGAGGTGGATGCTTGTGAAGGATATACCGAGTCTTGCGATTACAAGACTATGGTTTCCTTTTTAGAGTCTTTATTTGTGATCTTGGATTTTTCTAGTAAAGGAGGTGTGAAGTCTAAGGAACCCAAATCCTCAGCTAAGGGAATTTTTTGCACGAGTTCTACCTATTTGGGTGGTGTTGAAGTGGTCAAGGGATTGGCTTTGTTTTTCTCAAGTTGTAAGACAATATAAGGCTTAGGATCAGTGTCAAGGGTGTACACTTTGTTGTTTTAGATTTATTTCATTTTATGATGAAGAGTGGAAGGAACCCCATTCATTGCATGAATCCATGGAATTCCTAAAATGAGGTTATATGAAACATCATGTGGAATAACATGGATCAGTGTGTCTAATGTGGCCATTCTGACTATAAGAGGCAAAATGATCACATCAAGAAATTTATGTCTTACACTATCAAATCCACCGATAGATAAAGAGGTAGGTTGAATGTTTTATTTATCCACATGAATCCTATCCAAAATATTTACACTAAAAACATTAACGATGACTCCATTTTCAACAAGGGTTCACTTTATCCCTGTTCTTTTGTATTAAGATATGATTATGAAAGCTTCAACTTTTTTTTTCACTTCCAAAGGAGAGAGCTCACTTTGGTGGAAAATAATGTCAGCATTCAAGCATTAAACCATAGATCCTATGTCATTTGTTTTCACATTAGAATGGATAGGAATTTTTTGTAAGGTTGTTTGCATCATCTTGTGATAGTGAGGGGAGGCTTGAATAAGGTCCCATAATGAGATCTTAGCAGGAGTATTCTTAGTGGGTCATCAAGATCATACTCCCTAATGTATGAGTTTAATCGAGGGGAAACAGGTAATATGGGAGTGGATAAAGGTAAGGGTGTTGAGGTTGATTGTTGTGATCATAGATGATTTCTTATGTAATGTGTGTGAGAAATAGTATTATGACTCAATTTCTATGACATATTATTCTTAGGTGGGTAAAGGATAAGTTCATATTTAGTTTGTTTGAAGGTGGATAAAGCATGAGTTGAGGTTGAATAATATTAATGTCCCTTAGGTAAGGAGAGTCTAAAATGCGCTCTGCAAATTCTTGTAATGGAATAATATTATGATTTTCAATGTTATCCTTGTCTTGCATCATGGTATTCTCCCCATGAGGAGAGTTCTTAGGAGAACTACAAACCACATGTTCTTGACATTCGAGGGTTGGTTGTTCTAAAATGACATCATCACAAGTAGGGGAATGATCAATGATGGGATTATAACTGATGATATGATGAGGAGAGGGTTATATTTCATTATCTTCTATCTATAAGGTATCATTCTCTTATTTCATACTATCTACCCTAGTAGGAGAGCTTGGAAGATGTTCACAACATGCCATGGCGACAATGTGTAAACTAGCCTCTTCACAAATAGGAGAGGCATCAAGAGAAGGGCCATTATGATTTACAAATAGATTGTCCCAAATGGTATGAGCATGAGGGAAGGGAGGGTCAAGACTCTCATTACTCTTAAGAGGTGTATTTTCAAGCATTAAACTACCTTGTTCATGTTTAGATAAGATAGGAGGAGAAGAAAAGGTTTGATTTTAATGATTATCTACATTTACATCCACATATCCTATAATGTTTTCCCAAGAGGGAGGATGAAGAAGGCAAGAAAGAATTTTATGATCTTCAATGATTGCATCTTCTTTCATCAAGATACCTTCATCACTAATGGGAGAGGTATCGAGAGAAGAACAATTATGATTATCATGATTATCAATGTTTGCATCATTTTGTGTCAAAGCCTTAGTGGATGATCAAGGAGAAATTAAGTTGACAAGGGCTTCATCTAACATGTCTAATTCATCACTACTAAAGGGCTTGGATTATACACTATTGCTAAAGTTAAGAATTTTGTGAGTGGATTCTCGCGATGTTAATTGTTTATGTTCATTTTTTAAAGAATCTGATTTAAATGATCGAGGAACTAATGTAGAAAATGAAAATTGTAAAAGTATCATACTATCCACAAGTTTGATGAATGCTATTTAAAATGTAATAGAATCTATGCAGACTTAAAATGCATTGTAAAGACATAGGATGAAATGAAACTTTTTCAGATTTCACACAAGGTAATGTACTGATTATATTATGCAATGATATGAAAATGAAATGTTGTAAATTGAAATTTGGTTTTTAAGAAATGCATAAAATGAGCTAATTTAGGCTAGATCTAATGAAATGCATGTTATAGAAACTCTACCAAGTTATACAAATAGGTAATGGCAGCAAATAGAAGCCTAAAAACAAGGTTTTTAGCTTTGTAAAAGGTGGTTTCAGGGGTGGAGAGGGATTAAGTCGCCCAAGGTGGTGAATTAGTCCCATTAGGGATTTTTTTCAATTTTTTCATTTTTTTCAGATTTTTTGGATTGATTTGGGTGGTTTCTGTGTTGGGTGATGTAGACTTGAGATGAAAATGCAGATTTTTTTTTAAAAAAATGATTTGAGATGCAAAAAAATGCAACCTATATCACACTTTCACTAATGCAAAATGCAATGCAAGCTAATTCTAGGACAATGATGGACTCCAAATTAATAAAGAAGGTATTCAAAAGGTAGGTTCACCAAAATGTAAAATAGATTTTAGGGGAAAGAGGATTCCCCAATGCTTCTAGGGTTTTCCACATAAAAGGAGAAAACTCTTTCCACTCTAAAAAGCGGAGGGTTAATTCAATATTAAGTGTTAATATGATTAAGATGTGTTTAAATGAGATGTCCTAAATACTAGAAATTGATAAACGAGACTAAATATTAATCCAAAAACCTAGGAAATGCACTTTGCTTGAAAACACATTGAGATATGCAAACTTATGCTAAATGACCTAAGAAAGATTATGAAATAAAATAAAAAACCATAAAACTGGAAGTGTGCACTTGGAAGTGTGTTTTAGACTTGAAGAAACTCTGATATTCTAGAAATACTATTTTTTATGTATGGCAAGACACTTGTACCAAGTTGGGCGACTTAGTCCTTCTTCAGGGTGATTCCAAAAAACTGCTTCAAAGCTGTTTCAGCCAAATGGCTATTCAGATCTATTGAAATACCTAAAAAATATGCATATTGGGACTAAGTTTCCATAACTAGGGGAAGTTTCCATTTTATCTTTTCTAAAAATATGAAGATGGAAATGGAATCTCTTGAACTACACTTTCTATTCCTCCAAGTATTTAGACTAGAAACCTTGATCTTCAACTTGTAGGTGTCTTTTTGTGTAGATATTGACCTAGTAAACAAACAGATGCCTTCAACAAGTCTTCAATCCATTCTTCAATGATTTCTAAACCTTCAAAGTGCCTAAATCTATAAAAACAAAAAGGAGAGATAAAAAATGTTGATTGTTAGGGCATGGGGGTTTTCCTTGGCCAAAACCCATTTAGATAATTAAATAAAGTGAAGAAACAAGATAATGAAGCATGAAATATGATAGAATGGGACTAGTACCTTTCCATGATGATAGATCTTGAGTTGTTGCAAAAATGGATGAAGATTTTTCCTTGAATGCTTGCTTGATGACTTAGAATGCTAAAACCCTAGCTTGCTTGAGAAGAGTGATGAATGAAGAGTGAAGAATGAATGCATGAGTTAGAATTAGGGTTCAAAAAGAGGGGAAAAACCTTTATTTATACATTTTATGCCCTAATTTGTTGAAAATAACACATCACAGGCTGACCTTAGGGTTTAAGAGATAATATCCCGCCAAAATTTTGAGCTAATTTTGATTTTTATGTCAAGTGGGACTAAATCACCCAAGGTGGTGACTTAGTCCACCTGGGAAAATTTAAGTGGTTATTGAGAATTAACATGTGATTAATGATGCTTGATGGGATTGTCTTTTGAAGCACACTTAAGTAGAACCTATAAGTACATTAAGGGATCATTTTAACATAAGAAAGGGTCAATTTATTGATGACAAGCCTAGGAAAGTGTGAGAGTTTGTTACAAATATTTACAACACTTTGAAATAACCCTTGCAAAGGGGTTATTTAGGGGTTAAGATGCCAAAAATAAAATCAAATTAGGAACAAAATTGTCCTTTTCATCAAACGTATACAATTTTTGGCAACACAATAGGGATTTGCAACTTGTGTACCATCTGAACTACCTCAAGCAGTTAAGATTTTCACCGAGGAACTAGAGCTTTGATACTAATTATTGAAATGTACAAGACAACTAAGAGGGGGGATGAATCAATTGTATCAAATTACTTTACTTCTAACCTTAATCAATTCCACTTCAACTTAATCTACTATTAAGTGTAAACATGAAATGAACATAATAAAAAGCAAACACTAGAGACATCAGATTTACATGGAAAACCCAATGAGGGAAAAACCACGTTGAGGATTAGCTCACAATATAGTAATAATACAATATCAGATGCAATGACTCACTACCAAAGGGCTCATTGTCTAGATACAAAGGCTCGCTGCCAACAAAGGACTCATTGTCCAGAAGGAGGCTCACTACCTACAGAAAAAGAAAAGATAAATAAAGATCGACCACAAAAGTTTCACACATTCATAGCTTGATTAGAAGATTTAGATACAATCAACTCACTTCTTTCAATAATCTAACACATCAAAGTATTGTTGCCTCAATTTGATCTTGCACACTTCACTTCCTTGAATGATTGATCAATTGATTCCCTTTCTGAATTTGCAACATCTTGAGTTGCTTTTATACCATCTTCAACCCTAGAAGCATTCTCCAAGGTCAACTAAGCATTCTTCAATTTACAAATTCAAATTAGGTTGGATACTCCACATTCTTGCAATGGATAAGAATGAGTGAGGAACAACTATACATTTAATTAGGACCAAAACAATATCTAGGATCAAACAAACACTTCCTTATTTTGATGCAAAATCTTTATGTAACATGTAGACACTAGGTCAACCAAACCTAATAAAAACACCAATGATCTTTGAAGTACACACATCTCCAGCAAGATGATCACAAATGGATCACTCAACACACTTCACCAAACATTTTACTAGCTCTAAGAAACCTTTAGGTACATCTGCAACAATTGTAACAATCTTGATTCATAGAATGTTCTTCAATAGTCCAACCAGACCAACTACCAGCACACAAGATCTCTGGAGCAGGTCTTCCGAAGTGCCAAATAACAAGCACATTTTTTAGAACATATAAACCATCAATATGAATCATCTCCCAGATCCGTAAGATTTGAAACCAAATGCTAGAAGACTATGGAGCTAAAACATTTCTCCTAGTCCACAAACAAATAGTTCTGCCAAACCAGTTCACACACTAGTGAACACATCTTTCACTCTCCATCGAATCAGAAGCTAAAACGCAAGATATATTATTCATTGCATCTCATCAACACTACAAATCTATATAGGCATGAGATCAACACAGAAGAAATACAGAGCACAATATCAAAGCACATTCAGAACACACACTTCAACACTACCTTAATTATCTCTTAAATTTTCTCAAAAGAACTTGGAAAAAACAAAACTATAACTTCATAAATATAGCTCCATGTACTCTAAGCACTTCTACAGTATCTCAACTATACAAGTACCATCTACAATCAACTTGGACTATGTTAAAATCAATGAAAAAATGAATGAAAACACCACCAAACACATCCATACTTGCAACATGGTATGTGTCCTTCCCATATCAAACAACGTTGCCATCGTCATCATCACCTATCAATTAGTTTTTCAGCTTGACTAGGGGCAAGATCATGTTTATCCTTGGATCATTGTGCATGCTTGTCTGGTTGACTGTGGGTATCTTTCACATGCATTTGTCATGATCCTTATAGTTATTATCCATAACAAAGTCTCAGTCATCCATAATAAATATTTTTCATCCTTACTATGGCTTGACAACCACCGACATTTAGTCTCTTTCGCTTTTCAACTCATCCTTTGCATTTATTTGCTTCCCCTCATGCATAATGAGCTAGTCCCATACATGACGAGGTAATTCTTTGAATCATGTCTTCATGGGATCCTACACATGGTATCGCCCTTTTAAACATCAAAATCCAAAAAAAATAGAAATCCATCAAAATCCAAAAAAATGAGAAAACCACCAAAATCCTAAAAAACAAAAACCATCAAATTCCAAAAAAAAATGGAAAAGCATCAAAATCTAAAATAAAAATCAGAAAACCATCAAAATCCCCAAAAATAAAAAAATCATGAAAATTCAAAAACATCAGAAAAATTCAAAACTTCTAGAAATAGAGTTTGAGTGTGAGTGTGAGTTTGTTTTATTCTATGTTAGAGTGGTCGAACTATGTGGTCTCTATGAATTTTCTACATAGGTAAGGCTCATCTTAAATGGGCCCCCGAGACATTAGGTCAGTTATGTTACGTTTGTCTAAATAAAATCATTGCTTTACCTTTTTTCAAATAAGACAAAGCTGAGTTGTCAAACTATGAGGTCTCTGTGTGTATACCATAGGCAAGGTCATCAATCGATGAGCCCCTAAGGCCACATAGTTTAGTCCTTTAGGGTTTTTCAAGTCTACTCATATTCTTGGTCCACAAGCAATCATCAGTCAAACCAAATAATTAATCAACAGACAAACATAACCAACAAAATCCTTCATCTTCAATTAGTAAATCTTCAAGTATCATAAAATCAATCAATCACCTATCATTGGTCTTATATTAGAATGAGGCATTAGGTCATTTGTCTCATTTGGTCTTATCTCTTATCATTTATTAGGATGCATCTTTCCTGAGATTAGACTTTGTCAATCTGGTCATTCACCTTAAGCAAGATGTGTCTTTCTTGTAGTAAGGTGCCTTGTCAATACTTGTCTCTTGGCCAAATTTATCGGATGTGCTCATTTTCTTTAACAAGATCATATGTCTTCATTGAAATTGAGTATTGTCACATTGCTTGGTCATATCAATCAATATTTTTCAAACAATAAATCAATCTTGTCAACCTTGTCATTTAATCTTGCCTTAATCAGGATGCGTCTTTCTTGAGATTGGGTTCAATTAATCAACCTTGTCAAAATTATCAATAAATCTTTATCAAATCAATCAATATTGTCAATCTTACCTTAATCAAGATGTGTATTTCCTAAAATCAGGTGCAATCAATCAATTGGTCAACCTATGTCAACTTATCAATCAATCCTTATCAACCTATCAATCAAGTCAACTAACATCAAGAAATCGTATTAGTATCATTATTGACAAACATTGTCTCTTTCACGAACACTTTGTTGGTCTGGATTTTTCTTATCTTCTTTATTGGTTTTGGGTCATGTTACTAGTTACCTCGAGGATTTCCTATTAACAGATTTAGAGGGACGATGATGGATCATGACCTATTTTCTTTGCTTGCTGCCTGTTGTTTGTCTTAGCAAAAACACTAGGATAATTAGATCCTTACTATGAGTCAGGGCATTCCTTTTCTTTTGTATTTGTCTTTTGACTTCTTTTCTCTCACAAATGGTCACCTTGCACACCTTGGTCTATTTCATACCATGGTGTTTGTGTTCCATTTGAAACATTTTGATGCCAGATGATGATAAATATAAAAGCATGAAAGTTGGTTCCTTGCCATTTCTCGTTTAACATTCCATATCTTTTGTATTTTCCATTCTAAAATTCATCTCCTTCATGCTAACATTTCTTCTATCCGGGTATGTGCAGGATCATGATGGGCCAAAAAGTGGCGATATGTAAGTGATATGATGGCCAATGTGGATGATGACCTTTTTTTACCCAAAATTGATGAAACGAAAAGGGTTTTTAAATGATATTCTCAGTTTTCCACCAATATAAATTATGCTTTACTTTGAATTTAATAAATAATTATTATTCATTTATTATTTGAATTATGACTAAAGTCCTAATTGATAGGCTGATTGAAAAACATCTATAGATTTGAAACGGTGTCACAAATTTTGAATCTGAAACATGTGTCACATTCTATGCTTCACATACTATAGGATTAAGAAAATAAAAAATAAATTTCATGAAATTTTGACCAAGTTAAGGTGGTCATACATATGAGTTTTTATATTTTTTAAAAGTTGTAATAAAAAATCATAATTAATTATTTACTTGGAAAACAATTACAAAAAAATATGCATCACTTTTGGACATGAGTCCTCTATTTATATCTAAAATCTTATAAAAAAATATTATCATTTTATTGTGGTTAGGGTAGTTAGACAGACACCTACTTCTTATTTTTTCCCTGAAATTTAAGTACTACTACATTGAAATTTCAATTTTTCACCAAATAGATTTTTTTATTCTTTAAATAAACCTAGTAGTTTATAAACTACATTCAATTTTATACAAATTCTATTCTTACATATTTTTTAAATAATATGGATAACTTATTCAAAAATTTATGTCAAGTTTCTTAACTCTGATTTTCTGAATTTTCATTGCCACTTAAGGGCTTGTTTTTTCCATGATGATCCTACACATACCCATCCTTCATCCTCTAGTATTATAATCCATTTCAAGAGCACATTCATGTTCTTTTAACACATATGTCCTCTCAAGGGGGCATACCACAACCCTCCTGGTAATCTTTCTTCATTCTCTTCACTAGGGCATATTTTAGAATTAAATTTCTTTAACATAACACAATGAACTGTATTATGTCAAAGGGGAAAAATGTAGACACTAAAAAATGTCTTGAGTTCACAAGCATCATTTCTCTTGGTCTTTGTCTCCGCATAATTGAATAATTTCAATTATTTGATTATTCTTGATCATATTCCTCTATTAATTAAATAATTTTTAATTATTTAATTAATTCACTTTCTAATCTTTATTATATCTTGATCAATTAAATAAATTAATTGCATCCCTAATATCCCCCTTTCTTCAATAATTAAATAAATTAATATTTATTTAATTATTTGCTTGTCATATTTCATCCATGGTTAAATAATAATTATTAATTATTTAAGTATTCACTCCCTCTTTTAATTCATCCATTATTAAATAATTGTCAAAATTATTTAATTATCCTCCATATGTCCCTTGTATTAAATAATTAAATAAATTTAATTATTTAATGCCTCTTTTCACATTTCCTCTCATTTAATTAAAATAATTATGCAAATCATTTTAATTAAATGCTCCATTTCCTCTCTTTTTTTCAAATAAATAATTTGAATAAATTATTTATGCCTCCCTTTTGGTCAAAGATGCCTTGCTCATTTAATCCCTATCATGGCCTTTATTTTACTCATAGCCTTCATTTCCCACCTCCTTTTGGTGCATCAATTCTCTATTGTTGATCTTGGCATATTTCTATAAGTCTGATCTTTACCATCCATTTCATAACATCCCTCTCATGAATCCAAGTTTGTTGATCTTGGAATCTTTCCAGATGATCGATCTCAGTCATCCATTTGAATGGTTTTCTATAAAAGTAGCATTCCTTGTTGGACGCTATGTTTTTATTGTTGATATGTGGTTTTCATTGATGTCAACACTATTAGCATTGGTGATTCCGAAGGTTGTATATGTCCAGGAGATTGAGAAAATTGTAATAGATATAATGCAAGCAGCTAGTGAAGCTGAGAAGGTCAAAGTGATGGAAATTTGTGCTCATTGATGATCTAGTGGCATGAACTAAAGGGTTTTTTGCTGATATTATCTAGTATGTTGTCTAAAATTTTTAGTGGTACACATCAAGAATTGAGAAATTTACGAAGATATGTGTTTCTATAGTTATTCAGTTACTATAACAAGTGTTTTTGGAAGATGAGATTGCAATTATGGTGAATTGGATTCTTGTGTATGTTTCTAAGATGTTCAGTGATGTTTCTAGATCACGCTCTATCAGTTTAGTACGTCCGCATTGATCGACGTCTTCGTGATTCAAGATTTTTCCTTGTGTGTTCAAGTTTTTCATGGTCTTGGCCGACATGATGGTGATAGCGTGTTGCCGATCCTTATGGATTAATATTTTATTTTTTTGCATGCTTGAGGATGTTGATTTAGGTCCTTACTATGTTGTGACCGACTTAGGTTGGTGCACATTAAGATTTTTTCATGTATTGAGGTCAAAAAGTTGTAGTTCATTTATTCATTTATACTATGGCCGACAAATTTGTTGATGTAAATCCATGTAGAAAATATATAAGAGTGATTGTCTCTTCATTGTAAATGTGTGTATGTGTGTGTAGAGGTGTATGAGTGTGTGTATGTGTGAATAAAGATCAAATCATTCAAATGCAGAGCAATGTGTGAAGAGTTTGAGAAGATTGTAAAGAAGTGTATTTGTGCTTAACCAGAATTGTCATTAAGCGTTTGGAGAAGCTAATTTCTTAGTTCAACCTCATAAGATGGATTTAATTTGATTGTCTTATGTAAGGCAGTGAGCCTTCCCTTTGAGCATTGAGCTCTAGGTAGTGTTCCTAAATGTAATTGCATTCTTTATTCTTTATTCATTATACTTTTAATAGGGTATAATCTTGTGGACTTACATCCACCGTGGTTTCTCCCCTAATAGGGTTTCCACATATAAAATCTTGGCGTTCATGTGTCTTTGATGTGTTATTGATTTATGCTTGCATTGTTAATTATCAGATATAATATTAAAGGCTGATTAATGTTGAATAAGTTTGATTTTGGTATAAACTAATTCACCCCCCCTCTCAGTTGTCTATCCGTTTTTTGCCAACAATTGGTATCAAAGCTAGTTCCTCTATACAAGTATAACAACTTGAGGTCATCCAAGATTGAATCTTACAAGAAGGATAGTCCTAGATTTGATGCTACAATATACTCTATGTGGAAACTCAGAATGGAGTGTCATTTGAAGTGCATTGGTGAGCCCTTTTGGAAGATTACAAAGAGTGCATACACTATTCCTTAGAATGGTCCCTCCACTACTGATGAGACCAAATAATCAGAAACTAATACCAGGGCTATAGAAGCATTGCTAAGTGCTTTGACAAATTCAAATATAATAAATGTGATAGGTTTGAAGACTACACATGAGATCTGGATAAAGTTGGAAACATTGTATGAAGGAGATGCACTAGTGAAAAGTGCCAAGCTACAAATTATTAAAAGAAAATGAGAGAACATGAAGATGAGTGAAGATGAAAAAATATTTTCTTTCTCGCAAAAGGTAAATGAATTAGTGATGGAAATTAGATGTGTCAATGGAACTTGGGATGAAGATGAGATTGTGGTTAAGATACTTAGATTTGTACCTACTTCTTACAAAACAAAAGCTCATGCTATTGAAGAACTCAGGACAATAACAAATATTACAAGAGACATGTTGATTGGAAAACTTGCTGCCTTTGAGTTGAGTGAATTTGTTGAATCCTCACCTAAGAAAAAGTATTCATTCAAAGCTATTGTATCCCAAAAAGTCCAACAAAGATATAATATGGGAGAGAGTTCCAAGAAGACATTCAAGTATCAAGAAGAAATGAAATTGATTGAAGATGAAGAAAGAGAGCTAGAAGAACTGGAAGCACTGATTGTGAAAAGAGAAGCCAAAGTACAAGGTAAGTACAAAGGAAAGCTACCTATTAAATGTTTATCTTGCAGTAAGATAGGTCATTTTTCATCAAGGTGTCTTGAAAGAGTCTCTAAGTATAAACTTAACAAGACTAGATTTCAAAAGAAATGTTATTCTGCTGAAGAAGGTGTTACTGAATTTGATAAAGAAAGTGTAAATGAATATGAATGGGTATTCATTGCTATCAAGGAAAATAGTCTGGTGTCCACTAAATTAGCTAGTAATAAAAATACTAAGAAATATTTTTCAGCCAAGATTGATGAGAAGGATGAGTGAGTGATTGACAGTGGATTCTCACATCATATGAATGGTTACAAAAGTAGATTCCTAATTCTAGAGAAATATGATGGTGGTGTTGTAAGATTTGGAGATAAAAATGCTAGTGTGATTTGTGGCAGAGGCACTTTTTCCCTTGGAGGTAAATGTAATACTGATGGTGTTCTATATGTTGAAGGTTTGAAGCACAATTTGTTGAGTGTTTTATAGATGGTTGAAAAAGGTTACAATCTTTAGTTCAAGGATGGTAAGTGTAGGATTTTGGGAAGCTCAGGAAATGTGATTACTTCAGGTACAAATATAAGAGGTAATATTTTTCACTTGAATGTTGCTAGTGAAAGTTGTTTGAATTCTCAAGTTGATGTAAGTTGGTTATGGCATAGAAGGTTGTGTCATGTGAACTTTGATAACATTGTCAAAATAAGCTCCCCACAAAGTAGTCAGAGATCTACCTAAGTTAGTGAAGCCTACTAACATTATATGCAAGGAATGTAAGATGGAAAAATAGACAAGAATTTCATTTCAGAGAAAACAACATCATTCAAATGGAGTACTGGATTTGGTACATACTGATCTATGTGGTCCATCTAGAATCAAAAGTCTACAAGGAGAAAGGTACTTTATGTTTCTTATTGGTGATTATTCTAGAATGGTTTGGGTTGATTTCTTAAGAGAAAAAAATGAGGCATTAGAGAAATTCAAAAGCTTTAAGTCTATGGCAGAAACTGAGACAGGTTTGAAGATCAAATGTTTGAGAGTAGATAGAGGTGGTGAATTTACTTCTTGGGAGTTCAATTCATTTTGTGAAGAGCATGGAATAAAAAGATAGTTATCTACTCCTCGGACCCCACAATAGAACGAAGTTGTTGAGAGAAAGAAAAAAACAATTTTAGACTTGTCTAGAACTATGATGTTGGAAGGTAATGTTCCTCATTCCTACTGGAGAGAAGTTGTAAGCATTGCAATATACACTATCAACCGGGTGAATTTCAATGGTAATTATAGTAAGACTCCTTTTGAGCTATGGTTTGGTTATAAGCTTACTATTAATTATTTTAAAATCTTTGGAAGAAGATGTTATATTAAGAGAGATGAAGATATTGGTAAATTTGAAGCTAGAAGTGATGAAGGAATCTTTCTGGGTTACTCTACTAAGAGAAAATCCTACCGGTGCTACAATAAAAGATTGAAGAAGATGGTTGAAAGGGAAAATGTCAGAGTTGATGAGGATATTGAAAGATCATCCAGGTATTGTGGATATGATTTAGATGACCAACAAGATAATACTAAGAATGGAAAGTGTTAGGGTTAGAAGGCATATATATAACAAGTTAAATGTAGATTTGAACAATAAAATAGAGTAATTAAACACACATAGAAGACAACATAGAGAATTTAATGTGGTTCACCCAATCTAGGCTACATCCACAAAACCAAAACTGTCCAATGATTTTATTATCCTATGCAAAACATATTACAATATCACGAATAATGCCATACTGCAACTCTCCATCCCAGCCACTTATAACAAGATTTTAGAAGCTTCCAGAAATTAGGGTTTACAAAGTCGGATTTTTTCTTTTTTGTGGACAAAGCGAAAAAAGGTGAAAAAAAGTGTACATTATAGCATAATCAGTTACCACATTCCAACAATCTCCCACTTGGAGACTGATCAGGCTCCATACCAACAATATCTCCCACTTGGAGACCGATCTTGGATGACATTGCTACACTTACAACTCCCGGTGGAAACAAACACCTTGGACCCTAATGCTCTATTATATTTGAATTCAACCTTGAAGGCCAACCAAAGTTTAAGAGGAGCTTAGCTTCTCCCTTGTCACTACCTTTGTAAACATATCCATTGGATTGTCATCTATATGTATATTTTCCAGCTTCACCTATCCATCCTCCAAGACTCACTGAATGAAATGATATCTCCACTATATGTGTTTGGTTTTAGAGTGCAAGGTAGAATTCTTTGCAAGATATATAGCACTTTGGCTATCTGTAAAAAAGTTATTTTCAGCCTGTGTTTTACCCAACTCTTCCATGAAAACTTGCAGCCATATCATCTCCTTTGTTGCCTATGTTGCAACCACATTTTGCAACCAAGAAATCCAACCCACTATTGTCCCACCAATTGTAAATAAATAACCTATGGTACTCTGTCTGGTATTTATATCCCCTACCAAATTTGAGTAAGTATAGCCTTGTAAATCAGTATTAGAGCCCCCAAAACTTAAACATTTATTGGATATTCCTCTCAAGTACCTAAGAATCCATTTTACCGCATTCCAATTCTCAACTTTGGGATGACTCATATACCTTCAAACAACTCCTACCACATGTGAAATATCCGGTCTTGTGCATACCATGGCATACATTAAACTGCCTACAGTTGAAGCATATGGTACCTTGGAAATTTTTTCTTCCTCCTCTTGTGTCTTTGAACACATATCCTTAGTCAATTTGACATGACTGGGCAAATGTGTGCTAACAACTTTTGCATTCTCCATATGAAATCTCTACAACACCTTTTCAACATAATCAACCTAAGATAAAAATAATTTCTTATTTTTCCTATCTCTTGTAATCTTCATACCAAGGATTTGTTTTGCTGCCCCCAAATCCTTCATATCGAATGAATTTACTAACTATTGTTTTAACTCCTTTTATGTGATCCATGTTATACCCTGCTGCAAGCATATCATTAGCATATAAACATAGAATAATGTAGATATCTTCAGATAGACTCTTAAAGTAAACACAATGGTCTTAATTACACCTAGTAAAGCCTTGCTCAACCATAAAACTATCAAATTTAACATACCATTTTTGAGGTGCCTGCTTCAAGCCATATAAACTTTTCTTCAATTTGCACACTATTTTCTCCTTACCTTTGACCTCAAATCCTTGTGGTTGTTCCATATATATTTCCTCTTCCAAATCACCATGGAGAAAGGTTGTTTTAACATCAAGTTGTTCTAAATGCAAATCTGCAGCAACCACAATACTTAAAACAATATGAATAGAAGTCATCTTAACAACTAGAGAAAATATTTCATCAAAATCAATACCTTTTTTATGTGCAAATCCCTTTACAACTAAGCTGGGTTTAAATCTTTTCTTACCTCCATCCTCCTCTTTTAGCTTGTAAACCCATTTTTTTGGCAAAGCCTTTTTTCCTGCAGACAACTTGCATAATTCCCAAGTTTGATTTTTCAGCAAGGACTCCATTTCTTCTTCCATTCCATGCTCCCATTGAACATTGGTATCCACCTGCATAGCTTCATGATAACATTTTGGTTCACGAACATCAGTTAATAGAATACAATACAAAGAGGGAGAAAATATTTCTTGAGGTCTACTTATCCTTCAAGATCACCTAACATTCACTGGAGTTTGTGGTATTTCTTAGTGCTATTGTTGCAGAGCATGAGGAACACTGGAACATTGTTGTTTGTAATATCATCCAACATTGCATAATATTTTTCTCTCTTCTCATACTGCTGCAATAGATCTTTGTACAACACTTTCTCATTGAATATGACATCCCTCCTCACAATTTTCTTATTTTCAAAATCCCAAAGCCTATAACCAAATTCATCAATGCGATATCCAAAAAATATACATTTCTTTGATTTTGCATCAAGCTTGGTTCTATTTTCAGAATCTACATGTGCAAATTCTTCACAACCAAAGGTTTTGAGAAAAGAATAACTCACCTTCTTACCTATCCATGATTCTTCTGGAATACCACAACCCAAAGGATTAGAGTGACCTTTATTAAATAAATAAATAATAGTGTTTACATCCTCTGATGATATGTTTAAAGGCAATCCAACATGCAATCTCATAGTTCATGCACGCTCCATTATTGTTCTATTCATGCGCTCAACCACTCTATTTTCTTGTGGATTCCTTGGAACCATTTTCTACCTACAAATACCATTACAGGAAAAATAATCTTCAAATGTTTTGCTGCAATACTCACCACCATTATCAGATCTAAGACATTTTATCCTTTTACATGTGTCATTCTCAACCAAGCTTCTCCATTTTTAAAAAGTTTCAAATACATCAGATTTCTACCTAAGTAAATAAATCCATACCTTCCTAGTTGCATCATCAATGAATGAAACATAATACTAAGAGCCACTAAGAGAAGATACCTGAGTTGGTCCCCATACATCTGTATACACAAGTTCCAATTTCTCATCTTTCTTTTGTTTCTCATCCTTGAGAAAATTAACTCTCTTTTGTTTTCCATACACACAACTTTCACAAAAATCTCTATTAACACATTTTAGACCTGGTAATACATTATTTGAATGAAGTAATTTCATACCTTTTGCACTCATATTCCCAAGTCTATTATGCCATAGTGTTGATTCATAATGCACAACAACTATCTGATTTTCTGCCTATTGAACTACAACAACTTTTCATGAAAATTGATTTTTATTTGCAATAGCTAAAGTAGAAGGGAAAGTATGACCTATACAAAGATATAAGGTGCTTACTTTCACACCTTTTCCTACCACTAAGGCACCTTTTGTAACCTTCCAAATTTTATCACTAAATGTAACAATACAATCTTCATCATCTAGTTGCCCTGCTGAAATTAAATTTCTTTTTAACTTTGGAACGTGCCTTACCTCATGTAGTAGCCAATGATTCCCATTCTACAACTTAATCTTGATTCTTCCCTTTCCAACAATCTGACAAGGTTCGTTATCTCCCAAATAAATCAGCCCAAAATCCCCTTAGACATAATCAAGAAAATAATTTCTATGGGGTGTAGCATGAAAAGAAGCCCCTGAATCTAACACCCAAGAATCAAAGCATCCTTTTTCAGATTTATTACTTACCACATTTGCCTCTTTATTTCCTTCATGTTTTTCTCCTTTATTTTTCGAACCCCGACGAGGATACATGAAGAGTGTACAGTACTGAAAAGAGTAAAAGTATAGCATGATGAGTTGCCACATTCCAACAAAAAGATTGTGTAGACACAAAATCAAGTTCAAAATTTTCTGGTGAATCAAGAGAATCAAGAAGAAGAAGATAGTGGAAATGAAGAAAGAAAAATAGAACTCAAAAATCCAAGATATGTAAAGAGAAGTCATTCTGAAATTCAGATCATAGGAGACAAGAAAAAAGGTGTAAAAACTAGAAGAGGGATTGCAAAAGAACATTTTCTGATATCCAAGAGTGAGCCTAGCAATGTCAGTGAAGCATATAAAGATCAAAATTGGATGGAAGCAATGGAGGAAGAACTGATTTAGAATTAGAAGAATGATACATGGATTCTTGTTCCTAGACCTCAAGACAAAAATCTAATTGGAACCAAATGGGTCTTTCAGAATAAGTTGAATGAACAAGGTGAAGTAATCAGGAACAAAGCAAGACTAGTATGTAAAGGATACTCACAGATGGAAGGTATTTATTTTGAAGAAATATTTTCCCCTATTGCTAGAATTAAAGTTGTAAGGTTATTTATTACTTATGGTACATTCAAGAATAATAAAGTCTATCAAATGGATGTGAACTCAACATTTTTGAATGGTGAACTAGAAGAAGAAGTCTATGTTGATCAACCATATGGATTTCAATTGACTGATGAAAAGGACACGGTGTGTCAGTTGAAGAAAGCACTACATGGACTCAAACAAGCCCCTAGAGCTTGGTATGCTAGACTGCACAAATACTTGTTGAAGCTTGGATTTAATAAATGTACTATTGATAGCAATCTTTATTTCAAGTTGGATCAAGATAAAAAGTTGATCATTGAAGTCTTTGTTGATGACATTATTTTTGAAGGTGATGATGAATTATGCATGAATTCTGTTGATGAAATGAAAAGTGAATTTGAGATGTCAATGATAGGAAAGCTGAAATTCTTTTTAGGATTGTAAATTACTCAGTTAGATGATGGAATGTTTATATCTCAACCTAAGTATGTGAAAGAATTACTAAAAATTTTTGGCATGGAAGACTCAAAGCCAGTTGGTACACCCATGGTAGCCGGATGTAAGCTAACACTGAATGATAATTCTCCTAAGGCTAATCAAACAAGATATAAGTCAATGATTAGTGGATTGCTATACTTAACTCAGACAAGACTAGACATTATGAATGTTTTGTGCATGGTTGCTAGATATCATGCAAATCCAAAAGAATAACATGTGACTGCAATAAAGATAATATTCAAATACTTGAAAGGAATAGTTGAATTTGGGTTATGGTATCCAAAGGATGGTGATCTTACTCTGAATGCCTTTATAGATGCAGATTAGGCATGTGATGTTAATGAAAAGAAAAGTACAAGTGGTGGTGCATTCTTCTTAGGGAAGAAGTTGGTGTCTTGGCTAAGTAAAAAGTAGAATTCCATTTCCTTATCTACTGTTGAGGCAGAATATATTGTTGATGCAAATAACTATACCCAAGTGTTGTGGATGAATAAAATGTTGAGAGATATCATAGATGAGTATGATGATCCCATTGCTATATTCTTTGATAACTCAAGTGCCATACGCATTTCTAAGAATTTGGTGCTATGCTCTAAGACAAAGCATATATCTATCAAGTATCACTTTTTGAGAGACAAAGTGAGTGAGAAAGAAGTCATATTGGATTATGTGCCTACAAAGGAAAAAATTGCAGATATCTTCCCCAAACCATTGCCTAAGGATACATTTGAGTATCTCAAAGGCAAGTTAGGGGTAACTTCCCCTCCCAATCTGAACTAAGATTCTAGTATTTGCATCAATCTATGGACTCACAGTCAGACCTTGTTTCAGATTGATGTTGTGGTGGTTGCTCCTGAGGGGGAGTAGTCAAATGATTTAGATGATATGTGATCAAAGCATGTGTACCTTTTCCATTGATATCAAAGGGGCAGAAGAGAAATGTGAAAAACTCTTGAAGAAAGGCAGAGAAGATTTAAGAAAGGGAGAGAAGAGCTATGAGAGAGAGAAGTGTCTGAACAACTAGTTGTGTTGATGGTACTATTTTTCACATAATGTGTTTCCATCAATGCCAAAGGGGGAGATTTGTGGATGTTTTGGTTGTGTTGCTAATAAGTGGTTTTCATTGATGTCAACACTATTAGCATTGGTGATTCTGAAGGTTTTATATGTCGAGGAGATTGAGAAAATTATAATAAATATATTGCAAGTAGTCAATGAAGTTGAGAAGGTCTGAGTGATGGAAATTTGTATTTGTTGATGATCAGGTGGCACACACTAAAGGGTTTTTTGCTAAGATTATCTAGTATGTTTTCTAAAATTTTTAGTGGTATGCATCAAGAATTGAGAAAGTTATGAAGATCTATGTTTCTACAATTATTCAGTTACTGTAGCAAGTGTTTCTAGAAGATGAGATTGCAATTCTAGTGAATTGGGTTGTTGTTTATGTTTCGGAGATGTTTAGTGATGTTTCTAGATTGTTCTCTATTAGTTTTGTGTGTCTGTATTGATCAATGTGTTCATGATTGAAGATTTGTCCTTGCATGTTCAAGTTTTTCATGGTCTTGATCGACATGATGGTGATAACATGTTGCAGATCCTTATGGATTAATATTTTATTGTTTGGTGTACTTGAGGATGTTGATTTAGGTCCTTACTATGTTTTTACTAACTTAGGTTGGTGCTTTTTAATATTTTTTCATGTATTAAGGTTGACAAATTATAATTCATTTATTCATTTATTTTGTGGTCAAAAAAGTTGATGTAAATTTGTGTAGCAGATATATAAGAGTGATTGTCTCTTCATTGTAAATATATGTATGTATTTGTATGTGTGAATAAAACTAAGATCATTCGAATGCAAAGCAGAGTGTGAAGAGTTTGAGCAAAGTGTGAAGAAGTGTATATGTGCTTAACCAAAATTGTCATCAATCTTTTGGAGAAGCTAATTTCTCAGTTCAACCTCATCAGATGGATTTAATCTAATTGTCTTATGTAAGGAAGTGAGCCTTCCCTTTGAGCAGTGAGCTCTAGGCAGTGTGTCTGAATGTAAGTGCATTCTTTATTCATTCTTCATTATACTTTTAACAGGGTATAATCTTGTGGACTAACATCCACCGTGGTTTTTTCCGTAATAGGGATTTCATGTATAAAATCTTGGTGTTCATGTGTCTCTGGTGTGTTATTGATTTATGATTGCATTGTTAATTATCAGATCTAAGATGAAAGATTGATTAATTTTGAATAAGTTTAATTTTGGTAACAACTGATTCACACCCCCTCTCAGTTGTCTATCCTTTTTTTACCAACATTCCTCTCCCATTTTTTTCATAATAGCCATTTATTTCAAATTTTCTACTTACAATTTGCAAGTTATTGCACAAATACAACTTCAAATATGAGGGAAAATATTGCAAAAGGAGAAATAGGAGAGACAAGGGAAATGATTCAAGTTCAAGCATGGGGAGTGTTTTGATTTAATGTTTTTATTTTCCTTATGCTTTCATTGTTTCTCTTGTTTCAATGAGGTTAATAGCTTAGAAGTGTTTGGTTGTCACTTTATATAGGCTAGGATATTTTCTCCCATCCTACAAAGGTAAAAAAAATCATTGTGCAAAATTTTAAAATTGTATCATAATTTAAAATATATTTAAAACACTCTTTAGTATATGTATTTTAACTAAAAGTATTTTTATGTTGGTTTTTTTACTAAACACATCTTAGAATTTTTTTAAATTATTTAAAAATGTAATATATTTTGTTTGGGTAAAAGTATGGGTAAATCAATTTTGTAAGCAAATATACCTACTGCTCAATGATTGTCTTCAAATCATCCTTGGGTCAATGCACAATCATGGTGGTCCAAACTAGGCCCTTAAGTGCCAATGAAAATTTTAAAAAATAGGCTTAGTCAACTTGACATAAAAATTTGAATAAGTTATTAACATAATTTGAAAAAAATGTAAAGAACAAAATTTGTAGAAAATTGAATGTAGTTTCGAAGATACGATCCCATTTTTGGAAAAACGTAAATCTATTTGGTGAAAATTTTAAATTTCAACTTGTAGTAGTACTAAATTTTTAGGAAAAACTAAAATGTAGGTGTATGTCCGACCAATTTAAAAACAAGATAAAATTAATATATTTATTTGAAACTTTCAATATAACTAAAGGACACATGTTCAGATGTGTTGTATTTTTTTGCAAGTCAATAATTAGTTATGAATTTTTTATAATTTTTAAAAAAATATTAAATCTTGTTTTACTGACCACCATAACTTGGTCTAAAATTTATGAATTTTTTTTTATCCTATAGTATGGGAATTATCTAGAATGTTTTACATCTTTCAAATTCAAAAATTGTGAAATCGTTTAATAATTATAGATTTTTTCAGTCAACCTATCAATCAAGACTATAGTCAAAATGTATTTATAAAATCAATAATAATTATTTATTTAAGTCCAAATAAGGCATATCTTATATTTTTAGAAAGATTATAACTTTATCAATAAATATTTTTCATTTCATCAAATTTAGATTAAAAAAAGGTCTCATCCATTTTTGGTCATATCACAACTTTTTGGACCCCAATGATCTTGCACTCACCCCCTTTTCAATTTCAATAAAATCTATAGTGGATCCAAGAGTGAAGGTAGTTAGGGTAGTTTTTAATCTAGTTCTTTTGGTAGATCCATTGGTTTCATCTTTCTTAATATTGTGAGCTCTTCTTATAGGAAATACATGCTAGTGACCAATTTTTGTATAGATTCTTTACTAATCTAAACAATTTTCTTCATATTTTATTCTATATTATTTTGAAATTTCTCTAGTGATCCCATCATGTTCTTAACTATCTCTAGGTTCTCAAACATAGTGGAAAAATTATTCACTTCATTGTATAATTCCTCATCAAAGGGAGCATTTTTCTAACTACTAGGGTCTTTATATTTTGTCTCAATTTCTAATTTTTGAGCCATATGTTATCTTTTTTATTTTCTAGAGGAATCCTTTTAGCATATTGGGTTTTAGGTCTAAGTTTTCTTCAAGTGTCTTGATAGAATCTATTAAATTCATATAATTTTTATAGAGATCTTATAACAAATTTATAGAATTAGTTTTCCTCTGGAAATCCCTTTTTGTTGGCAAATAATGTAACATATTACATTATTACATAGGTAGTTTCATCATTGCTTCGATTGCATGATTGTTCACAGTTGTTTCAATTATCAAAAGCTTCCTTTGTATATATAAATGTCGATGTATACCATGAAATAAGACAATTTAGTTTTATGATTTTTCTCGATCCTTCATATTTGACATGTGGTATCAGAGAAAGAAATCAAAAAGGTGATGGCATAAAGAAGAGAATATGACTTTGAGAAGGTGCAAGGGATGGCAATGTTGTTAGTGCAAGAAATTTGAATAAGATATTTTCATTTCCTAAGGATGCAAGAGCTATTGGGGTGATTCATTGGCATTGTATCTATAGAAGAATGTATGTATTGACATCTTCAATATGTATTGAAATCTGTGTTGGACTTTATTTGTGTGAGGATATATGTTGATATCTTGGAAGATGATCCATTGGAATAGATATAATTTCCTTTGTATTGTTAGGCAAGAGTATTATCTAGAGGATTTTCGATAAAAGGTTTATATGAAATCTTCAATAGTATTTGAATGTGGGAAAATCAAGTCTTACTACATCTCTAGGGATAATTACATAAGATCAGTTCCACACCAGATTGGGAATATCAACACCTCCATCAATGGAGTAGACTTGAAATAGGAAACATAAGAGTTTTCAAAGTGGTGAAGCAGAGATTGAGGTTAGTATAGTATCTTTTGCGATACTTTGAAAGAGCATCCTTTATGTTGAAAAAGAATTTTGATGCTAGAATGTTGATGGTTTATTTGCAATTAGTGAGGACAATATTGTGCAAATCCATAGGTATTTAAGTACCATTGGAAAAATAATCTTTTACAATACAAGTTATTTAAAGGGATTTTTGCTAGAAAATCTTGATTTGGCATAACTAAGTACAGATAGACTACATTGAATGCTAGGTATTGTGGTTTTTTTTTGGGTAGTATGTGAGTTGATATTATATCATGATTAAAGCTTGTTTCTTGGAAGAAAGTTTTACCATCTCTTCAATTTTATGTTATAAGTGTATTGATGTCTTAGTTTGTTGAGGATGTGATCTATATTACTTTGAGAAATGAGATTACTTAGAATGAACAAAATTGTGTATTCAAACATGATGACTTTTATCAGAGATGTGGATACTATTCATGAAATCCCTAATGTTATATATGGAAAGTGTATTCATTTTCTTCCCATTGATAATACCATAAATAATGTCACTAGGAATTCTTTTGATGCCTATCTAAAGCCCTATTTGTTGAAATATTATCATATAGTTGGAAAAGGAGATATTATGTTTGTAAGAAGTGAAATGTATAGAATGGACTTCAAGGCAATTGAGATATATCATAGAGAATGTTGTGTTGTTTTTTCAAATATTAAAATTTTCTATGACGATCCACCAAATGGTATTTTTGGTTGGGATTTTGGTGGTTGTGGTATTTCTTTTGGTGCTAATCTTGGAGGTTGAGGACTAGCAAGATCACATTGGAGGTTGGTGGCACTGGAGGATGGAGGAATTTCCATCATATGAAGTTAGCTTCTTGCTTTGAGATGATTCTTTGTATGAGAAGTAGTTTTTGCTTTATTTTATTTTCTTGTTTTATTGCTAATAGATTTGAAGATACATGTATTGTCAAGTTTTCTTTTATGAGATAGGTAAGGGTTTGGTGAAGAGCTCATTATGGATTGTTTCTTAGAGAATTCATGAGACTATGACCAAGGATTAGACCTTTACAAGGGTCAAGGAGATAACCTATCAAGGGTGGTTTTCTAGTAATTATAGTGAGAGACCAAGGGGTATACCTTTTTTAGGGTGGTTATCCAATAACTACAATCTATGGTTAAGGATTTCATGGAGGAAGAGCTCAAAAATTCAAATCAGAGCTTTTGGATGAGTTTCACCTAATCTAGGATTTGTTTCTTTAGAAGGAAATTTTTCTCAAGAATGTATACATATTTTATAGTTAGCAAGTTTTCTCATGTAATCCTTCAAGGGGTCCCTTGGAAAGATGAATTGTAAGGTTTTATTGTTTTAGGAACAATGTAATAAGGGGGGAGTTTTGGAAAATAATGTAATGTATTACATTATTACATAAGCAGTTTCACCATTTCTTTAGTTGCATGGTTGCTTATGGTTATTTCAATTGTTCAACTACTTTCTTTCTTTATAAATGTTGATGTATACCATGAAATAATACAATTTTTTTTTATGCATTTTAATTTCAATCCTTCATATTTGACAATATTTTTTATGGGATATCCTCTTCCATATTGTTCTACTTGGTATAATAACTTCAAGAGAGCATTCCAGAGGACACTCAAGTGTTACTTCTCCCATTTCTACTATTCTACCTACCCACACTCCTCCTGCTACTTCTATTGAGCAACCATTTCCATTAGCTACCATTGTTTCTAATTCTTTTATTTCTATGACACAAACCATTCCCATTCATTCCATTCATTCTTCATCCCCAATTGCATTGGTATCTATTTTTGATAGCCCTATGAATGAATTTGGGGATATTTTTGGTTCCCCTTCATGTATTCCAAGTTTTTCTTCACCTTCCTTTGACATAACTTCTCAATCAGAGTTAGATAATTTTTTACTAAATCTATCTAAAATGTGACAAGTGTGGAGATTTCAGAAGCTATTTTGACTAATACCCCACCACTTGTTACTATAACTTTTGTGACTGCGGTCCCAACTTCCCAAACCATGAATGCGGGGCCTAAAGGAAGTTCTTCTCCTCTCCCACCATGGTTGCACCTAAGAGGAAGAAGCAAGCCATATTTCCAAATGACTAAATGACCTTGGTCAACTAGTGCCAGTAAAAGAAAAATACATTAAAAAGTCAAAGATACTTTCTCGAGTGTTGTTAGATAAAGTTGGGAATAAGTATGTAGAAGTTGCACAACCTCCTCCTAGGAAAGCGATAAAGGATATTGATATCTCAGAGTATTTCATAACCAATATTGAACTTGGGAAGAGAACTCACAAGGAAGCCAAGGAGGATGCACAAGCAACACTGGCTTCTCTCATTAAGAAGTTCGATCAAGAGAAAAAAAAATGAAGGATTAGTATAAGGGTAAGGTGAAGCAATTAACCTCAGTACTCTAGAATATTATGGAGTCATTTGAACTTAAGACAACTAATAGATAGGATCTTGTGGTATAGAAGGCCAAGGAAACTCATTCTAGAGGTAGGAAAGTGGGCGATTTTATTAACAAAATTATGGAACAAGGGACTAATCTTTTGAAGTTAGAAATGCAAAGGATGGAGAACAGGAAAAATGCAAAGGTAGAACTAAACAAGGCCATTGATACATTTTTTGAGGATTTGCAAGAATTGGAGAATTATCTAGCTGCTTGGATAAAGATGAAAGAACTCAAGCTCAAAGTGCTAGTTGAGAATGTGATCATTCCAAATAGGGAGATTTTCAATGATGTAAAGGAAACAAAGAAACATAATATCATAATCATCAATTGTTTGATCAAAGTGTGTCACCAATAATTGTATACCTTTGAAGAAAAGGACAATTTTGTACCTGTTTTGATCCTACTTTAGGTCCCATTTCACCAATTTTTACACTAATAGGCCCCTAAGGTTTTTAATTTTGACTTGGAGGCCTGTTATACCCAAGGGATCATTCAAACTCAAATAAACAATATCAAAACCAATCAGAAAGTACTGTTCCCACTCAAAAATTCCTTAGTGAGACTAGGTCACCCAAGTTGGTGACCTGATCCTCTTTGAGGATTTTTGGGGTTTTAAGTGGGAAAATGAATAATTAATCAAAAATACCCAATGGGTGTCGGCTTCTTCGGTCAAAATTCATGAAAATTAGGTCATGTTGCTAATATATACTTATTTTTAGGTCATTTTGCAACTCTCTCTTATCCATTTTTTCACATTCAACTCCAAAAATCAAGTGCAAAACATCTTCCTCAAGAAGATTCTTCTCTCACACAACAAAATTTGAAGCTTTTAGACAACAAACTAGGCCTTTTTGTAGGTCTTGAAGCTCACTTCACATCCAAGATCACTCATTGACACAGGTTGGAGATAGATGCCTATGGAGATTCATGGAGAAATATAGGTTGAGGAGGTACAACTAGCCACCAAATTACTCCTAAAGACTAATTTCAAAGTGCCTCCATCTTCTACCTTCAACCCATTTGCAGATTTCAGGTTTGCATCCCATTTTCGTTTCTTGCTACTTTAATTTGCAATGGTGTAGGATTTCTAGGGTTTAGATTCTTGCATCATTTCAAATGTTTTACATACATTTTATTCTAGCACAATAGAAAATGGTTTTGCTTTGTTTCAAGTTTTCCTAGTTCTAGACACACTTAGAGCTAGGGTTTTATGTAGATTTCCATTTCATTTCAAGTTTAAATACAAACTAGGGGTTTGACCAAGGCAAACCCAACATTAGAAACACAAATACAATTTTTTTTGCAGGTTTGGAGCAAGATTTCTATGAAGAAGCATAATATAGACCTAAGGCCTTCAATTCCACTTTCGATTTCTCAAAAAAGAAGAAAGGGAATAGGTCACCCATAATGGAAACCAAGTCCCACTGAAGCTTTCTAAAACTGAAAGTTGTAGATCTAGCAACCCAGTTGGTAGAAATGGCTTCTAGAGTAGATTTCCCAAAAAGGGACTAGGTCACCCCACTTGGCGTAAGTGTCCCAACTAGCTCAAAACCTTTATTTTCTAGTTTTCCAATGTCTTCCACAATCCCAATTTCAGCCCTCTTCAGTTTCCAGGTACACTTCTCTGATCTATTAA
The DNA here is from genome assembly GCA_007115665.2 of Sequoiadendron giganteum. Lineage (NCBI taxonomy): Eukaryota > Viridiplantae > Streptophyta > Pinopsida > Cupressales > Cupressaceae > Sequoiadendron > Sequoiadendron giganteum. The sequence goes on from CM021100.1 coordinate 199,421,261, forward strand.
GTTAATTCACTCATATTGCTCTCATTTCTATTGAATTACATCATGTATTTTCCATCAGCACAAGTTCTATTAGTTTAGGTTAATATATAGTTAGGTTTTCATAGCATATTTCAACACATTTTCACACCCCACTCATTTAGGGTTCCAATCCCTAAACATTGAATAAATGACAAGATTAGGTTTCCCTGGAGATTAAAGAAAACCCTCTTGCTTCTAGGTGAAACCCTAGAAATTTGTAGAAGACCCATTCTATTATCCCCACACAAAGCAACTAAATTTTGTGGTTCATTTTGGTGAACCTACATTTCATGCATTGAATGTTGCATTGTGTAAAAAAGCATCCTAGGGTTTTTCATTTTGCATTAGTGAAAAATAATCATAGTTTCCATTCATTTCCTTGCCTGATACATAAATTTGACATATATATTATACCTCTACATGTTAGCTTCTAGAAACTTGCATTTTTCATCAAAAAATTCATTTAAAAAACTCAAAAAAATTCATCCTAGGACTAAGTCACCAACCTGGATGACATGTCCCAATAGACATTTTGCATCAGTACTTCCTACATTTGCTTTCTATATTTTGTACTCTTTGTTACTTTTTGTTAATTCTAGGTTTCAGTTTTGATTTTCTCTGTTATATTATTATTCTTAGCTTAAAATTACATTTCCAAGTAGCATTAAAGCATTACATGTTTCCTTTTCTTCTCTTGTTCCTAGTTCTTTTAAAGTAGATTTCGTGAAACATACACCTAAAAGCATAGATAACTCACATAATACAATTCACACACTTGTTCACTATAGGAACACTATATCATCTAAATCTTTTTGTAGTGATGATTTTGATCAGTTAGATGAATCTATTCAAAGCTTCCTCTCACTTACTTCATCCACTAGGATTGGTGATGATGTAGTTACAACTTCCCCACCCTTATCTTCCAAACCTTTTAGCTGCAATGATATGGGTATGTTAGATGATTTCCTCCATGATTTCATCTCCCCTAATTCATCCACTATGGTTTGTTGTGATGACCAAACTAACACAAAATATGTCAATGTCATCCAACCCCAATTCATTCTTTACCTAGCTTGTCCTAAACCTCCAACCCCACCCCAACCTGAGTTTACCCTTTACCCTCCTAAGAATGATACCATTCTCGACACTCATTATACTCGTAATAACCTAGATCCCCAACAACCATCCACCTCCACTTCCCTACCATTACCCAACCCTATCTTACCTACAACTCCTTGTTTCAAATCACAACTCAGGGAGTATGATTTGGTTGAACAACTTAAAAACACTCCCGCCAAAATATCTCTTTGGGATCTTCTTTAAAATTCCCCTGACTATCACTCCATGCTTCAAATGGCCTTACAACAGATAGTGGTCCCTTTTGGTATTAATACCACTAATTTGGAAGCTCTCCTAAATGCCATGAACATAGCTAATGTGGATATTACTTTCTATCAACATGAGCTACTACCATTAGAATTATGCAAACAAAATAAAGCCTTTATGATCATAGCCTAGTATGATCTGATAGGTATTAAAAGGACCCTTGTTGATAATGGCACTTCCCTAAATTTGTGTAGTGCGAAGCTTCTTGATAGGTTACATGCAGACCGATCACAAATCCAATATGATTCCTTATCCATTAGAGGATTTGATAATGTTACCAAACAACCTCTTGGTGTCATCACCTTACCCATTACTGTCAGAATGGTTACATTGCAGACTCCTATCCATGTCATGCCCTATGATCTTTCTTATAATCTCCTCTTAGGATGACCATGGATACACGAGATGTAGGCGGTAGCCTCGACCCTTCATCACAAAATGAAATATGTATATAATAATAAAGTTTATCAGATTAACATTGATCTTGAACCTGAGAGTTGATTGCAACTCAAAAAGGGCACATCAAGTCCTCTCCATACCTTAATTCCTAACTCTAATATTTCCCCTCCTGAGAAGGACAAACCTAATGATAAAACCAAGTTTAATTTACTTAGTGATGATTGGGGCTCTTTAGAGTTTACTCCTTCCTTTAAGGGTGAGTGTAGTGTAACATACAAAGAGGACACTCAAAATGATCAATCAAATGTCTTATCTACCCAAAAAGAGGAACACCCTTCCCCCATATCTACCTCATCTCTTTTGAAAGAAAATGCCATATATACAATAAATTTTGATGAGATAGATTATCAACAACCCCCTAACCCACAAGAAATGGAAAGACTTTATGGATGTGGTTATGATCTTGTGAAACAATTGGGTTACAAGGGTAAAGGATGTGGCAAGCATAAACGAGGCATTTGTGTCCCCATTGAACCTAATAAATAAGGAACTAAAACTAGTCTAGGGTTTTCCTTTTCTCAAGCTACAAAAGCCAATCAACAACCCTCTCTCTACATCAATACTATATCATGCACATGAAGAGCCACCCTCATGCTTAAGCACCCTAAATTTCTTGATATGGATGCTCCCCTCTTCACCTATGTTCATGACAACGATGATTTAAAACATTTCTTAGGTGCTTCAGATACTCCTTCATGCTCCAAGAGACATTCCTCTTGTGCTATGTTGAGTTTTGAGTCTATCATTAGTACTATTAACAAACCTCACTCCAGCTTGGAACCATATGATCCTGAAGCTCCCAAGTCTAATGCACTCCCTTTAGGAGATACCCTTGACATCCCCATGGATATCAATGACAACAAAAAAATTATTAAATCTAGAAGTGCCTAGATGACGAAGAACAAGAGGATATTGCTACCTTGCTTCATACCTTCCCTAAACTATTTTCTTGGAAATATTCTGAGATGCCAAGAATAGATCCCCAGATAGTTACCCATAATATTTCCCTTGCTGAAAATGCTAAGCCTGTTCGCCAAAAGATTAAAAAAATGAATCCTAAGGTAGCCTTGCATGTTAAAGGAGAACTTGAAAAACTCCTTGACGCAGGTTTTATTCGCTCCATTGATTATTCTCCCTGGATTTCAAACATTTTTGGGGTGGCCAAACCCGATAATCATGTTAGGATATGTACAAATTTTAGAGATTTGAATAAAGCCTCTTTAAAAGATGACTTTCCTCTTCCTAACATCGATATGATCGTGGATTCCACTACTAGAAATGCTTTGTTATCCTTTATGGATGGATTTTCGAGGTATAACCAAATCTTCATTAACCCACAAGATCAATACAAGACAACTTTTACATCCGCTTGGGGCACATTTTGTTTGGTTATGATGCCTTTTGGGTTAAATAACATCGGCACTACTTATCAGCGAGAAATGACCTTAATCTTCCATGATTACATTCACAAAATCCTAGAAGACTATGTTGATGAAATTCTTGCCAAATCCTTAACCTGCCAAGATAATGTGAATGTCCTCCATCAAATCTTCAAGCATATGCATAAGTATGACATGTGTTTAAATCCTAAAAAGTGTGTCTTTGGAGTGGATAGTGGTAAAATTTTGGGGTTTATCATATCTTATAGAGAAATCGAGGTGGATAAAAAGAAAATTGATATGCCACCTCCTCATAACATTTCCCAATTACATACGTTAAAAGGATGGATACAATCCATTCACCATTTTTTCGCTTGCTTAGCCAATCGTACATTACCCTTTACTCACCTCCTTAAAAAGGATGTCAATTTCGAGTGGAATGATGATTATAAATAGGCCTTTGAGAGTTTGAAAGAATACCTTATAACTCCACCTATTTTACAACCCACTATACCCAATCAACCTTTCATCCTTTATACCATTGCTTCATCTGAGGCTCTCGCTGCCTTGTTGGCTCAAAAGGATTCCAACGGTAAAGAGAATCTTGTCTATTATATTAGTAGAACGCTCCTTGATTACAAGACTCATTACTCGACAATTGAAAAACAATGTCTCGCTCTTGTATTCGCTACTAGTAAGTTGTGATATTACTTAATGTTGAAGTACACATGATGACAAATTTTAACCCTTTATGATATCTTTTCACTAAAAAAAAACTGTCAAGACGTCTTGCTAAATGAGTCATGTTGTTAATTGAGTTTGACCTTAATTTAATTTCTCAAAAATAAATCAAAGGTCAAGCCTTAACCAACCATTTAGCTAATGCTCCTTCACCATTAGCGTTACCCACCAATGACTCTTTCCCTGATGACAGTGTGTTTACTATTGACATTCCTACATGGGAATTGTACTTTGATAAATCCAAGTGTTGAATAGACTCCCATGTTGGAGTTATCTTAATTCCACCTATTGGTAAGCATATTCCCTTATCCTATCATCTCAATTTCCTATCTACAAATAATACAACTGAGTATGAAGCATTACTCATTGGGTTATGTGTTTCTCTTGTCATGAGGGTTAAAAATATTAAGATCTATGGTCATTCGCAATTACTCATTAAGGAAATAAACAATCTCTCTCAAACTAAACATGATAAACTCTTGCAATATAAGGATCTCATTCTTAATCTATCAAACAAGTTTGACTCCTTTGCCATTGATAGCATCCCTCACAAAGATAATTGCCACATGGATGCAATGGCTAGTGTAGCCTCTCTTGTTTCTCATGTCAACCCTTTTGAACAAATTGTCTTCACCATTCATCTGATTATGAAACCCTCCATCAGTGATCAAACTCTTAATATATGTCCCACTTTTTCCAATAATACGTATGAATGGTATGATGCCATCTACAATTATCTAAAATATGACACTGTTCCCAAACCCACCACTAAAAATACTCATCAATGCCTTAAAAAGTTAGCCACTAAGTATATCATCCTTGCACACACATTGTACTAAATATCCTTCGATGGTATCCTTCTACGATGCCTCAAGGATTCTAAAACTCATATTACCCTTGAACAAGCCCATTTTGGTACTGGTGGAGGACACTTTGGAGGAAAAACCTAAGTGCAAAAGCTCTTGCGTATGGGATATTATTTGAAAAACATGGAAAAAGATTGTTATGTGTATGTTAAGAGATGTCGTCGGTGCTAGGAATGTAGTCATTTGATCTATGTTTCTGCTTCAGAGCTTCATTCCCAAATACCTATCTAGTCTTTCTTTGTGTGGGGCTTGTATCTAATTGGAGAAATATGCCCACCTTCTTCTACTGGACATATGTGAATTATCACTGCTACCGATTATTTCACCAAATGGGTTGAATTCGTTCCCCTTCGATCCACAACCGTTGAAGTGATATGTCATTTCTTATTGGAACATATCATCACTCACTTTGGTCTCCCTTCCACGTTAGTCTTAGATAATAGTACTCCCTTTAAGAACAATGAGGTGAAGAAGTTCCTTGAGACCTTCCATATCCAACATCGATTTTCCACACCTTACTACCCTTAGTCTAATAGTCAATCTAAAAGTACTAATGAGATCCTAGAGAAAATCCTTAGGAAGACTATCAATCAAAACCAAAAATATTGGCATACACAATTGCAATATGCACGATGGGAATATTGCATGAGTTTTCATTCTTCTATAGGAAATATCCCTTTTAATCTTGTTTATGGTACAAAGGCTATCCTCCCTTTAGAGCTAGAAATCCCCATGTTGTAGATTGCTCTCCAAAGTCTCATTTATAATGACTTATGTGGAACAACATCTGCACCAAATTGAAATGCTTGACGAATAATGCATCAATGCTCTTGAGTACCTTCAAGCTTACACTAAACAGTTGCAACACAAACACAATGTTGGTGTCATTCCTCACACCTTTACCAAGGGTGATTTAGTTTTATATAAAAACCAATGCAACACCACTGCCGATTACGCCGACAAAGGTAAATTTAGCCCTAATTGGCTTGGTCCCTATGTGGTCGACTCTAATTATGGATCTGGTGCCTATACCTTAACCAAGCACAATGGCACTCCCCTTCAAGATCCCATTAATGTCGCGCATTGTCATCGGTATTATGTCTTATTCCATTTTGAATGGTATTATTTATAGAGCAGTTTTGTTGAAGCTATTAGATTCTATCCTATGGGTTGTCTCAGTGCTTCATTCTTGACATATCATCATGTTTGTGTCCTGAACACTATAGTGATTATTTTATTCATTTTTATAATTACTTTAGATTTCATACTATTCAACCTCCTTCCCCTTTTTTGTGTTATGTGTCTTTCAAATCACAAGTGCATAACATATTAATATTAATGTTTAATCTAACAATACATTCTAAATGTGTTGTAATTTCATCACATACATTCTGTTAAATCATGTTGTCATTAATTAAATACTAAACTATTTAATTAATCACATTTTCATTTAACATCCACACAATTAAATTACATCATACAAAATACATATCATCATAATACATAGTGTCACTGTGGATTGTGATTACTAGATCCCTCAAGATCTAGTACTCGCACTACATCAGTAGTAGGGTTTCAGGAGATAGTCGTGTGTGATTGTGATTGTGATCCACTAACTCTTAGTGCATAATCTAATCCTCCCATCCGCGCAAGTTCCAACAGGTGCTCACATGCTATTTGGTCCCTCTCTACCTGTACCTATGTCAACTCTATCTCTAATTTTTTCACCGTTGCTGAACGTCATGATGGTTGCGCCTATGGTATAACTCTCACTCACCAAACCTTCTTCCTTAGGCCCTCATAGGCTTCCCACAATCTCACAAAGGGTCTCAGGATCTCTTTCTCTTGCTCCATGATAGGTGGGGGCACGTAGTCAGTATCCATATCCTCTTCATCGAAGGTTGCTAGCACTATCTATGTGGCTTCCTGATGTAGGAACTCTCGCCAACCCTTTGTAGGCACTAAAAAATAAAACAAGAGTCTTATCAGCAACACATCATTATATATATGCATTAAATCATAAATAAAACACATCCATCAAAATTAAATATCATCACCTATATCTCTAGTAGAAGGTGGAATTTCAACCTCATCTTGTGTAGGGGGCATAGAATATGTGCTCGCCTCCCCTCAGCAATGAGTTTTGGCACCTGTTGTTGTTGTTGTCCAGGATCTAGTCATATGAATAGGTACAACCTCTTTGTACTCGTATCATTCCTCAACTACCACACCATCATCCCCACTCAGGGGTGGCTCCTCCACTCAATCCTCCTCCTCATCCTGCTCTTGCTCCTCATCCTCTCCCTTTTGTTCATCATAGTCTGGGTTTGCATCTTCATCATATTCCTCATCGATGATATCTATAAAAATGTCTACAGCCCTATATTGTGTCTCTTTAGCCTTGTCCTCTCTCTCCCTCTCCTCCCCCTTACCTGGTATCAGCTAGGCCTCTCCCACTTGCTCATATATAGGGAGAATTGTCTCTAGTCGTGAAGCTCTCCACCACTCCTCATGGTCCCATGTGGTCCCAATATCATATGCATCATCAACCGGTGCGTGGTCATGATTGGAATAGTCTGACTCACTCTCGATGACATCATCTAGTATGAATCGTGTTATGTCTCCTGGTATCCATGCACTCTTAACATACCTCTTGAATGATGATCGTGCATGTGGTGGTATCTATACCTGTTTGAATTGCCTCATAACCCAATCATAGTAGAATGGTTGCACTATGTGATCTTTTTGACCTACCAGAAACCTGGTCATATATAATCTCCTGAGTTGTCTAGCATAATTGGACCACTGAAGAACAAGATGGCATGGCCTCCACAAGATATCTTCCTTGTCTAGTTAGTCAAATCTCACTCTCCAAAAGTGCAGATCGTCATACTGCCATAATCATCGTAATGGTATTTGAATTCTTGTGGATAGCCCACTATTTTCAGACATGCAAAGATAATTGGTCATGTACACATGATGTGCTCTAAGCACCAAAGTTGTAGGAGCATGCAGTGTACCATGTTGTCTAGCTCCCATAAAATGAACCGACCGAGATCATAATACATATGTGCCAAAATGCATCAGCCCCAAGCATATCTATCACATGCTCTACCATGCCTCATACTAGGTGTACCAATCTACCCTCCAGATGCGCTGATCACCCATCTAGCAAAAGGACCAATACTACTATGCGCATCATAATGCATCTCACCACTGGTGCTCATGAATAAAGTAGCATCGAAAACTTTATTTGTCCTACTACCTTGTCATCATGAACAAGACCCTATAGGTAGTACTTCATATTTTCCCACTTCTCTAGGAAGGACCATCCCCTCTATAGCCACACGTGCTCCCCCCAAATAGGGACTCAAAGAATGCAATGGAAATCCTCTAATGTAATAGGCATCTCTCTTGTGGGTAGGTGAAACATGCAAGTATCTACATTCCACCTATCGCATAGCACCATCAACATAACATCATGGTATCTCATCAGTGGCATAAGGTAGGCCTAGTAGATCCCCACTTCCTGTGAGTGCTCCGTCTCTACTGAGGATAGGGTTGGAGCCAAGTCTATGAGAAAAATCAATTGTATCTCGCCTAATCGATGTCAAGACCATGTGGGTACCTATACAAACTCTCACAATATGTTATCTAAATCATCTAATTTCTTCAATTTTACTCTAATTCATCGATAAAATGTGCTAATGTTGTTCTAGTATGCTTTTTCTATGGCCCTAGACACTTTAGAACCCTTTCGGGACACTTCAAGAAGAAATAAGATACTTTGAAAAGAAAAGGGACACTTTTCAAATAAACGAGACACTTTGAGAACAAAAGGGACGCTTTGTGAACAAAAGGGACACTCTGCAAAAAAGGAGGGACACTTTGTGAACTTTTTTTCTAGGATCCTAATACACTCTAAATAAGCATTAAATTCATTCTATAATTGAAAAAGTCACAAAATACATGTTCCAGAATCAACCAACCTCCTATCGGCAGTTGTCGCTTGCCACCTGCTCGTGCAAAACATCCAACCTCATAGGGGTGAAATCACATGTGTTAGGCATGTTGTCACTCTCTCCTCGTCACTCTTCAACTCTAAAAAAGGTAAATGATAAATTAAGTGCATATGCACATTTATTTCAAGCTAACTCACTTTTACACACATGTGCACATTTGTACCTGTTCACTTTGTTAACTTTTTTAGTGTGCTTTTTCATTAAAATCAACATTCTGGGTGCTAGTGAACTTCATTTTTGATGTTGTTTGTTGTATTAGATTCATGTTTCCACACCCTATATCATCACTCACCTATCGCTATGAGGAATGGTACTTAGAAATTCCCTACGATATGCATGCACTCATTCGATGTGGTTAGATGACTACCTTGATTCCACCTCCATAAAACAAGCGGAATCAAGGAGGGGCATACATCTACCCTTGAAATTGATATTTAGGGATTAGATAAGAGGATTTCTAGGACTTCTAGCAAATTTTTGTTGCAAGCTTTGGTTCCTAACATTATGGTTTTGTAGATAACTACATTGGAGGCTTCATTCTCCCGCCTTGTAATGAGTATGCTTTTATGAAAATGAAGGTGCATTGTTTGTTTTAGAGTCCTTTAGCTTACATATGCACATAAATTCTTATGGATGCTAAAGTGGGGGCTAAATTTGTTGCCAAAAATTGTATACCTTTCAATAAAACGACAATTTTGTGCCCGTTTTGATCCTGCTTTAGGTCCCATCTCACCAATTTTCACCCTAAAACAACATTTATAGGCCCCTAAGGTTTTTAATTTTGACTTGGAGGCCTTCTATACCCAAGGGATTATTCAAAATTTGACAAACAACATCAAAAAAAATAAAAAATTATCGTTCCCACTCAAAAATTCCTTAGTGGGACTAGATTGCCCAAGTTGGTGACCTAGAACTCTTTGAGGATTTTTGAGGTTTTAAGCTGAAAAAAGAATAACTAATCAAAATCCTTGATGGGTGTCAGCTTCTTAGGTAAAACTTCTTGACAAATTAGGTCATGTTGCTTATATATACTTATTTTTATGTCATTTTGCAACTCTCTTTTAGCCATTTTTTCACATTCAACTTCAAAACATCTTCCTCAAGAATATTCATCTCTCACACAACAAAAGTTGAAGCTTTTAGACATAAAACTAGGGATTTTTTCAGGTCTTGAAGCTCACTTCACATCCAAGATCACTCATTGAGAAAAGTTGGAGATAAATGCCTATGGAGATTCATGGAGAAATCTAGGTTGAGGATGTGAAACTAGCCACCAAATCACTCCTAAAGACTAATTTCAAAATGCCTCCATCTTCTACCTTCAACCCATTTGCAGATTTGAGGTTTGCATCTCATTTGCATTCCTTGCTACTATCATTTGCAATGGTGTAGGATTTCTAGGGTTTAGATTCTTGCATCATTTCAAATATTTTACACACATCTTATTCTAGCATAATAGAATAGGGTTTTGCTTTGTTTCAGGTTTTCCTAGTTCTAGACACAATTAGAGCAAGGGTTTATGCAAATTTCCATTTCATTTCAAGTTTAAATACAAACTAGGGGTTTGACCAAGGAAAACCCCACATTAGAAACACAAATACATTATGTTTTGTAGGTTATTTTCCAAGTTTGGTGCAAGATTTCCGTGAAGAACATAATATAGACCTAAGGCCTTTGAGTCCACTTTTGGTTTCTCAAAAAAGAAGAAAGGGACTAGGTCACCCATAATGGAAACCTAGTCCCACTGAAGCTTTCTAACGCTGAAAGTTGTAGATTCGGGGATTTTGGAGTAGATTTCCCGAAAAGGGACTAGGTCGCCCCACTTGGCGTAAGTGTCCTAGGTGGCTCAAAACTCTTATTTTCCAGTTTTCTAATAACTTTCACAATCCCAGTTTCAGCCCTCTTTGATTTCTAGGTACAATTCTCTGATCTATTAGGTTAGTTCACTCATATTTCTCTCATTTCTATTGAATTACATCATGTTTTTTCCAGAAACATAAGTTCTATTAGTTTAGATTAATATAGTTAGGTTTTCATAGCATATTTCAACACATTTACACACTCCACTCATATAGGGTTTCAATCCCTAAATATTGAACAAATCACAAGATTAGGTGCCCCTAAAGATCAAATAAAACCCTCTTCCTTCTAGGTGAAACCCTAGAAAGTTGTAGAGGACCCATTCTTTTATCCCCACACAAAGCAACTAAATTTGGTAGTTCACAAAGAATTGTAGTTAACTCAGGAAGTCAGTGAAGATAATGATTTAAATATTATTAATAGATTGGAGGAGCTTCCTTGCAAATTACTTGATGATAACAAAAAATCATTCCTTTTGATGAAGTTATTTAAGAGTTCACATCCATGGTCCTAAGGGAATTTGAAGATCAAGACTTCTTATTGGCTTCGATGGACAAATTAATATCAATATTCAACTCACCCTAGATAATCTCAAGGTATATTTTGAAAGGCAGGGGAAAGCTCACAACACCACCAAGAACGCAATAACAATTTTTTTTGCAATCTTCAAGCATACATCAGGTCTTGATGATGAATAATTTCAAGTGATCTTAGAGAAATATTATGCTTTCTTGATGAAATATGTTGGAGAATGTTGAATTTTTCTTAGTTATCCTTAGTTTACTTTTCAGTATTTCTTTCTTATGTAATTAGTTTTTGAAATTTTACATGTCTTTTATCAAAATGTAATATCATGTAAAAACAACATGAGTCCTAAATCAAATTAGACTATGGTGTTGAATAAGTCAAATTATTTATTCCATTCCTAAATTAGCTCTCCTCTCTCCTCTATATATAGGAGGGAGTTTTTTTGTAAAGGACCTTTTGATCTTTTGATGAAAAATGTTGCCCATTTTGAGAAGCCTACTTGAATCTTTGCGTTGAATGTGCATATAAAAAATTGATCAATAAAAGAAGTGGATTTGCATCCAACCTTTGTTTCAGAGCATATTTTTCATGTGTAAGATTGTTCTTACGTCTCTCTTATCACATTATTTTGAAATTGGTTTATAAAATTGGCATGATATTTCGTTGTTGAAGGGGAATGCAAATTTGATATTGATAGACTTTGAGCAACAATATTGTGTCTGGATATTTATGTGTTCTTGTATGAATTTGGTTAATAAAATAAAGTCTTCGAGTTATGATTATTGGCTACATTCTTGTGGATATTTTCATGTTTTCATTGATAGTCTTTGAGTTACAAATTTCTACACTTGTTACCATCAAATAATCCTAGAAAGTTTCTAGGAGTGAATTTCCACCCATTGTGTAAATTCCCCTTTTGCATACCCTCACCTTAGAAAATTAAATCTGAAGGTGAAATTCCACATCATCCACCTGCATTCCATCCACTTGGTGCATGTTTTGTGTGTCAGTTGGGGAATTTTCATCAGGGACATGAGTGCAGCACACAAACGTCTATGCAACACACTCTCGTCCCTGACAAATTCCTACCCCTGAGTCCGTAGAGACATTACACTCTTAATTGAGGATGGTTTGTAATGCCTCTGTGTGACCAATCAACCCGAAAACATCTCCTTTTGATTGTCAAATCCATCCATTTCACTATCACTTCATCTTCTATAGACTCACTTCATCTCTTTCACTTACTTGAGCATTTTTCATTCCATATTTCACATCTTCTCACAATTCTAGAATTTTCATGACTTCATTGAGCATTGCAACAACCTATTACTCCATCAACTTCATCCTTTCACATGTTTCTCTACCATATAGCCTACAAACTTGGAGTCTTGCAAGACCTCCCTTCATCATAGTTGCGGCTGTAGTGACTTTGCCACATTCGTTACCTTGCATTCTCCCTTCATTGGACTTGAGTGCCTTTGGGTGGAGGTGGTATAGAATCACTTTAATTTCACAGTGTAATTTGATAGAGTAGCATTTATCTTTTGTAGTGTTCAATGCATTCATTTCTATTTCCTTTATCACACATTCTACTCACTTACTTTTCTATCTATTCGTGGAGGTGGAAACACCAAAGTGAGGGTTTAACTGAGGAAAACCCCTATACAGCCCCAACAATTTTCCCTCCTTTTTTCTGTGTAGGTGAACATTTTTGTTGAGCCCACTGATGAATTGGCGCTTCAATGAGTTGATATTATAAGAAAATATAGGTAGAAAAGAAGCTACAAATAATTTAATTCAAAAATAATATGTGCTTCATCTTCTTCGTTTTCATTCAATACATTTACATATATATAGGATGTCCATATCCTATATTATAGAGACTACCTATAACAAATTGCTAAAGATATGAGATTTTTTAACAATTCATAATACACACAAACAAATAATCACAACAAAATAACAAATAATATATGGGAATGATGTGATATTCCCAACACTCAACCAACATACTAAAGTATTATCTTGTGTATCTTATGATGCAATATTTCCAACACCTATGTGAACACTAATTCTCAACACCCCCCCTTAGTGTGAAAATGGGGTGAAAGTACATCACAATAATTAATGACCACACACGGTAGCTCACCAAACAACATAAGATAAGAGTAGAGACATACACATCTACTCATGTAAAGGAATAGTGGAACTAGCCTCACTATGCTTAGTGTACTTTCATCCAAGGATACGAACATCACATCTACCATGGAACCAAGGATAGGGACTAACACATTTTTCCAAGGTCTTACACAAGTTTGAATAGGGACAAACACATCTATCCAACATCAAAGTCATGAACAAGGACACACACATCTACTCACAAAAATTACAATTACGGAAAAACACATCCAATAATAATCACCAACTTGTGTGATTGGAGACAAACACTTCCAATCACTTCGCTACCTTGTGAATGGGGGCAAATACTTTCATTCACTTACAACCAAGAAATGTGACTGGAGACATACACATCCAACCACAACATAAAATCTTGAACACCAAGCCATAATTTCATGTATGTAGCCATCATTATAGATCATTTCCACTCTAATCACAAATGATATGAGACAGTTTCCACTGCCACCTAGAAATCGATCTTGGCTTTAATCATTTTGGCACAAGTTGTTTTGTCATTAAAACAGTTTTCTAACCCCTTCACTAGTGACTCATGAGAGATTGTTGAATATCCTCCAACCTCTGGTGCCTCCATCCTCCAATAGGTTTTATTTAGAAACATATTCCTCCTCACTCTCTTCATGTGGAGGATCTTCAGTAGCCTCCCCATGAAGGCATTCTTCATCATCATCTATAGCTAATGCCTTATCTATATTTAACTTTTCATCAAGGAGATCCTTGGCACACTAAGTAAAAATCGTAACATGTGTCCCTTCTTCTTGCAATAGTAGCACAAAATTCTATTCTTGAAGAAATGATATCCCTTTGATGTAGAAGAACTAGATTTGGAGGATTGGTTAGGACTATTTTTTCCATACATTGTAGTTTCTTCTATAGTTGAGTCAAGTTTGTTAGCTCCTTCATCAATTCAAGTGGGTATAGTATCTTTGAGGCCGACATTGACTTTGTTTAATGTGAAAACAATGTTTCCATAGCTAGAAGGCATGTTATTTAAAAACATAGCTTTTCCATCCTCATCGTCTACTTTAGCATTTATTCCAACTAGTTGATTTAATAAGGAACAAAAGTTACTTATATGTTGTACAACATTGTCACCTTCCATCATCTTCAGCCCGAACAATTTTTGCTTGAAGCTTATGATCCAAACAAAGCATTCAAATTATCCCACGCTTGCTTTGAGTTCTTTGATAAATCAATATGGTGGAGTTATACATCTGAAATTCCAAGACCAATCAAAGCTATTTCTCATCAATCCTTTGTAGTCCACTTTGTGCTCTCATCAACATCAGTTGACCTTATCATTGCTCCACTTACCACATCCCATGGATCCTTTTCAATAAGTATCAATTGTAATTTGATTTGCCATGTATGAAATTTTGAACCCTAAATTTTTTCAATCAATACACTATTTTTCTCCATTTAAAGAAATACTATTTGACCTTAACTAACACAAACATAAAAAAATGTTTCCTTAAGCCTAATACCTAGCCCCGCACAAAAATGGATGTCGCATACAAATGAGAATGCATCCAATTAAAATAATTAATTTTGTTTTTGATACTTTTGAATATGGATAGCAATAATTTGAATGACATAATAATTTATAACTCATAAAATAGACCCTATTTTACAAAAAATAATACTACTTGACTCGACAACACTTTGAAACATTAAACGAGAAACAATTTAACTTCAATTTAAAACACCATCATTAGACACTCAATCTATAAACATAGAAAAAACTAAGCTAAATAATTTATAAAATTACTATTTTAAATGACCCAACTCGCACACAGAATGGCCTCTCATGTGGCTCAAAAAGTAGTGAACTAGTATATTTGTGAATGGTACCCGCTTGTTGAGGGTACATCTTGAGACTCCTGCATCAGCCTTCGATTTGAATCAGATATCTTTGATTATGACTACAAAACTCAAAACACAGAATAAACGTTAGAGTGGATCAAAAAGCTTCCTTTAAATTGGGTAGTAAAATATAAAACAAGAATACCAACACCAATTTTAGAATGATTCTTGCACGTGATGTTAATATTTAACGCCACAAAGCTCCATAAATTTGTAGACTTTGTGTCTGCTCGTGGATTTGCAGGAGGTAACATATAAAGAAAAATCTGAGGTAGAGTGTAGGTTCATAGATGGAGTATGAGGGTAGCCAAGCACAGTCGAACCAGTCTTTATCTCCTCTTATGAGCTAGTCATAATGATGCAGTGTGGCTACTTTAGATAGCTCTATTTGAGCATACTCTACTAGCATGAAAGTTCATTCGCTAGCTCTTCTTTCTTAGGCCAGGCTCCTGCAAAAAAAATTGTATAGAATCCCCAAACTAGCATGTCCTTACCTCACAATCAGCCCCCTAAAATTTGCATATGCATATTTGATATTATGAAAGGATATCTAAATGACCAGAGAGCGGGTATAGCTTTGATACCATATAAGATATGGGTAGAGAAGAAGCTGTAAATAATTCAATTCAAAAATAATATGTGCTTCATCTTCTCCATTTTCAATAAATACATTTACATATATATAGGATGTATATATCCTATATTATAGGAGACTACCTATAACAAATTGCTAAAGATACAAGTTGTTTTAAGAACTCATAATACACACAAATAAATAATCGCAACAAAATAACAAATAATATACGGGAATGATGTGTTATTCCCAACACTCATAACCAACCTACCAAACTATTATCTTATGCATCCTATGATGCAATATTTCTAACACCTATGTGAACACTAATTCCCAATATTTATCTACTTACTTTATCATTTCAATACTTACTTTTCATGCTTTATCATTCTATTTATTTCACTAAAGTTAGTTAGCTCGGATGTCAGTAGGCCTCTGGTTTTGTCCTCATTTCTTTTTACTTTTTTTGGCCATACGAATTCCAATGCACCAGAGAGACACCAATGCATCAAATTGTCGCCTCAGACCTACGTTTTCATCCTCAAATAGAGAGCTATCTGAGGTGCAGTTTGGACTCCAGAAACTAGGTCATCTACCCCCTATTATATTTTTTAGGTCTATAGATTGACAAATCATTTGAGAGTGCTCTTCATTCTTGATACTCAACCCAAGACACTCGATAAAGTGAGGTAAGTTAGAAAATCCCTCCGCTCTCTACTCTATGTGACCTAGAGCCTTGACATGGTCAGTCCCCCTCTCTTATATTTTTGGTGGACCTAACGTGAAGAATGTCTATCCATTTTCCTTCATTGAGACTTTTTCCCCACACCTAGTGATGGTTGTAAGTCTAAGTGTTGTGAAGGTTTATAAGCATCACAACATAGTCCACGACTTCCAGGTACATTGTTAGGAGAAGCATGTGACACCTACTGATGGAAAATATGAAGGTCACTTCTAGTTTCACCTCGAGTTTCTCCACTAGTCTAGCTACTTATCGCACTAATGGTTTTCCTACAAATTATGCTGATGAGATGGGTTTCAAAGAAGAGACCACTTGTGTTCTTACCTCTCCAACATCCCCTATGGTTTCGTTCATAGATGAGGATGATGTTGTGCATATTCCTATAGAAAACCTATTAGCATTAGATAATAGATTACTATACCTTGTGAATCATTTATAAAAAGCACTGAGCATAGCAAGAGTTGATAGGCTTACTAGTGAGGTGAGACATTTGCTAGGGAAATATCAGTCATGCATAGAGTTTCTATGTGGTCTTGTCAATCTAATTGTCACCAAAAAGTGTAGCCTTTGACACTTTACACTCATTTGGACCCTTTCCTAGGGACTTTGGACCTTTTTCAACCTCTTTTCACCTCTTTCCAAGCTTTGCGCCAAAGTGTTATAAGGTGTTGTAATACATTTTCACACTTTCATAGGCTTGTCATTACTAAATTAACCCTTTCTTATGCTATAATGACCCCCTAATGCACATGCATACCCTACTTTAGTGTTTTTTGTGAGACAATCCTGACAAACAATAATAATCACACTTCAATCCCTGAAAACCAATAAAAAATGCACAGGTGGACTAGGTCGCCACCTTGGGTGATCTAGTCCCATGTGGCTTAAAAATTAAAATAAACTTAAAATTCTTTCGGGATTTTGTCTCCTAAACCCTAAGGTTGGCCCATGTTGTGTTATTTTTGGGAAAATTAGGTCATAACATGTATAAATAAGATTTTTCCCATCATTTTCAACCCTAATTCTTCTATTTTCATCTATCTCCTCCTCCTCTTCATCATCCACCATTCTTCTCAAGCAAGCTAGGGTTTTTAGCATTCTAAGTCAACAAGATATCTTCTCTAAAGCACTCAAGGGTTGATTGTTGCAACAACACAAGATCATTCATCTGGAAAGGTATTGAATACATCATTTCATATTTCATTCTCTATTATCTTGTCTCCTTACATTATTTAATTATCTAAAAGGGGTTTTACCAAGGCAAACCCCTATGCCTTAACAATCAACATTTATTTCTCTCACTTTCTGCGTTTGCAAATTTAGGTACTTTGAGGGTTTGGAAATCATTGAAGAAGGGGATGAAATATTTTTGAAGACACTTCCTTTTTGGCTAGGGAAAAACATCCATTAAAAGTCACTTAAAGGATAAGAATCAAATTTTCAGATTCAGGCACTTTGAGAAGCAGAAAGTGCATACCAACGACTCCAGATTCCACTTTCAGATTTCCCAAAAGGCTGAAAGGGAGTAGGTCACCAATAGTGGTGACTTAGTCCTAATGTGTATGTTTTTTAGAGTTTTTAGAAGGTTTGAATACCCATTTGGACAAAACGTGCTCCGGTGCAATTTTCTAGATCTGGGACTAGGTTGCCCAAAATGGCGTGAGTGTCCCACTAGGTCAAAATTTTAGATTCAGCAACATTTCTAGCTTCCATCCCAATCCTCAACATATTTCCTGGTGTTTACTTCCATTTTTACAGTTTTATATCTTGTTTCATAAGCTTGCATATGTTTTTTAATTTAATGCTTGCACATCATTATGTGTTTTCAAACATAGGTCATTTTTGGTAGTCTTACATTAATAGTTGATTTCTTATTTTACCTTATAGCATTTAGGGAATTATGTATCACACAAAAAACACCTATTCCAAACCCCTAATCCTTTGAATAAACTCACCAAGAATGCCATTAGTGTGAAAGAGAGCCCATTTCTCAACCAACCTCCTAGGTGAAAAACCCTAGGAGCCTATTAGGGAATCTTCTTTCCCTAAGTGCATTGTTTTTTTTGGTTCATTTTGGTAAACCTAACATTCCTACCCCCTTCTTCTCTGATTTTGATCTCTTTATCATCCTAGATTTGCATTGTTTACATTGCATTTTAGGGTTTAGATTTTGTATTAGAGAAAGTGCATATAGGTTGCATTTTTGCATTAAAATCATTGAAACTTTTTGAAATATTGCATTTTCATCTTAGTTCTACCCAATACAATACAAAAAATACTTGAATCCATCAAAATATTCTATAAAATCTCCAAAAAATCACCAGGTGGACTAGGTCACCACCCTGGGCGACCTAGTCCCTTTAGGCCCGTGAAACAATCCTTTACAGATCTGAAAACCCTATTTTTATACTTTTGTTTTGTGCCATTACCTTGGTATCATTGGGTTGTGTTTTTGTAGCATGCATTTCATTGCATCTAGCATAAATTAGCTCATTTCATGTATTTTTAATTTTCAATCTTGTAATTACAACATGTCATTTTCACACCATTACATAGTGTAATTAGTCATTTTCCTTCTTTGAAATCTGAAACTTGCATTTCATCTTATGTCTTTATATTGAATTCATAGCTTCTATTACATTTAATTTATTAGACATAGCATTCGTGGTACTTATGGATAGCATTATACTTTTGCAATCTCCATTTTTTGCATTATTTCCTAGATCATTCAAATCAGATTCTTTAGAATACGAAACCAAGACTTTAACAACATCACATGCACCCGCTCACAAACTTAGAGATAGTAAGTTGTTTAGTAGTGATGACTTAGAAATTTAGATGAAGCCCTTGATGACTTCATCTCTTCTAGTTCATCCACTAAAGCTTTGATTGATGAGGATACAAACATCGATAATCATGATAATCATAATTGTTCTTCTCCTGATATGATCTCTCCCATTGGTGATGAAGGTATATTAGTGAAAGAAGACACAACCATTGAAGGTCATGATGGTCTTTCTTTTCTTCCTCATCCTCCTTCCCCTTTGCAAAACATTAAAAAATACAATGAAAACATCATCCCCTTACCTAGTCTCTATACCAATGACTCTCAAATGTGTTCTTCTCATATCCCTCGTTGACACAAAGAGGATAGGTGGGTGTTAATAGATATACCTATTACAAATCATGAGACTCTTGAGCCTCCCTTCCCTAATGCTCCCACCATTTGGGATAATCTACTTGAAAATCATAGTAGTCGTTCTCTTGATACCTCCCCTACCTGTGATGTAGATCGTATGGAATAAGAGAATGAGACCTTTGATAATCAAATGGAACCCTATCCTCTTCATCCCAAGGTATGTGCAGGATCATCATGGAAAAAATAGGCCCTTAAGTGGCAATGAAAATTCAAAAAATTAGAGTTAGGCAACTTGACGTAAAAATTTTTAATAAGTTATCTATATTATTTCAAAAATATGTAAGAATAGAATATGTAGAAAATTGAATGTAGTTTCTAAACTGCTAGGTTTATTTTTTTTTAGAATCTATTTGGTGAAAATTTGAAATTTCAATGTAGTAGTACTTAAATTTCAAGGAAAAAATAAGAAGTAGGTTTTTGCCTGACCACCTTAACCACAATAAAATGATAATACTTTTTTATAAGATTATAGATATAAGTAGAGGACTCATGTCCTGATGTGATGCATATTGTTTTGTAATTTTTTTCCAAGTAAATTAATTAATTATGAATCTTTTATTACAAATTTTAAAAAATATAAAAAAATGTATGTCTAACCACCTTAACTTGGTCAAAACTTCATCAAATTCATTTTTTCAATCCTATGGTATACGAAGCATAGAATGTGATTCATGTTTCAGATTCAAAAAATGTGATACCATTTGAAAGGTATAGATGTTTTTCAATCAACCCATCAATCAGAACTTTAGTAGTCATTCAAATAGAAAATGAATAATAATTATGTATTCAATCAAAAGTAAAGAATAATTTATATTGGTGGAAAGCTGAAAATCTCCTTTAAAAACCCTTTTTTCATTTCATCAATTTTGGGTAAAAAAATGTCATCAACCATATGGGCCATCATATCACTTGCATATCACCACTTTTTGGCCCATCATGATCCTGCACATACCCCCACTATTGTTAATCCCATCATTGATCATTCCCCTACTTGTGATGAAGTTATTTTAGAAGACACAATCCTTGAATGTTAAGAACATGTGGCTTGTGGGTATGTGCAGGATCATGATGGGCCAAAAAGTGGCAATATGATGGGTATGTGGCTGACGACTTTTTTTTTACCCAAAATTGATGAAACAAAAAGGGTTTTTAAATGAGATTCTCAAATTTCAACCAATATAAATTATTTTTTTACTTTGAATTTAATGAATAATTATTATTCATTTTCTATTGAATTATGACCAAAGTCCTGATTTTTAGGTTGATTGAAAAACATCTATAGCTTTCAAACAGTATCACATTTTTTGAATCCAAAACATTGCCACATTATATGCTTCACATACTATAATATTAAAAAATAAAAAATTGAATTTCATGAATTTTTGACCAAGTTAAGGTGGTCAGACATACGAGTCTATATATTTTTTAAAATTTGTCAAAAGAAAATTATAATTAATTATTTACTGGGAAAAAAATTACAAATAGATATGCATCACATTGGAACATGAGTCCTCTACTTATATGTAAAATATTATAAACAAATATTATCATTTTAATGTGGTTAGGGTGGTCAGACAGACACCTACTTCTTATTTTTTCCTTGAAATTTAAGTACTACTATATTGAAATTTCAAATTTTCACCAAATAGATTTTATTTTTTTGTAAATAAACCTAGTAATTTAGAAACTAAATTCAATATGCTAATAATTCTATTCTTACATATTTTTGAAATAATATAGATAACTTATTCAAATTTTTATGTCAGGTTGCCTAACTCTGATTTTTTTGAATTTTTTGCCACTTAAGGGCCTATTTTTTCCATGATGATCCTGCACATACCCTTGTAGTTCTCCTAAAATCTCTCCTCCTAAAGATGATAACATGATGCAAGACAATGATAACATTGACTCTCATTCCCAAGGGGATGTTAATATTATTCAACTTCAACTTATCCTTTATCCTCCTTCACACAAACCTAAACCTGAATTCATCCTCTACCCACCCAAGAATAATGTGTTGCAAAAACTAAGTCATAATATTGTTGCTCATACACATTACACAAGAAACAATCCTCACCCACCCAAACCAACCTTAGCTTCCTTACCTTCATCCCCTCCCATATTACCTATGACCCCTTGCTTACATTCCATTCTTAAGGCGTATGACCTTGTTGACCAACTAAGGAATACTACTACTAAGATATCTTTATGGGACCTTATCCAAGCCTCCCCTCACTATGACAACATGATGCATACAACCTTACAAAAAATTACTATCCCTTCTAATGCACAAACAAATGACATAGTAGCTATGATTCAAGGCTTGAATGCTAACAATTTTGTCCACCAAAGTGAGCTCCCTCCTTTGGATTTGCAAAAATGATCTAAAGCTTTCATGATCATATCTCAATACAAACATATAGGGATAAAAAGAACCCTTGTTTATAATGGCTCCAATGTTAATGTGTGTAGTTTCAATCTCTTGGATAGGTTTCATATCGATAAATCAAACATTCAACATACCTCCTTATCTATCAATGGATTTGATCTATGCTATGCCACATGATGTGTCATTTAATCTCATTTTAGGTAGGCCATGTATTCATGCAATGAATGCAGTACCGCCACTCTTCATTGTAAGATGAAGTACATCTACAACAACAAAGTTCACACCCTCATGCTGATCCTGAACCATTTAGTGTCTTATAACTTGAGCAAAACAAATCCAAATCATTCACCACTTCCACGCCCACCAAGCAAGTGGAACCAGTACAACCAACATCGTTAGATGATGATTGGGGTTCCTTATACTTCACACCTCCTTTACTAGGAGAATCCAATATCACAAACACACACTCTGAAAAGGGAAATTTAGTCTTGTCACCACAAGACTTAGGAGATCCATCGAAAGAATCCACCTCACTTACTTTAGAAACCAATGAACCCTCACCCAATCCAAATCAGCTGAAAAAGCTCTATGGAAAAGGTTATGAGCTCATGAAACAATTTGGCTATAGTGGAAATGGATGTGGTGCTAATGAATAAGGTATTCACAACCCTATCAAGCCTATCATGCAAACAACAAATCATGGCCTTGGATTTTTTACTTTCATCGAAATCATCAAACCTTCTTCCAACACCAACACCATCTCAAAGCACCCTTCTAACCCAACCTTAGAAAGCAGTCCTTTAAAACAAAGAAAGGACTATTTTCTTAAAGCCAATTTCATCTTGCAACCCACTACTGATTTAGATTTTACACACTCCTCCAAAGGAGTATACAAAATCTCACAATCTATAGCACCTTGCATAGGTATTCCATCTTCTACTGAGAAATACCCTTCTCTTATGCAAGCCAAAGGAACACCTTTTTACCCTTGATCAAGAGGGTATCTTGTTGAGACTCCTCCAAGATCACTTGATCTCCCTTCCTCCTAGAAATTGAAAGAAATGTTCCACTAAAAATTCCTTTTGTGCCTACCACCGAGTTCATGGTCACCACACTAATGAATGTAAGGCCTTGAGTAGAAGCATTCAACATCTTAACGAGTGTGCTACTCTCCCTTTTGTGGGGCACCTAATTCCTCTAATCGATATTGATTTTCACTCTACCTTGCATCTCATAAATCCCTTTGGCTCACTCTTGTCCTACACTAAGTGTGGAAAAGGGGTTAGTTAGCCTCTTCCCTTTTATGACACTTGTCATTGTCTCTTTCGACTAGTCATTAACCTTTCATGAATATATAAGAGCAAGCTTGGGATGTGGATGACATATCTTAAGTTGACTCACATGTGACATACTACCCCTTTTCATGATGTAGCTTCTCAAAAACATATGACTCGGCATAGGGCTTTCCAAACAAGCTCTCATGTCCTCTTCCTCTTCTACTTTAAAGAAATTTCTCAAAAGTTATGCTATAATGAAACTCTTAATGCACATACATACCTTACGTTAATGTGTTTTGTGAGAAAATCCCAACAAACAATAATAATCAAACTTAAATCCCCAAAAACCAACAAAAATAGCTTAGGTGGACTAGGTCGCCACCTTGGGCAACCTAGTCCCATGTGGCTTAAAAATTAAAATAAACCTAAAATTCTTTGAGGATTTTGTCTCCTAAACCCTAAGGTCGGCATGTGTTGTGTTATTTTCAGGGAAATTAGGGCATAGCATGTATAAATAAGGGGTTTCCCCTCAATTTCAACCCTAATTCTTCTATTTTCATCTATCTCCTCCTCTTCATCATCCACCATTCTTCTCAAGCAAGCTAGGGTTTTTAGCATTCTAAGTCAACAATATATCTTTTTTTGAGGCACTCAAGGGTTGATTGTTGCAACAACATAAGATCATTCATCATGGAAAGGTATTGAATCCATCATTTCATATTCCATGCTCTATTATCTTGTCTCTTATTTTGATTTAATTATCTAAAAGGGGTTTGACCAAGGTAAACCCATATGCCTTAACAATCAACATTTCTTTCTCTCTTTGTGTGTTTGCAGATTTAGGTACTTTGAGGGTTTGGACATCATTGAAGAAGGGACTGAAAGCATGTTGAAGAAACTTCCTTGTTGGCTAGGGAAAAACATACATTAAAATTCTCTTACATGCTGAGAATCAAAGTTTCAGATCCGAGTACTTTGAGAAGCAGAAAGTGCAGACCAAGGGCTCCAGATTCCACTTTCAGAATTGTCAAAAGGCTGAAACAGACTAGGTCACCAATAGTGGTGACTTAGTCCCATTTTGCATGTTTTTTAGAGTTTTCAAAAGGTTTGGATACCCATTTGGCCAAAATCGGCCCCGTTACAATTTTTTGGATCTGGGACTAGGTCGCCCAGAATGGTCTAAGTGTCCTGGTAGGCCAAAATTTTAGATTCAACTGCATTTCTAGCTTCCATCCCAGACCTCAACATATTTCCAAGTGCATACTTCCATTTTTAAAATTTTCTATCTTGTTTCATAAGCTTTCATAGGTTGTTTAATTTAATGCTTGCATATCATTATGTGTTTTCAAACATACTTCATTTTTGGTAGTTTTACATTAATAGTTAGTTTCTATTTTTAGCTTATATCATTTAGGGAATTCCATATCACACACCAATCACCTATTGCAAACCACTAATCCTTTGAATGAACTCACCAAGAATTCCATTAGTGTTAAAAAAAGGTCATTTCTTAACCAAGGTCCTAGGTGAAAAACCCTAGGAGCCTATTGGGGAATTCTCTTTCCCTAAGTGCATTGTTTTGGTGGTTCACTAACTGAAGATTTTAAGCCTAGGTCAGGTACTACGCAAGGAGAAGTGTTCGATACCTATGAAAAAAAAATAGGTGTTTCAATGCCCACTATATCTATATGCATGAATGAGACATGCCCTTCGATCAATGTTTCCTCTGCTTCTCTGAAACTCCCTACTCTCAAGGTGAGTAGAATACCCCTTGGGTTTAGTTTCACCCCTCCTATTGCCTCTAGTAGTGGGGTCTCTAGTAGAATGAGCAATGGTGGTTTTGGTAGTGGGGGTGGTACTAGAGGAGGTGGCATTTCTAGAGGCCATGGTGGTGGTTTCCATAGTGTAGGTGGCTTCAATGGAGGCCCCATTGGTGGTAGTGGATTTGGTGGTGGTCACAGAAGTGGCTCTAGAGGTGGCTCTAGAGGTGGTTCTGGTAGTGGTTGTTTTGGAGGTTCCACTGGGCCTTTGTCATCCTATGACCCTATTTTGAATGCCCTTCTACAAAACATGGGTCAAATGCAAAACTAGTTGGCAAGCCTTTCCTAGGCCTCCAACCAACCTATTCTTCAGCCCTTCTTCTGACATAGCCCATTGTCAGTAGAAATTATAAGAACTCCCTTCCCACAATGAATGGAGATACCCAAGTTTGAAATTATGGTGACAAAGGGGATACACAAACACATGTGTTGGCATTTAATGCCATGTCTACAAAATTCTTCCATCATGATGCTTTGATGGAAAAATTATTTTCTCAATCTCTCAAGGATACAACACTCGAGTGGTATTGTTCCTTGCCTGACAATTCTATATTTTTATTTGATCAACTTGTAAATCAATTTCTCTTATAGTTCCAAGCTAACATCAGTCTGAAGATGCCTTTCTTTGATCTTGTCCAATGTAAGAAAGGGGATAGCGAGAAGATAATAGATTTCATAATGTGATACCAAGAGCTCTTTTCATAGATCTTATATCCACTACATGAATCTGATGTGTAGAAGGTGTTCATAGGTAACTTACAAAGAGCTTGGTAGGAAAAACATTCCCTAATGAAATACCCTTCCTTTGCGCATATGTGTGAAACATTGTGGGAATACCAGCAAATGGTAGTTTAGTTTGGGGGATCTTCCTTGCACTCCTATTTAGAAGATAAATCTATTGTATCCATCTCACAAAAAGGTAAAGTTGTTGTGAATGTAGTCACCATGACAAATGATAACGGCCTGAGACACAATAGGAGGTTTACAAAGTTAGTGGAATCTTATTCTTCCATCCTGAAAAAGTTATTGAAGGACAAGATCATATCTTTAAATAACCCTCAACCTCTCAAGGAACCTTATCCTAATTGGTATGATGAAAATTCTTCTTGTTAGTACCATCGAGTCAACGAGCATGTTACTGAGCATTGTATGTGTCTGCATTACAAGATACAAGACTGCATCGATGATAGTACCATTTGTCTTGATGGGACAAAAAAAAATGCAAATAAATCGGTGGCAAAGGCCAATAGTGAGTTGCAAATGGGTAAGTGCACCAATCTGTGACACAATTTTGGCTCTTAAGATGCCACTTTTTTTCTAAAATCAGAAAAATATGATTTCCACGAGAAAATGAAGATAGTTATGCTCAAAATTTCAAGATGTGGCGAGAACAAAAGTTGAAGTGCTCTAATTCTAGTTTCTAAGATACTATTTTTTTTTCAAATTAATGAAGATTAAGGGTCTCAAAAGGGGGGGTCCAAAATAGGTCATTTTTTTATCAAAAAATAGCATAGCACCTGAGGGTTCCCCCCTTTTTGATTGACAGTTTTTTAGAATTTCAAAAATCCCAATCGTGAGAAATTAGCTAACACCATATAGTTTATCCTCGTTGTTTCGGATAATTTTTTTAATGAATATATAATATTTTATGAATTTTCAAAGTGGACACATTCTGAAAAGCTAAAATTTGAGCATGCTTCCCCCTAATTTTTTTGGAAAATAATGAAAATTCATTATTTTTTTCATCATGTGTAGAATGGAGTCTAGTTTTAAAAAATGTAATTTTTTTCACGTTTCAATGAATGGGTAAATATCTATTCTAAAACTAGCACATGTTGGTTTTTGACCAAAAATAGAGGCATTTACAATAGAAGCCATGGATCAAAACCTTAACTAAATCAAAATGAAAAAAAAATTACATATTTAGATAGCTAAGAGAGTGGTTAACGCTATCACAGTTTTTTTATAAACTTGCACTAAAAGATGTGCAAATGAGATAGGGAGCACAAACGAAAATATGAGGAAATTTTGTAAATCTTGTCAATTCACACGTCCAAAGCAGGCCATTTGGTGAGCACCAAATTTGGTGCTCACCAAATTACTTTGTTTGCACAAACCAAAATTTCCTCTCTTTGGTCAACAACTTTGATAATGCTTAGAATGCACAATTTATGATCGTAGATGGATAGTTGAGGTTTTACCTTTCATACGATCTCTAACTCGTTACCCTAATTGGATAACTATTTATCACTCTGAAGTTTCTATCTATTAGGTCTAACTCTTTCCCATGCGAACTAGACTACTCTCTTAGTCTAATACCCTCTCTCAGGTCTCTTTCCATCCCACATAGGTACCTAAACAAATCTATCTCACTCCAACTCCCTTTCTCACTCTCCCTCTCTCTCTCTCCCTCTTTGGGCTTTTTTGTCTCTCTCACTTCATCTCCCTCTCTTAGGTTGTTCTCTTTCTCTTTTTCTCTCTCTCAATTCTCTCCCTCCTACCCCCTATCCCTCTCTTATTTATTTCAATCACTCCCTGTATCTCTCTCCCATTCCCTCTCTCTCACTCACTCTATCTCTCTCCCTCTCTTTCACTCTCTCTCGGGTATCTCCATCCCCCTCTCTCTCTCTCTCACACACACACTCCCTCTCTCTCTCCCACTCCCTCTCTCTTACTCTCTCCCACTTTGTCTCTCTCCCTCTCTCTTAGGTCTCTCCCTCCCACCCCCTCTCCCTCTCTCTTACTCTCTCCCACTCTGTCTCTCTCCCTCTCTCTTAGGTCTCTCCCTCCCACCCCCTCTCCCTCTCTCTCTCTCAAGTATCTTTGTTCTACCCCGCCCCCTCTCTATCTTTGTCAAGTCTCCCCCTCCTACCCCCTCTCCCTCTAACAGTCACTCCCTCCATATCTCACTCCCTCTATCTCTCTCCCTCTACCTCTCCATCTCTCTCAAGTATCTCCCCCCCACCAACTTTCCCTCTCTCTCTCAAGTCCCTCTCTCTCATGCCCTCTATCTCTCTCCCAATCTCTCTCCCTCTCCCTCTCTCTCAAGTCTCTCCCTCTCACCCCCTCTCCATCCCTCTCTCTCTCAAGTCTCTCCCTTCTACCCCCTCTCCCTCTTTCAAGCCTCTCTTTGTCTCTCTCACTAACTCCCTCTATCTCTCTCCCACATCCTCTCTCTCTCACTCCCTCTATCTCTCTCCCTCTCTCTCTCTCCCTCTCTCATATATATCTCCCTCCCACCCCCTCCCACTCTCTCTCTCCCTCTATCTCATGTATCTCCCCCTACCCCCACTCTCTCTATCTCTCTCTCACACCCTCCATCTCTCTCGAATCCCTCTCTCCCAAGTACTCCCTCTCCCTCACACCCCCACTCAATCTCTCAAGTCTCTCTCTCTCTCTCACTCCTTGTATATCTCTCATCCCTCTATCTCCCATCCTTCTCTCTCCTACTCCCTAAGGTCTCTCCTTCCCACCCCCTCTCTCACACTTTGTGTTCCTCTCCTTCTCTATTGGGTGTCTCCCTCCCACCCTCTCTCCCTCTCCCTCACATCCCCTCTCCATCCCCTTCTCTCTCTCTCGCAAGTCTCTCCCTCCTACCCTCTCTCAAAATATCTCTCTCTATCTCTATGTCTCTCTCTCCCACTCCCTCTCTCTGTCACTCCCTCTATCTCTCTCCCACTTTGTCTCTCCCTCTCTCTCTCTCCCTCCCTCTATCTCTCTCCCACTTTACCTTTCTCCCTCTCTCTTAGGTCTCTTCCTCCCACCCCCTCTCCATATTTCTCTCTCTCACGTATCTATGTCCTACCCCCTCTCCCTCTCTCTCTTTGTCAAGTCTCCCCCTCCTACCCCCTTCCCTCTCTCTCTTTGTCAGGTCTCCCCCTCCTACCCCCTCTCCCTCTCACAATGACTCCCTCTATCTTTATTCCACTCCCTCCCTCTCTCACTCCCTCTCTCTCTCTCCCTCTACCTCTCTCTCTCTCAAGTAAAGGGTTAGGGTTTAAGGTATCAGGATTAAGGGTTAAGGGTGGAGGGTTTAGGGTTTAGGGTTTACGGATTATGATTTATGGTTTAAGGGTAGAAGGTTTAAGGGTTTAGGTTTTAACTTGGTTAAGGGTAGAGGGTTGAGGGTTGAGGGTTTAGGGTTAAGGGTTGAGGGTTGAGGGTTGAGGGTAGAGGGTAGAGGGTTTAGGGTTTATGGATTTTTTGTGCACTTTTTTCACACACGCCCCACCATGGGTAGGAACCCCCTCTTTTCATCATTAACAGGTTGCTTTTCTCTCATCGCATTTTGTGTGCACCTTTCTTGGATCCTAAATTGGTCATGTGTTGTCAAACGGTCAAATTCCCTTGACCAAATTCACCTACCTGAGTTTCACTAAGTCTTTTTTCTTTCGAGGAAGTGCTCCTACAGGTTTCCCTTCACTAGTTGTCCCGACATCCTTTGAGCCTCATCTTTACTCGCTTGATTCACTTTTTCCTTCTTTTTTGACTTTGGGGATAGGTTTCCTACGGATTTGGGATTTTTTTGTGGTCCGTAAGTGAACTTCCAAGTTTTCATTACGTTTCGAGAAGTTGCAAAATTTTCATTCTGAAACTCCACCCCTTCGTGGCCATTTCCGAAACTATGTCCCTCCTTTGTCATTTTCCTTTTTTCTGCCCCCAACATTCTGGATCCCAGAACTTGGCCCCTCGGTGGCCATTTCTAGGACCCAAATGCTTTGTGGCCATTTCCAGAACATCGTCCCTCCTTTGTCATTTTTCCTTTTGTCTGCCCCCGGCATTCCAGCTCCCGGAACTCGGCCCCTCTGTGGCCGTTTCTAAAACTCCACCCGTTCGTGGCCATTTTCAAAACTCAATCCCTCCTTTGTCATTTTTCCTATTGTCTACCTCCCATGTCTTGACTCTCGGCCCCTACGTGCTCATTTCTAGAACTCCACCCCACCATGGCCATTTCTGAAACTTCATCCCTCCTTTGTCATTTTTCCTTTTGTCCACCCCCCCGATGTTCTAGCTCCCAGAACTCAGCCCTCTGTGGCCATTTCTGGAACTCCATCCCTGCTTTCTTGTTTTTCCTTCCATTTGCCCCGGGCGTTTTGGCTCCTAGAACCCAACCCCTCCATGGTCGTCTAGAACTTTCCATCCAGGTCACCATCCCTCCACGGCTTTTTTGCCTCTCGTTCATCATTTTCCTTCCCTCTGTCAGTCGCCATCATTCGTCGCTTGCCATTTATCATTTTTTCGCCTTGTGGCATCCGCACCCTAGAGCACACATTAATTTTTATGGTCCAAATGAGCTCCAAATATGAATATTATGATCTTTTGATGATGCATGAATGGATCTAAAAATAATTTTGCAGGATTTGACTAACAATTGCCCTAATTTACGTATGAAGGCACTTATGACACTTCATGTATGCAAGTTTCAAGAAGCCTACCACGGGTCTGTCAGGGAAACCCATTGAGAAAGTTGAACAAGGAAAAGCACATACCTCCTGTCACCATTCATTTTATATCCGCCTTTCATTGTAGCACCCATCAAAAGCGTTGGCATTAGAAGAAGGCCTATGTCAAAGAAGTCAATGAGAAAATGCAAGGGGGTGGCCTTCAAGAAAGTATAGGGGAGTTTTCCTAATCTTCACTAGATGATGGTAATATTTAGGGAGTTGTCTACCCAAATCAGAGGCAACCAATCCATTGGTGTAAGTCATCAACGGGCCTATTTGATCCAATGAAAAATGTTGCAAGTCCATCAAGGAAAAGGCATCTTTCAAGTAGTTTTTGCTATAGAAAAAGGGAAATCAGAAAGAGGACAAAATTGCTACAGTGACTGGCCACTATAAGACAAAATAGGGAAAAGATGAAAGATGTATTTTATTTTGCTGAATATTGTGGGGTAGGTGAAGCCCTATTGTAATTGAATCTAAGCCACACAATGTAACTCAATCCTATCCATTCATTTTGGCTTTGGAAAACTATAAATAGGGGTCTTCCCCTCATTTGAAAAAGGGTTGGAGAGTTGGTGTAAAAAGCATTCTGCAGCAATAGAAAGCAACATAGCATGATTTATGGGTGTTTCCTTTTGATTTTTCTCATTATGTGTGCATAGTTCTACTTCCCTATTAGTTTAGTTGTTAGTTTCTTGAAGGGAAGTGATGATGGTATTTGTTGTTATATTATTTGATGAATTTCCAGCTCATGCTTTTTTTGGTTTGTTGATGATGAATCACTTTGTAAAGCTAGTTTGAGCTTCTTTACTTTAGTGTTGCAACTTATTTCACTTGCATGTTCATGATGTGTGCATGCAAACTGAAAATTTTTAGTCCTTAGAAGATTGCACTAGTTTTACATAATTGTAGAATCCTCTTGGCCAAGAAAAACCTAGTTTTGGGAGTTTTTCTATTGTAGTAGCCTCCATGATCACTATTCATTCATAGTTTTAGGTCTAGGAACCTCCTCTCTTCCCTGCTCTTTTTCCTTTTTTTTAATAGGTAGCCTTAGGAAAGGTTCATTGCACATTGTAAAGCTAAATCCAATGATAAAATGGAGTTCAAGATTGTTGGTTGAACCAGCACCAAATGCACAATAGCTCTCCCCTTTTCGGAATTCTATTTTTAGATCGAACTTCCCCACTTTGTGACTCATCCATAAGTCTTTTTTGTGATTCTATAAAATCACACAAAACATCTAAGATATTCCAAGCACTGTCAAGACCTGACGTTAAAGACCTTGGGATAGTGTTCTACAATTTGATTGTAGAATATTTTATTTCAAGAGAGGTGATGCACCTGTGCATCGATTGTGTTGAGAAGTGCATAAAAAACACTTCAATAGAACTGACACTAGAAGGAGGGCATGACATGTTGTGGCTATAAAGCTGAAATTTGGAAGTTGAAACGAACACTTTCAAAGAAGAAATCTGAAATAAGGAGATATCTTTAAATGTTGAAGCTTAAAATCAAAAAAAATTGAAGCCAAACAAAGTTGAGCTAAGATGGAGCAGCATTTAAAAATCAACATTACTTAGCTAGATCCTTATTTTAATAGGAGATTGAAGAGACCATTGAATCAATTTTCATTGTAGATAAATGTAGGATTCATTTCACTTGCAGGCATAATGAATTGCAGTGTCTAACATTCTTGGAAAAATTTGAAAGAGTCTTGCAAGGAGAAATTCCCTTTCGGGAAATATACCATCCCTTGGCTCCCGAAGATTTGGAAGAGGAAATGGCTAATATGGCAGCCAAGGCATTTGAAGAGCTGATCCAAGAATGTTTTGGCAGCAAGGACATACCAAGATTGGAGGAAGTACTAATGTCAAGTTGGTGTAGATTCCATAATGCACCATATTCAAAATTCACTTGTCCATCATGTGAAGACATCATCACTCATGTTAAGGGTAGTTTGAACAAGTTGGAGCAACCAACTATCAATGAAGGTGAGTCATCCCATGAGGTAGGAATGATTTCAACATTTGGAGGACAACAAAGTAAATATGAACCAATAAATTTAACACAAGTTGTTGTTGGGACAATAAACATAGAAAATAAAAACAAAGAAGAAGCAGAGTGCCTTGGGGCAGCAAGTAGTCTGGATGAAAATTCAGCTAGAAAGAAATCAGAAGGTTGTCCCTCCATCAACGAAAGGCAGTCCTCCACTCAAGAAGAGGAACGGTTGGCAGTTGAAGATGAATCAACGAATTTTGCAACAACATATGCTAGGACAGCCAACACAAATGCTAAGGATCAGAAAGAGGAAAAGGTTGACAACCTTGTGACAACAAAGAATGATGATGAAGAAATAAGCGAGATTAGATTAGAATACCTCTCCTTCATAAGCAATAGCAATAGAGGATCTGAAAATGCAGATTTGGAGTGGTAACAACCACTCACCACAACTGTCTACCATCAAGCTTCTTTTTCAAGTGATGATGAGGACCCAGTAGCAGAAAGATATGACCAACTCATCTCTAGATTACAAAAGGATTGGTCAGAGCTAAAATACCAAGTGGATTTGGAGGTTCTACTACTGCCGAATTGGTGTAGACTTCATGATTCATTGCTCTCAGAGTTCACATGTGGACTGTGCCAAGAAGCCATCACGCAATTCAAAGAACAAGCAAGGCAGCCAAGCACACCACTTCCTGTAGTTGCTTCAAGGACAAAACATGAGGACCAAGATCTTGAACCAAGTAATGACATAGCTAAAGATAGTCCTCAAGAGGATGTTGGGACAACAATAGAAGAAGGACAACAATACAGTCTCAAGATTTTGAGTGACAAAGTAGATCAAAGAAGAATGTTGTCCACAAGTTATCAATAATTTCTTTCTCTTGAAGATAATTTGAGCACCATGGATGATAGGCTTTATCATGAATCCCTGGAGGGAAATCACGTAGTGGATTTTGGTCCCCTTGATGAGGTGACATCAATTGATGACTTCTTTCCATTGGGACTTGTACTACAGAGGTATTCTCATGCTGAGGAAGAGCACATCCTAGAAGATTGTAGTGATGTAGACATACTCCTTGATCCTCTGAATGGTGATGAACTAGATTTTTCAGATTGGGAGAGGGGTTCCTTCTTTGTCTATAGTGATAGTGAATAAGGGGAAACAAGTGAAAGTCATGATGAGATGCATGAACAACAAAGAGAAGAATACAAAGGTAGGGGTGCTCATATAGCTTCCAATACAGATGAAGCACCTGGTCGACTACAAGATGCAACTTGGAGTCCTTCCGCCATGATCGTTGTTGATCCTCCTTCATATTCAGATGGATGCAATAGGATAGATTTACAAATGTCATTGTCCCACGATATTGAACACCACATAAATAAGGACAACACTTGGGAAAGGAAATGGGACATCATGTTTCCTTTTGAGAATAGAAATCAATTGGATACTAGGTTTGCAGAAGATCAACGAGATGAATTCTATCTTCTCGAAGAACAACTGACAGGCATCTTCAATCCCATGCATGAGGTGGAAGAGGTCTTTCCTTCCCCGTTCTCCCTACCTTATGCAAGATTGATGCTTGAAATTTTGCACCCTCCACCATGCTTGCTCAAGGTTGCTGATGCAAAGACTAATGATGTAGTGCTCGCTCTCAATTATCAAAAATTGCCACAATTGCACAATGAAATCTAGGTTCTATCCTTCTTTGCTCCTATTAATTGTCATAACCGCACTTATCATTTTGATTATGGGAATGAGGGGAGACAAACATGTTTATGAATTAACCATGGGTTTAGCGAGCGTCCTCAATTGCTGATTTTCCCTAATCGAGTGATTGAACTTGAGTGTTGCAACATTGAATTTCATTTTTCGCAATATCAAGATAAATTTGCATGGTTAAGAATGATAACAATTGGTCGTTTTCTTGTGCATGCACTACGAAATCTAATGAGCATTGATGTTAGTTTTCCTTGCCTGAACATATTTCTTTGTAAATATCTCTTTGTACATAGCTCATTTTTTAGTAGTGTAGGTTTCATGTATATACTTCACTTTCCTGCTTTCCTTAGGTTAGTTGGTTTGTTGTAGGTTGCTTGCTTTAGATTTTTTTCTTCGTTGTTTTCTTTCATTGTCCCGCTTTGGTTGGTTTTCATCTTCACTTTTTGTTTGCTTTGCTTTTGTTTTGTTGCTTCTTTGTTGTTGCTTTGCTCGAGGTCCCTCTGATTTTCATTGGGCACATTTGTGTGCACAACGGCCATCTTTATTATTTGGGGTTGTTCTATGTATTTCTTTGTCAAACTCTAATCAAGTTTTCAAAGTGGATGGTGAGGATCTTTTGTTAGAAATTCAGCTTTTTAGGGGTATTCTAGCAACTCTACTAGGGCTATGGACACCCAACCGACAGTAGAGGAATGTTTAGGAGAATCACAACAATAACCTCATCGAGGCTGTGGAAGCTTGACTAGTAGTGAGGCAATGTCCCGGATGATTTTGGAGTTAGAATGAACTACATAGCTTAACTTGATGAAGCTTGGGTTCCTGTAGAAACTGAAGGATGGGAATTGATGCAAATACACAAACTTGGGTTTTTAGTGTATTGAAGGTTGGGTTGGCTAGTGGTTTTGATCCTTTGGTTGAGTGTTTGGTTTGTTTACCCTAGCGTGAAGGTCAGAACCAAATATTTTTGGTTTGTGATTCCCGTTTGTCATCAAAATGCTCTGGAGCATTTCCCCAGTGAGTCGCCATTTTTTGTCATGTTTTGCGCACACGCCCCACCATTCGTAGGGACTTCCTCTTTTCATCACCGACAAGCTGCTTTTCTCCCATCTCATTTTTCATTCCCCTTTCTTGGAGCCTAAATTGGTCATGTGTCATCAAATGATCAAATTCCCTTGACCAAATTCACCTACCTAAGTTTCACTAAGTCTTTTGCTTTCGCAGAAGTGCCCTTGCGGGTTTCCCTTCACCAGTTGGCCTGGCATCCTTCAAGCCTCATCCCTAATTTCTTCATTTTATTTTTCCTTCATTTTTTACTTTGGGGACAGGTTTCCTATTGATTTGGGATGTTTTTGTGGTGCCTAGGTGAACTACTAGGGTTTCATTACATTTTGGGAAGCTGCAGAATTTTCATTCTGAAACTCCACCCCTTCGTGGTCGTTTCCAAAACTTCGACCTTCCTTTGTCCTTTTTCCTTTAATTTTCCCCCAACATTTCATCTCCCAGAACCTGACCCCTCTATGGCCATTTACAGAACTCCACCCCTCCATGTCCGTTTTCAGAACTATGTCCCTCCTTTGTCGTTTTGCCTTTCGTCTGCCCCCAGCGTTCTGGCTCTCGAAACCCAACCCCTCCGTAGCCACTTCTGAAACTCCACCCCTTCATGACCGTTTCTGGAACTTCATCCCTCCTTTGTCAATTTTTCTTTCATCTACCCCCAACGTTCCAGCTCCTAGGACCTAGCCCCTTTGTGGTCGTTTCCAAAACTCCACGCCTCTATGGTCGTTTTTGGAACTTCATCCCACCTTTGTCATTTTTCCTTCTATCTTCCCCCAACATTTCATCTCTTGAAACCTAGCCCCTCCATGGCCTTTTCTGAAACTCCACCCCTTTGTGGTTGTTTTCAAAACTTTGTCCCTCCTTTTTTCATTTTTCCTTTCGTCTTACCCCAGCATTACGGCTTCTGAAATTCAGCCCCTTCGTGGTTGTCTAGAACTTTCCTTCTTGGTCACCATCCCTCCACAGTTGTTTTTCCTCTTTTCCATCATCTACTTTCACTTTGTCATCTTCCATCTCTCGTCGCCTGCCATTCATCATCTGCTCCCGCTGTGGCACTCACACCCTAGAGCACACATTAATGTTTATGGTCCAAATGAGCTCCAAATATGAAAATTATGACCTTTTGATTGAATGGATCTAACAAGGATTTTGCAAGATTTGACTAACAATTTCCTTTATTTATGTATGAAGGCACTTACAACACCTCATCTATGCAGGTTTCAAGAATCCAACCACTGGTCTGTCAAGGAGACCCATTGAGAAAGTTGAACAAGGAAAAGCGCATAGTTCCTATCACCATTCATTTTATATTTGCCTTTCCTTGTAGCACCCATCAACAACGTTGAAATTAGAAGAAGGCCTATGTCAAGGAATTCAATGATAAATTGCAAGGTGGCGGCCTTCAAGAAAGCATAGGGGAGTTGTCCTAATTTTCACTAGATGACGGCGATCTTTAAGGAGTTGTCCACCCAAATCAGAGGCAACCAATCCATTTGTGTCGATTGTCGACGAGCTTGTTTGATCCAATGAATAATGTTGCAAGTCCATCAAGCAAAAGGCAGCTTTCAAGTAGTTTTAGCTACAACAAAAGGGAAATCAACAAGAGGACAAAATTGCTACAGTGACTAGCCACTACAAGACAAAATAGGGAAAAGACAAAAAAAATTAATTAATTGTTGAATATTATGGGGTAGGTGAAGCCCTAATGTAATTGAATCTAAGCCACACAATGCAACTCAATCCTAGCCATTCATTTGGGATTTGGAAAACTATAAATAGGGGTCTTCCCCTCATTTGAAAAAGGGTTGGAGAGCTATTGTAAAAAGTATTTTGCAGCAATAGAAAGCAACATTGCATGATTTATGGGTGTTTCCTTTTGAATTTTCCCATTATGTATGCATAGTTCTACCTCCCTATTAGTTTAGTTGTTTATTTCTTGAAGCGAAGTGACGATGGTGTTTGTTGTGATAGTATTTCATGAATTTCCAGCTCATGCTTTTTGTGGTTTATTGATGATGAATCACTTTTTAAAGCTAGTCTGAGCTTCTTTACTTTATTGTTGCAACTTAGTTCACTTGCATGTTCACGATGTGTGCATGCAAACTGAAAATCTACAGTCCTTAGAAGAATGCACTAGTTTTGTGTAACTATAGGATCCTCTTGGCCAAGGAAAACCTAGTTTAGGGAGTTTGTCTACTGTAGAAGCCTCCATGATCACTGTTCATTTATAGTTTCAAGTCTAGGAACCTCCTCTCTTCCCTTCTCTTTTTATTTATTTTTAATAGGTAGCCTTAGGCAAGGTTCATTGCACATTGTAAAGCTAAATCCAATGATAAAATGGAGTTCAATACTGTTGTTTGAACCTACAACAAACACACAACTCTCCCATCTTAAGAACTCCATTTGTAGATCCAACTTCCCCACTTTGTGACTCATCTGTAGGTCTGCCTTGTGATTCTAGAAAATCACATGAAACAACTAAGATAATCCAAGCACTATCAAGACCTCACATTAGAGATCTTGGGATTGTGTTTTGCAATTTGATAGTGGAATATTGTCTTTCAAGAGAGGCGATGCACCTATGCATCACTTTTGTTGAGAAGTGCATAAAAAACACATCAACAAGATTATTATTTACAATTTAAGTGTAGATGGGGTAGGGTTGAGAGAGAGAGGAGGTTTTGAGGGTAGAGGGTAGAGGGTTCAGGGTAGAGGGTAGAGGGTTTAGGGGTTTAGGGCTTATAGTTTAAGGGTAGAGGTTTTAAGGGTTTAGGGTTTAACCTAGTTAAGGGTAGAGGGTTGAGGGTTCATGGTTTAGGGTTTAAGTGTAGATGATAGAGGGTAGAGAGTAGAGGGTTTAGGGTTTAGGGTTTAAATATTTAGGGTTAAGGGTAGAGGGTTTAGGGTTTAGGGATTACTATTTATGGTTTAAGAGTAGATGGTGTAGGGTTGAGAGGGTATAGGGGTTAAGGGATTATGGTTTAAGGGTTGAGGGTTGAGGGATTAAGAGGGTATAGGGGTAAAGGGATTAGGGTTTAAGGTTTGAGGGTTGAGGGATTAAGAGGATATATGGGTTGAGGGATTAGGTTTTAAGGGTTGAGGGTTGAGGGTTGAGGGATTAAGAGGGTATAGGTGTTGAGGGATTAGGGTTTAAGGGTTGAGGGTTGAGGGATTAAGAGGCTATGGGGTTTTAGGGATTAGGGTTTAAGGGTTAAGGGTTGAGGGTTGAGGGATTAAGGTTTAAGGGTTAATGGTTGATGGATTAAGAGTGTAGAGGGGTTGAAGGATTAGGGTTTAAGGGTTGAGGGTTGAGGGGTTGAGTGATTAAGAGGGTATAGGGGTTGAGGGATTAGGGATTAAGGGTTGAGGGTTAAGTTATTAAGAGGGTATAGGGGTTGAGGGATTAGGGTTTAAAGGTTGAGGGTTGAGTGATTAAGAGGGTATAGGGGTTGAGGGATTAGGGTTTAAGGATTGAGGGATTAAGAGGGTATAGGGGGTTGAGGGATTAGGGTTTAAGGGTAGAGAGTAGATGGGTTGAGTGATTAAGAGGGTATAGGGGTTGAGGGATTAGGGTTAAAGGTTTGAGGGTTGAGGGGTTGAGGGATTAAGAGGGTATATGGGTTGAGGGATTAAGAGGGTATAGGGGTTGAGGGATTAGGGTTTAAGGGTTGAGGGTTGAGGGTTGAGGGATTAAGAGGGTATGAGGGTTGAGGGATTAGGGTTTAAAAGTTGAGGGTTGAGGGATTAAGAGGGTATAGAGGTTGAGGGATTAGGGTTTAAGGGTAGAGAGTATAGGGGTTGAGTGATTAATAGGGTATAGGGGTTGAGGGATTAGGGTTTAAGGGTAGACAGTAGAGGGGTTGAGGGATTAGGGTTTACGGGTTCAGGGTTCAGGGTTCAGGGTTCAGGGATTAAGAGGGTATAGGGGTTGAGGGATTAGGGTTTAAGGGTTGAGGGTTGAAGGATTAAGAGGGTATAGAGGTTAAGGGATTAGGGTTTAAGGGTTGAGGGTTGAGGGATTAAGAGGGTATAGGGGTTGAAGGATTAGGGTTTAAGGGTTGAGGGTTGAGGATTTAGGGATTAATAGAGTATGGGGGTAGAGGGATTAGGATTTAAGGGTTAAGGGTTGAGGGTTGATGGATTAAGAGGGTATAGGGGTTTAGGGAATAGTGTTTAAGGCTTGAGGCTTGAGGCTTGAGGCTTGAGGGATTAAGAGGGTATAGGGGTTGCGGGATTAGGAATTAAGGGTTGAGGGTTGAGGGATTAAGAGGGTATAGGGGTTGAGGGGTTGAGGGATTAGGGTTTAAGGGTTGAGGGTTGAGGGATTAGTGTTTAAGGGTTGAGGGTTGAGGGATTAACAGGGTATATGGGTTGATGGATTAGGGTTTAAGTGTTGAGGGATTAAGAGGGTATGGGGGTTGAGGGATTAGGGTTTAAGGGTTAAGGTATTAAGAGGGTATATGGGTTGAGGGATTGGGTTTTAAGGGTTGAGGGATCAAGAGTGTAGAGGGGTTGAGGGATTAGGGTTTAAGGGTTGAGGGTTGAGGGTTTGAGGGATTAGGAGGGTATAGGGGTTGAGGGTTGAATGATAAAAGGGTATAGGGGTTGAGGGATTATTGTTTAAGGGTTGAGGGTAGAAGCTTGAGAGATTAGGGTTTAAGGGTAGAGAGTAAAGGGGTTGAGTGATTAAGAGTGCATAGGGGTTGACGGATTAGGTTTTAAGGATTGAGGGTAGAGGGGTTGAGGGATTAAGGTTTAAGGGTTGAGGGTTTAGGGTTGAGGGATGAAGAGGGTATTGGGGTTGAGGGATTAGGGTTTAAGGGTTAAGGGTTGAGGGTTGAGGGATTAAGAGGATATAGGGGTTGAGGGATTAGGGTTTAAGGGTAGAGACTAGATTCATTGAGTGATTAAGAGGGTATAGGTGTTGAGGGATTAGGATTTAAGGGTAGAGGGTAGAGGGGTTGAGGCATTCAGAGGGTGTAGGGGTTGACGGATTAGGGTCTAAGGGTTGAGGGTTGAGGGATTAAGAGGGTATAGGGGTTGAGGTATTAGGGTTTAAGGGTTGAGAGTTAATGGTTGAGGGATTAAGAGTGCAAAGGGGTTGAAGGATTGGGGTTTAAGGGTTGAGGGTTGAGTGATTAAGAGGGTATAGGGGTTGAGGGACTAGGGTTTAAGGGTTGAGGGTTGAGGGTTGAGGGATTAAGAGGGTATAGGGGTTGAGGGATTAGGGTTTAAGGTTTGAGGGATTATGAGTGTAGAGGGGTTGAGGGATTAGGCTTTAAGGGTTGAGGGTTGAGGGTTGAGGGATTAGAATTTAATGGATGAGAGTTAAGGGTTGATGATTTAGCATGTATAGGATTTATTGTTTAAGGGTAGAGGGTTTAAGGGTTTAGGGTTTAACCTAGTCAAGGGTAGAGGGTCAAGGGTAGAGGGTTTAGGGTTTATGATTTAGGGATTAAGGGTTAATGGTAGAGGGTTTAGGGTTTAGCAATTATGATTTATGATTTAAGGGTATATGGTGTAGGGTTGAGAGAGAGGGTGGGTGGAGGGTAGAGGGTAGAGAGTAGAGGGTTAAGGGTTTAGGGGTTTATCATTTATTATTTAAGGGTTTACGGTTTAAGGGTCCCACTCCCTCTCTCTCCCACTCCCTCTCTTAGGTCTTCCCCCCACCATAACTGAATAAATTATTTCCCTCTCAAGTCTCTCTCTCTCGAGCCTCACTCCCTCCCATGCTACCTAGACTAATCTATGTCACACCAATGCCCTCTCTCACATTCCCTCTTTTTCAGGCCTCTCTTACCTCCCACCCTACCTAGATGAATATATTTCACTCTAACCCCCTCTCACACACTCCTTCTCTCTCTCCCACCCTTTGGTATTTTTGTATCTCTCAGGTCTCATTGCTCCCAACCCCTCTCCCATTGTTAGGTAATTTGCCCCACTGTAACTAGATAACTCTCTATCCCTCTTAAGTCTCTATCACTCTCAAGTATTATTCACTACCACACTACCTAGACTAATCTCTCTCACTCCTATAACCTCTATCTCTTTCTAAACACTAAACAATACATTCACTTCCTTGTAGCATTCACAATAAAGAAAATTGTTCATATCTTATCATATCTTAGTCACTGGAACCCTCTCTAATGCATCTAAACACTAAACCCTTGCTTTAGGCCTTTATATTCTTTAAACAAGGAGGGTTTATTCAAAATCATCATTCCAGGCCTCTTGTGTAGGAGCACCTTGTAAGCTCAATTTTGTCAAAAAGGTCATCTTTAGTGAGCATGGTCAAATTCTAGGAGCTAAGGGAGTTCAGTTGTGTCATAGCTTGCAATTTTGAAAAATGTGGTTAGAAAAAGTTGCTAAAATATGCAAAAGTTGCAGAGTTAGGTGCAAGAAAGGTTAGGTAAGTAGAATGTGAGTTCTAGGAATTCATTTATGTGTATATTCCTTAATATATGCCTCAATTAAATGTGTATATTACATTTAAAGTTGTCTTCAAGGAAAAACATGCGGATTTATGAGTAAGAATGAAATAATGTCTAATATAATTGTAGAAAGGCAAATTTTATTGCCCCTACTGATGCAGAGGTGGTGGTAAGCCAAGAAACAAATTGAAACAACTTCTCTCAAATATGCCAATCAATACATCAACTTTCAATTAACTCAACCTTGTAAAATACCATCAAAATCAACAAGGACCCTACAGAGGTTGTCAACATCCAAGCAATGATAATTAAATCAACTTTGCACAATCACCCACTAATTTCCAAGGGAAAACACACACCTCCAACCCTTCCTTTTATTCCTCAAGCCAAGGTATCATCCTTCCATGCCTCCTACTCCTAAAGTAGCATTCTCTACACTCAAATACATCATCCCACCGAGTTATATTTGATGACAGTAGGTGGGATGATAGTTATGCCATTAGAATAACCCCAAACCCTTAAGGTTGTTTAGGAACCTGATAGGAGAAATTTGATGAATTAAGGCACTAAAAGATTAAACCAAAACCTTCCAAGGCACCAAACACAATTTATAACATTTATCTACTATTTCTCAAGGGAAATCAATACATATAAGACCTGTTTGGCTTGTACATAGGTAGGGAACTCAAAAAAATTAGTACAACTATGAGAAAACAAAGTAATTTCCAAGCTTTATTCTTTTCCCTCCAATCCAACAACCACAACTCGAGCCTCTCCAGGCTTTACATAGAATTTCTCATCCTCCTCTAACTAATCAATTCCTCTAACCACCAAGAAACAAACTTTTCAAAACATATAACCATTTCAATTACAAATTTGTTGCATTATGTAACTCACAAATTTGCAAATTTTATCACTTTTCCTACTAACAAAACTAATAAATCCATTATTTCATTGAGATAAAATCTTTCATGTTCCCTTTTAAGCTTAGAAACTCACTTGTTGACACATTTTTAATACAAGGGTGCATTCTGACCATCAAACATGGATATTTGTGACTAGGTTCCTAGGTGCTCCTGCACCACCTATCTTGTCAATCTTATCGAATTGGCAAGCTAGTGAGCTCATTGGCTTACCAAATCCATAGGGTTGACAAGGTAGGGGAAGTGTATGCCTCATATAAATTGATGCAACCTAGGTCATCTCTAGCATACCTCAATTCCACCTAAGACTCCTTTGGAGCAACTTGCTAAAACCTTGAAAACAACGCTGTCCAACCTCACTTTTTCATGTAAAAGCACCCCAAATGCCACCTAGGGAATCACCAAAAATTAGTATGTGCACCTCCTGATGTAGAGTGGATCAACCAAGATGTGATTTGACACAAATTCTCTTAAATATTCCCACTAAGACATCAACATTCACTTGACTCAATAGGGTACCTCAAATTCCCAACGATGGAGTCCATTAGACTAGACATGATCAGAGGATTGGGAATATCTTCAACATCCCTTACTTTACTGATCAACACCCACCAATAGGACTTTTCACTTTAGGAACAACCAATGACTCTTCAAAACAACATCAAGCCTTAACATCCTTGTAGCCATGTCAACTAGGACAGTGAATAATAAAACTAGTTGGGGGCAAGAAACAAACAATTCGCACAAGTTTCAGACCCCTTATGCAGGCCTCTTCAAAACTCCAAGAACTCTAGGTATGACATTCAACAAAACAAATACTATGGACCAATCTACAATGCCACAACGAGACCTAATGAGGCTGTTCCAAACAAGAACCAAGGTATCTAGAGACTCCCCATGATGTAGAATGGATCAACCAAATAGGAGAGATGACACATCTTCTCTCAAATATGCCCACTTGGACATCAATTCACCAAACTCACAATAGGGTAACCTTGCCACTTGACATGGAATTTTTTGCCAATTAGACTGAGACAAAGGTTTAGAACAATTTTTTTACCCAAAAACATGCTTCTCCTGACCACTCTAGGACATAACACCCTAACTTGCACCTAAGGAATAACATTTTCTCATTGCTCTAGCCTTTAGGCCTCTTTTACCCTTAACCCTTGTAGCACTGCCCAATAGGATAATCAAGTGAAAAACCACATACAAGCCTATACTAGGCCCAAAACATTGAATTTGGACAAAAAATGGATGCCCCTACAAATTCTCAAAGCCTCCCTTCTTGACAATCATAGGTAAATTCACAACAAGACAAAAGGTAACACTATAAGGTAGGCCTAATAAGCTGCTCAACTCAAGGAACTTGGTACCTAGGCACTCCCCAACACTCCTCAGCCACAAGTAAGTTCCTATACCCTTCTTACATCCATTTCACAAGTCCCTACAAGACTATATTCACAAAACATTCTCACAAAGACCAAAAATCAGACTTTTCCCCTTGATTCTAGGCCTGTCACATGATGATGCTAGGCCTAGATCTTCAAATATCTTTCCAAAACCTGAATTCCACTCTCTAAAACAATTATAGGATCAAATTTCATATGGTACTCTCCCATTCCACCCAGTCATGGCCTTAATGCAAGGTGTG
This sequence comes from Sequoiadendron giganteum, assembly GCA_007115665.2. Classification (NCBI taxonomy): domain Eukaryota; kingdom Viridiplantae; phylum Streptophyta; class Pinopsida; order Cupressales; family Cupressaceae; genus Sequoiadendron; species Sequoiadendron giganteum. Next base: position 199,465,815 of record CM021100.1, read on the forward strand.
AATGGAAGATACAAGCAAAATTCAGTCAAAACCTTGATTTTGGAGGGTTTCAGACCACCTGAAAGAGATATATGAATATCTCCCTTGTCCCTCAATTAAATTACTCCACACCAACACCAAAATAGAGCCAACTCAACCCCATTTCAAACCATTATATCCTTGGATTCTGACAACAAACCTACAAACTGTACCAAGTACACGATCAACAATTCTTGCTAAGGAGATCAAAAAACAGAGCAAACATTTTATTGAATCTTCAGTCTTTCTTCATCAACAACCTTGCCGCAACCAAGAGAGGCATATTTAAACTTTAAAAACCTCCCTCCAACATCCCTTAACTACATTTTGAATTGGAGGGGGTTTTGAAGAAAACTAACTCTTATTTAGACCTCTAATTGTCGAGTTAAGTCAATTAACACTACACCAAGAACTTGACTTGGTAGAACACTCCAAAGGTGTTAAAGGCTCTTCAAAACATAGCAACTGACCAAGGTGACTCCCCTCAAATTATTGGTTGCATCATGGCACCACAATTCATTATTTTTCCTAGATGTACCAAGGCTACATGGTGAGAAGGAGACCTAATACAAAAATCAAAACTCAACACTAAGCTTAAAAGCTTATTACAAACATTGGAGATGATCCTTAGAACCTTATTACATTGAAATCAACCTGAAAAACAAAATAAGATTCATTCAAGCCTCATGGAGGAATTTGGACCCCAAGGTGCCCCTGCACCACCCCAACTTCCTAAGCCATGAACATGGTTCTTACAACATCAATACACACATCTCAACACCCTTAAATGACCCCTCTCAATAGATTCCACTCACAACTCATCAAACTCAAACTTTCTTACACAAAATTAGGCTTGTCACGTGAGGATGTCAAGCCTAAGGTAACCAATAAATCACTACAAACTCCCCATCATTCTCCAAAACCTCTTCAAACATAAATTACATGATGAACTCTTCCATTCCACCAAGAATTAAGCCTTCACCAAAATGGAATGGCGAGTTGTGTGCATTCTTGTGATCAAACCCTGGCTTTTGAGGATTTTTTACCAATTCCAAAAGAATGATGATAACTCACTCTATTCTTTATGGAATTGGACCAAACTACCTCCAAAAGGAAGATATCTCACTCCTCTATCGAACCATGTCAACCTGTAGCCGTACAGACAAGCTACGGGCCATACCAAGCATGGGATCAACAAATTTACACAAAAAATCAAGAAAATAGAGGAGTGTGAATAATTCTTATTAGATCTTCTCCAAAATTTCAACAAAAACCTCCATTCGATCCTCTCAAGGCTTTATATAGTCCTTTACACCCTTCTCTAACTGATCCATGCCCTCAACTAACTAAAAACCTACGTTTAAAACAAGCAACTGTTGTATTTCAAACTTGTTATTTTAAGCAACTTACAAATTGGCAACTTTAGACTCCTCCAACCTAATGACTACAACTAATGACCTATAAACCCACACAAATGTCTTGGAAATAGCCTTATTACATCAAAAAAACTCCTTTCTTGCCCACTCATATACAAATACAAAAAATTGCCTTCAAAGGCTACAAAGACAACTTCTAGTGCAAGATTGAAATTTTCACATTTTTTATCACTAGAACCAAAACTCATCCTAAAACATACCTAATGGTTTTAATTGACCTTATTCAAGGAAAATCATGCTCAAAATACCCACAATAACCTATTGACCAACCTATTGACCATTAGATAATCAAATATTGAGGGTGAGGTGTAGGCAAGGGTTTATTGAAAAACCATACTCCAAACCTTCCCACAACCAAAAAAATCCTAAAACACCTTCAAAAAGTTTTGCACAAGCTTAAAACTTTAAGAGATATCATTGACCCCAAATATTTCTTCAAACCCTAGCACTAAACCACCATTTTCCACTCAAAAATGCACCACTTGACATCTACGACATTACCTAAAAACCCTCTATTCCCCTCCCTTGAACACAAAATTTTTCACACATGTTTTGTAACCCTAACTAAGCCTTTCCATTGAGTTACAAAATCATAAAGTGGGTGGAAGGCTTAATATGACATTTTAATGCACTCAAAACACTTAAAATAGGGTATACAGACCGAACCTCAATAATTGGCTTCTAAAATTCATAAAATCACTTGAAATACAACCAAACCAAAACTAAAATGGAGTTAAGTCTTATGCCCACCTAGTTCCATTGAAAAGAGAGCACAATCGCTCTGAGATACGTTCAACCGACTCGATCCCTTAAGGGTCCAAAGTGCAAAAGGGCACCAATCTTTGATAGGGTATTAATGGTAAACCATGGTGATTATGAAATATTTTTCTAAACCTACGAGATCATGTTGGGACCCTCTACAATAACCTCTCTCAGTTTTTGTTATCTCGAAGGTATTTCCTATGGTGTCCAATTTTCACTTGATGGAAAAAGTATCAAATGCAAGAAGTTAAAAGTTGCAAAGTGGTGCAACTTTCATTATGCAGCTTATGTGACCAAACAGATTGTTCCAACACCTCTGGGTGAGTACATTTATGCTAGGTATGGTCCTCTTTCAAACCCAAACACATGAAATCGCTTTGAGCTACGTTCAACCGGATCGATCCCTTAAGGGTCCAAAGTGAAAAATGGCTGCAAATTTCAGCATGTTATTACTCGAACACTGTGACACTTAGAAAATTTTTGTCTGATCCTAAGAGATTGCATTCAGCCCATCTACGATAACCTCTCTCAGTTTTCGCTATATCGAAGGCATTTTCCTGTGGTGGCGAATTTTCACTTGGGAAAAAAGTTGTCAAATGCAAGTATTTGAAAGTTGCAAAGTAGTACAACTTTCGTTCTATAGATCATGTAACCAAACGGATTGTTCCAACATTTCCAAGTAGGTACTTTTTCACTAGGAATGGTACTCTTTTGCACCCAAACACGAGAAATCGCTTTGAGCTATGTTCAACCGGATCAATCCCTTAAGGGTCCAAAGTGCAAAATGGTTTTTGAACTTCAGCATGCTCGTCTGAGTCTATGGGATCATGTTGGGCCCCTCTACAAAAAATTCTCGTCTGAGTCTATGGGATCATGTTGGGCCCCTCTACAAAAACTTCTATTAGCTTTTTCTATCTCAGAGGAATTTGCTTATGGTGTCCAGTTTTCACTTGATGGAAAAAGTATCAATTGCAAGTAGTTAAAAGTTGCAAAGTGGTGCAACTTTCATTCTGCAGCTCGTGTGACCAAACAGACTGTTTGAATGCATCTTAATAGGTATTTTACGCTAGGCATGGTCCTCTTTCACATCCAAACAAGCGGATTCGCTTTGATCTACGTTCAATCGGATCAATCCCTTAAGGGTCCAAAGTGCAAAATGACTGCAAGCTTCAACATGCTAGTAATCGGATACCATGATGCTTAAAAACTTCACGTCTAATCCTAAGAGATCATGTTGGGCCCCTCTACAATAACCTCTCTCTATATTTTCTATCTTGGAGGCATTTTCCTGTAGTGGCATATTTTCACTTGGGGAAAAAGTTGTCAAATTCAAGTAGTTGAAAGTTGCAAAGTGGTGCAACTTTCATTTTGTACCTTATGTGACCAAATGAACTATTCCAACGTGTTTAGGTGGGTACATTTCTGCTAGGCATGGTCCTCTTTTTCACCCAAACACGCGAAATCACTTCGAGCCATGTTCAACTAGATCGATCCCTTAAGGGTCCAAAGTACAAAATGGCTGCAAATTTTAGCATGCTCGTATTTAGACACCGTGATGCTTAGAAACTTCTCATCTGAGCCTATGGGATCATGTTGGGCTCCTCTACAATAAAATCTCTCAATTTTCTCTATCTTGGAGGCATTTTCCTATGGTGTCCAATTTTCACTTGATGGAAAAAGTGTCAAATGCAAGTAGCTAACAGTTGCAAAGTGATGCAACTTTCGTTTTGAAGCTTGTGTGACCAAAACAAATTTTCCAAGGCATCCAAATACGTATATTTATGCTAGGAATAGTCCTTTTTCACACCCAAACACGTGGAGTCACTCAGAGCTACACTCAACTGGATCAATTCCTTAAGGGTCCAAAGTACAAAATGGTTGCAAACTTCAGCATGCTATTACTCAGATACTATGATGCTTAGAAACTTTTCGTATGATCCTCTAAGATTGAATTGGGACCCTCTACAATAACCTCTCTCATTTGTTTCTATCTCAAAGGCATTTTCCTATGGTGGCGAATTTTCACTTGGGGAAAAAGTTGTCAAATGCAAGTAATTGAAAGTTGCAAAGTGGTGCAACTTTTGTTTTGCAGCTCATGTGACCAAACGAACTATTCCAATGCATCCAAATAGGTATTTTTACACTAGGCATGGTCCTCTTTCATACCCAAACACATGGAATCGCTTTGAGCTACGTTCAACTGGATCGATCCCTTAAGGGTCCAAAGTGCAAAATGGTTGCAAACTTCAACATGCTATTACTCGGATACCGTGATGCTTAGAAAATTCTCATCTGATCTTACAAGATTTTGTTAGGCCCCTCTATAGTAACCTCTCTCGATTTTTTCTATCCAAGAGGTATTCTCCTATGGTGGTGAATTTTCACTTGGGGTAGAAATTGTCAAATGCAAGTAGTTGAAAGTTGCAAAGTGGTGAAACTTTCATTTTGCAACTCGTGTGACCAAACGGATTGTTCCAATGCATCTAGGTGGGTATTTTTACACTAGGCATAGTCTTCTTTTGCACCCAACATGTGAAATCACTCTGAGCTACGTTCAACCGGATCAATCCCTTAAGGGTCCAAGGTGCAAAGTGGTTGCAAACTTCAACATGATCGTATTCGGACACCGTGACACTTAGAAACTTATCATCTAAGCCTATGGGATCATGTCTAGACCCCCTACAATATCTTCTTTTGTTTTTCACTATCTCAGAGGCCTTTTCCCATGGTAGTGATTTCTCGCTTGCGGAAAAAGTTGTCAAATGCAAGTAGTTGAGTGTGTAAAAATGACTTTATAGCCATTCCACCCATTGTATCCTACTATAACTTAGTGGAATGGAATAATTAGGGGTAGGGAGGATATGTGCATGGTTCCTAGAGTAGGGGAGGTGAGTTGAGTGGTTTGGTGTGATGCCCTAGTTCGCAATTTGATGAGTTTTGGTGAAATTCAGTGGTTTAAAAGTGGAAATGGTTGAAATCCTTTAGGGCAGAAGTTTGTGAGGGAGTTTTAAGAATGTTTGATGCATTGGAAAGGTGTTATGAGTTGTGGGAATAGTATTTTCAATAAACCCACCCGTTTTAGGCTTTTAGCCATAGCAGCAAGGTAGTGAGCTATTTGATAAAATGCTTCGGTAAACATGAACAAAAAATGTGGTAGCATAGACAAGGCAATGAATTTTTTGAAAAAATGGCCTCCAGGAAATGTGGTCTCATGGTGATGGAATTTCATGACATTCCATAGTTGTGAGGATTTGTGACTTGAGAATTGTGATTAATGATTGGAATTGTGTTTAGTGAGATTGCAGGACGTCCCCTACTGCATCAATGTTTTAGGGTTTTATCCATAGTAGCAAGGCAATTAACTATTTGATACAATGATTTGATAGACATGTATGAAAAATGTGGTATCATAGAAAAGGCAGTGAACTCTTCAAAAAAATGGCTCAAAAAAATGAGGTCTCATGGTGATGGAATTCCATGACAATCAAAAGCAAATTGATTGTCATGGAATTTCATCACCATGAGACCACATTTATTTGAGGTATCTTTTGAACTAGTTCACTACATTTTCTATGGCTTGTCATCGAATTCCATCACCACATTTATTTGATGCATTTTTTCAAATAGTTCACTACCTTGTCTATGTTATTGCTTACTATTATGCTTTTGATATATTTTTTTGAAGCATCCATAGCTTGTTCGAAATCACTTATTTTAGGATTTTAGCCATAGCAACAAGGCAATGAACTATTTGACAAAATGCTTTGGTAGACATGTATGAAAAATGTGGTAACATAGACAAGGCATGGAACTATTTGAAAAAATACCTCAAAGAAATTTGGTCTCATAGAATGCCATGATAAGAAAATGCAATTGGCAGCTGCTCCTAGTTATTAGTTATGCAATGTGAAGAAATTCCATAACTGCTTAGGTTGAATTTGTACAAACTATATTGTAATTGAAATTTTGTCATCTATCAACATCTACTTATTACTTATGCAAAGTGAAGTAATGCTTTGAATTTGAAAGATGTGCAATGCAATGTAATCAATGATATGAATATAAACTATAAAAATCCATTTTTTTACAATTCATTCATTAAAATATTTATTTTATTTTCTCTCTATATTTCTATATGTTATGGAAATACCTTTCAATTTTTTATAAAAAAGTTTAAATCTCTTGTTCTACAATTTTTCTCGGTTTTTTCACAAACTATTATACTTTTGGTCTGTCAAAATTTTCCCCAAAAGATTTTTGTTTCTATGCATTGGAAGCATGAAGAATACATGTGAATACACATAATATAGGTGACATGTACATGTGAATAAGTGAAGAATACATTTGAATAAGTGAGGAACAAGTAATTGAAGCATTCCAAAGGATACAAACCACCACGAATGAAGCTTATTTACACAATACGCTTTAGATGGGGCTTATTGAGAATTTGACAGTACTTAATTAAGCATTAGATGTAAAAAATATTCATGCCTACAACATTCAAGCATACAACTTACATGATATGCATGATAACATCATTCAAGAATGGTAGTAGCAAAATAATATTTTCTTTAATCAAAAAGTTGAAAGGCTATACAATGATATATATTTATAAAAGTACATACAATATATCCAAAAAAACCATACAGACTTAGTAAAAAGGAGCCATATGGACATAAAATGTCACATATATATCGATAGTAAAAATCATATGTTCCAAAAAGCCACATAGGCATACAAAAAACAACACTAATTTACATAGTCATTTCCCTCTAGTGGAAGGAAATAGATCTCGTGTTGCCTTGAAAATTCGGTTGGATGGAGTGACTATTGCTTCTCTTGTCTTTTGAACATGCTTGCCAGTACTCCTCTCTTCACTCTAGACCTTCAACTAATACAATAAAAAGTAAAGATGTTAAAACATAGAAATTGAGTTGTGGAATGGCATATAAAAAATATATAATCACTTACCGCATACATATAGTCATCATGCACATTTACAAAATCACCACATCCACGATCTAGAGAGACAACCACCTGTAGTAACCATAAAGATAGAAATTAAACTACACAAAAGTATTGCAAAATTTTTATATAATAGACCATAAAAGAGAAAATATAATGTAAAATTGACTAATCTATTCCATACATCTCTCAATGGAACAAAACTAGCTATTGTTGTAGCAACTCCATGGTGCATCATGCCACAAAAATCACCAGGAATGTCTCTTGTCAAAAACTACAAATGAAACAATATCTCAGGTATCATGTTGATATAAAGACCAAGAGGGGATAATGAAACATAAGGTGAAATAAGAGAGGGCAATGGGATGGGAATAGAAGGGTGATGCAGAGAGGGGGCTCAAACTCATTCAAAGTAACAACTTGAATTCAAGATGCATATAACAAGATTAAAATGGCCTATTAGAGTAATCCAAACAATCCTCAAAGCTTGACAAAAATCAGGAGTCTAACTTCTCACTTTCACCCATGTAACCTAGCAGTAGTGCAAACTCAGTTTTTGGCCTTCAACTCCCATGATTTCCAAAACACTTGACAATCAAAAGGTGGGTTTAGATACCCATTTCAGAGTTATACAACATATCTCTTAACTAGATACAAGTATTTTGGACCAATCCCTTGAAATTAGACCTTCAACATTGTCTTAGGCCATGAATTAGGCCAGATTTACAAAGAATCATACCTTTAAACTTAACACACTCCCTTGAAACCTTGGGGAAGAATTTCCTATGCCCTCAAAAATATTGAGAAAGTTTGTCTCAACTTCCAGTTTGAAGCCTCAAAATTCAAGACTTGGCAGAAAAATTGCAATTTTCAGCCTTTACTGCTTTATCGCGGTGGTCTGGTTTGCCCCTAGTGGTACCGCAGTGATAGTCTAGGCAGTTACTACCTTACCGCACATGGTGAGCTTGCTCACCATGTTGGTTGGGGTAGGTAGCTTTCTGCCTACCTTGGTGGTTACTGCCATACCGCTGGCGGCGGGTCCACTCACTGCGGTGGCCCCGGTGAGACCGCTAGTCGTGAGCCTGGTGGTTACCGCCCCACCACAGATGGTGGGTTGGCTTACCACGGTGGCCATAGTGAGCCTAAAGGTTACTGCCATACCACTGGTGGTGGGTCCACTCACCATGGTGGCCATGGTGAGACCACTAGTGGTGAGCCTAGCAGTTACCACCCTACCTCGGACAGTGGGTTGGCTCACTGCGGTGGCCGCGGTGAGACCGCCTGTAGTCTCCCAAGCGGTCATCGCCCTACTGCAGGGTGGGCTGCTAGCCTCCGTGGTAGTGCAGTTTGACCTCTAGTGGTCCCCCAGATAGTTCACTTCTATACCATAGTCGGGTTGGTCGGACTCAATGGTAATGTGGTATATGGAGAGGTGAGCTCGAATGAGCTCACCGCCATACCGCAGCAGGATGAATCGGACTCGACGGTGACGCGGTTAGAGCTCGAGTGAGATTAGAGCTCAGTCAACCGAGCTTGACCGAGCTAGATGAAAATCCAGAGTGACTAGTGAATGGTGGGTAGACACGTGGCTCAGTAACAACATTTTGATTGGCTAAAACCCAAAACAGTAAAATGACAGTTAATGCAAGACTTGTTCGACAGAAGAAGAAACCCAATTAAGGCAAGGAATTTAATGCCTCAGTGGCTCGATGAAAAGAAGATCAACAAGTGCAGATTGGATGTGTGCTTGGTGTTCGATGCATGAACCTGGAAGCTGTAGAGTTGGTGGAGATATTGAATGAGATGTATGGCTGGTGAAGTTGAGTACATTCTCATATATGTAAGCCAAGAGGTGACAGTTTGGTAGCAAGAAATATTGCAAGTCTTGTATGACAGGAAAAAGAAAATTTCAAATTGTATGTTAAAAATAACATTATAATAGTGAGTTAACTACAAGGGCTAATGTGAGCTGATCAAAGAAAACTGAAGTATTTTGTATGTAACCTTTTTTTTACTGTAATACAAAATTGTCTTGCTTGGTGTGGTGGGTTTTTTTACCTGAAAAGGTTTTCCCACGTATATCTTGTGTTATTTGTGAAGCTTATTTTCTGTTATCTCTTGTATGTTGGTTGTATTCATCTCAAGTAGTCTTAAGAAGCTATTAGAACTCATTTTTGCTTCTCTCCCCTATTGTATTAGTGTTAAGGGAATGTATTCTACACTGTTGGGTCACTAGATCCATCCACATTTTCCCTTCAAGTGGTATCAAATCTTGGCCAGTTGTGTTATCCTTGAGAGAAAAGATTAGTTTTTTGCGCTAATATTGTTTCAATGGGAGTCTTGCATTGTTAAAACTTGTTTTTGTTTGAGCTTGCGAGTACATCAGGTAGGATAGAGATTGAAAAGTTTAATGACAAAAACTTTGAGTTATGGAAACTTAAAATGGAAGACTTGCTAGTGGATAGAGACCTATGGATTGTAGTTTCTGGATCTATGCCACAAAGTATGAAGCAAGAGGATTGGGACCTTGCTGATAGAAAAGCAAGAGGTTTGATAAGTTTGAGTCTAGCCGATTTTGTACTCTTGAACGTCCATGAGGAGAATTTTGTAGCTTCATTATGGAAGAAGCTTGGTGATATTTATCAAGGAAAGTCTCTTGTAAATAAGTTATTCTTAAGGAAGAATTTGTACTCCTTGAAGATGGAAGAAGATGCATCTATTGCAAACCATCTGAACTCGTTTAATATGTGTGTTACTCAGTTGGCGTCTATAGGTATAAAGACTGAGGAGGAGGATCGTAGCATGCTCATGTTGTGTTCGTTACCTGACAGTTGGGATCATCTTGTGATGGCTATTGGAAGTACTACCACTACTTTCAAGATGGAAGATGTTGTTACATCATTGTTGTCTGAAGAGATGCAGAGGAATTCTTTAGAGATGACCAAAGAGGCTCTTGTTGTTCGAGGTAGATCAAGGGAGAAATGAAAGAAAAAAGACAAGAATTCCAAATCCAAATCTGAAGGGAGATCAAGGTCTCTTGGTAAAAATTCGAAGGTGAAATGCTAGAACTGTGGGAAACATGGTCACATCCAAAAGGATTGCAAGGAGAAGAAGAAGAAGAATGCTTCTAAAAATGACTCTTCTCAAAGTGATGTAGATGCCTTCATTGTAGCCTTGAAAACTCAGGCATCAAATGATTTCTGGATGGTTGACTTAGGTGCGTCCTTTCACATGACGTCCCATAGAGAATGGTTCTCTAAATATGAGAAGTATGATGGTGGAAAGGTGTACCTGGAAAGTGATTCAATGATGGAGATAGTTGGCAGAGGAAGGGTCAGAATTCAGTTTCCTGATGAAAGACTCAAAGGGATTGGTGGCGTACTACACATTCCAAGTCTAGCTCGAAATCTTCTTTTTGTCCGAAAGTTAAATGATGCTAGTGTAGAAGTTTCTTTTTGTAGTAGAGGATGTAAAAGGGCTAGAGGTGCAATGGTTCTAGCTATAGGTGTTCATACTGGCACTCTGTACAAGCTAGATGCATGTCTTGTTCAATGTAGTAGTGCCTCTGCAAAGTCAAGCAATGTTGCTCCTGTAGAGGAAGATGAAGACTCTTCTTTGTTTACAAATGCTTTGGAGGTAGAACTCCCAGCTGAGAAGACTATGTTGTGGCATCATAGACTAGGTCACATAGGTGAGAAAGGTTTAAAAACCTTGAAGAATAAAATTCTTGTAGAAGGGCTTGATGATTGTAACCTTGAGTTCGATTTTTGCGAACATTGTATTTATGGAAAATAACACTGTGTTTCATTTTATTCTAGTCCTCATAAATCTTCTGGTATACTGGATTATGTTCATTCTGATGTGCTTGGTCGAGTTAATGTTCCTTCCTTATCGAAGTATATTTATTATATTTCTTTCATTGATGATTGTTCAAGAAGGGCATTTGTATACTTTCTTAAAAGTAAATGAGAAGTGTTCAATCAGTTTAAAGAATTTAAATCTTTGGTAGAGAATCAGACTGGAAGAAAAATTAAATGTTTAAGGACAGACAATGGCCGTGAGTTTTGTTCTACATATTTTGAAAGGTATTGCACTGATCATGGAATTAAAAGGCATAAAACTACACCTTATACTCCACAGCAGAATGGAGTTGCTAAAAGGTTGAACATGATGTTGGTGGAAAAGGCAAGGAGTATGTTGAGTAGTGTTGGTTTGGAGTAGAATTTTTGGGTTGAGGTTGTAGCTACAACATGTTATCTGGTAAATCATTCTCCTTGCTCTGCTCTTGTTGATAAGACACCTTTGGAAGCATGGTCTGGTAAGAAGCCCTCTATGAGGCATGTTCGTGTCTTTAGCTATGAGCTATATGTTTATGTGCCAAATGAAAAAAGATCAAAATTAGATAATAAGGTTTTCAAGTGTATTCTCAATGGCTATGGCATTGGTCTGAAGGGATACAAGCTTTGGAACCTTGTTACTAAGAAGGTTTTGTGTAACAGAAGTGTGATATTTTGTGAGCTGAAATCTTCAATAAGTGATCAGTAGCTTGAGACAGATCAGAGAGACAAGAAGAAGGATGCAGTTGAGATTCCTCAAACTTCAAAAAGGGAAGAGTTGCATGATGTACCTGAGACTGAGGAGAGTTCAAGAAGATTTGAGGGTTCTGATGATGAAGAACCACAACCTTAGCCTGCAAGAAGGTCTACACGAGAAAAATGGAAACTTGAAAGGTATGGTTTCTCATTGTTAGATTCAAACTATGCCTATGCTTTAATTACTAGCACTGATGAGCCTAGGATTGTTAAAGAAGCAATCAACATGACTGATTTGAATTCTTGGTTGGAAGCCATGAATGAAGAGATGGATTCATTGAAGAAGAATGAGACCTAGGATTTGGTACCACTATCTAAAGGGCAAAAGCTTGTTGGTTGTAAGTGGATATTCAAAAAGAAGACAGGTCTTGATGGCAGTGTTCAGAAGTATAAGGCACGACTAGTTGCAAAGGGATTTTCCCAGATTGAGGGAATTGATTATGGAGAGATTTTTTCCCCTGTAGCAAAGTTAACATCCATCAGATTATTGTTGCCATTGGCAGTTGTGTATGACTTTGAAATTGAGCAGATGGATGTGAAGATAATGTTTCTCCATTTTGAGTTGGAAGAAGAAATCTATATGTCCCAGCCTGAGCATTTTGTTGAAAAAGGGAATAGCAAGTCCTTGATTTCCGATCTTAAATCTCAGTTGTTTGCAAAGTTCAAAATGAACAATCTAGGTGCAGCAAGGTATATGCTTGGAATGGAGATAACCAAGGATAGAACAAGCATAAAACTTTGGGTAAGTCACAGTAAGTATGTGAACATCGTTCTAGAGAGATTTGGGATGAACGACTGCAAGCAGCTAGTTGTTCTAGTTATGTAGGGAATGAAGCTATCTGTTGAAGACTGTCCAAAATTTTCTACTGAGATGGAGGACATGACCAGTGTGCCATATGCAAGTGTTGTCGGTAGTTTGATGTATGCAATGGTCTACACTAGACTAGACATTTCCCAAGCAATGGGAGTCCTAAGTCGTTTTATGGAAAATCCGAGATCACATTGGGATGTTGTGAAGAGAGTGTTCACGTATTATAAGGGGACTTCAGACTATGTGCTATGTTACCATGGAAATTTTCTTGCATCACAAAGAACACTCTACATTCAAGGATATGTTGATTTTTAATGGGCAAGGGACATTAATAGCAGGCAATCCACCAATGGATACACATTCATGTTAAATGGTGGAGCAGTCAACTGGATGAGCAAGTGAAAAGCTGTAGTTGCTTTATCCATGATAGAGGTTGAGTACATGGCAGCAACTCACACCTATAAGGAGGCAGTTTGACTGAGTCATTTGTGTTCGAACATCAGTTTTAATGCAGGGAAAATTACAATATTTTGTGATAGTCAAAGTGCCATTTGTTTGGAAAAGAATCTAACATTCCATGCCAAGACGAAGCACATTTATGTGCAGTATCACTTCATGAGAGATATGGTTGAAGATGGAAAGGTCGTTCTGGAAAAGGTCGACACCTTGAGGAATGTTGCAGATGCATTAACAAAGCCAGTTAGCGCATAAAAGTTCAGATGGTGCGCAAAATCAATGGGCCTTGGGTCCTATGAGTGACTGTGATTTTTTCTAAGTCTGGAGGAAGCTGGAAGTCTTCGTCGAGTGGGAGCTTGTTGAGAAATTTTGTCTCAACTTCTAGTTTGAAGCCTCAAAATTCAAGACTTGGCAGAAAAATTGTAGTTTTCAGCCTTTACCGCTTTACGTGGGGTCTGGTTTTCCCCTGGTGGTACCGCGGTGACAGTCTAGGTGGTTACCGCCTTACCGTGCATGGTGAGCTTGCTCATCGTAGTGGTGGCGGTAGGTGGCTTTCTGCTTGCCTCGGTGGGTATTGCCATACCGTTGGCAGTAGGTCCACTCACCGCAATGGCCGCGGTGAGACCGCCAATGGTGAGCTTGGTGGTTACCGCCCCAGCACGGTTGCCACGGTGAGACCATCAGTAGTCATCCTAGTGGTTACTACCATACCATTAGCGGTGAGTCCACTCACCACGGTGGCCATGGTGAGACCACCAATGCTAAGCCTAGCAGTTACAACCCCATCAGGGATGATGGGTTGGCTCACCACGATGGTCGCAGTGAGATCACATGTAGTCTCCCTGGTGGTCACCACCCTATTGTGGGATGGCCTAGCGGCCTCTGCGGTAACACAGTTTGACCTCCAATGGTCCCCCAGCCAGTTCACTGCTATACTGTGGTCGGGTCAGTCGGACTCGGTGGTAGATGGCGAGGTGAGCTCGGATGAGCTCACCGCCATACTGTAGTAGGATGAATCGGACTTGGCAGCGGCACGATTAGAGCTCAGGTTAGCTCGGAGCTCAGTCAATTGAGCTTGACCAAGCTGGATGAAAAGTCAGAGTGACCAGCAAATGGTGGACAAACACATGGCTCAGTAACAACATTTTGATTGGCTAAAACCCAAAACAGTAAAATGGCAGTTAATGCAAGACTTGTTCAATAGAAGAAGAAACCCAATTAAGGCAAGGAATTTAATGCCTCGGTGGCTCAATGAAAAGAAGATCAACAAGTGCAAATCAAATGCATGCTTGGTGTTCGATGTATGAACCTGGAAGCTATGGAATTGGTGGAGATATTGAATCTGATGTATGATTGGTGAAGTCGAGTACATTCTCATATATGTAAATGAAAAGGCGATGGTTTGGTAGCAAGCAATATTGCAAGTCTTGTATGACAGGAAAAAGAAAATTTTGAATTGTATGTTTAAAAGAACATTGTAACAATGAGTTAACTAGAGGGGTTGTTGTGAGCTGATCAGAGAAGACTGAAGTATTTTGTATGTAACCCTTTTTTTTACTGTAATATAAAATTGTCTTGCTTGGTGTAGTGGGTTTTTTACCTGAAAAGGTTTTCTCACGTATATCTTGTGTTATCTGTGAAGCTTATTTTCTGTTATCTCTTGTATGCTAGTTGTATTCATCTCAAGTAGTTTTAAGAAGCTATTAGAAATCATTTTTTCTTCTCTCCCCTATTGTATTTATGTTAAGGGAATTTATTCTACACTATTGGGTCACTAGATCCATCCATGTTTTCCCTTCAAAACCTTTAAAACCGTAATCAACAACTAGGGGTGACACCTCCAACATAGAAAACTCCAAAACCCTCAATTTCATGCCAAGTCAAGAGGGTTTATTCAAAGTCCCACCTGCACAACCTCCCAAACCATGCCACTGACTCATAAATGTATATTCTAACCCCAATATTCTCAAAATCTGGAAAAAACTCCACACTTTCATTGATTTCCACAAACCCTAGACCCAAGGCTCCATCTTCATTTGTTTTTCTTCACAAAACTCATCAAGACAACAGGTTTATCTCCTTAGTTCCTTCTCCATAACTCTAATCATGCAACCTACAACCTAATCAGACTCCCTAGGGCCCATTACACTAGTTATAGTAGGTACAGTCGGTGTAAGGGTCCTTAAATCATGATTTTGGTTACAAAACTCTCAAATAGTGTGTCCTTGGCCTATCATAGGAAAACAAGGATATTTACCAAAAATCGCAATGGATCTCCCTCAAAATTGTTCCAAAATATTTTTAACACCTGCTACCACAAATTAAGATTATTTACATGGCACAATTAGTTTATACGGGCTCGTACAAGCCTGCAAATGATAAGAAAACTCATAAATTTGATGAAAAACAGAGATATTCTTATTGTCAATGCTTCAAAATTCAAGCCAACATTACAAAATGAGTTTTCATGCCTTTTTAAAGGCTTGTCCTCATAAAATTAATGCCCAAATTCCTTACAACTAATTTTTAAACCTCTCATGACCATCGCATTACAAATTTGTTGCTTTTATGCAACTCACAAATTTGGCACTTCCAAGTTTTGACTCTTTATATTTTTCTAGACCCTCTTAAACACCTAAACTATTACAAATAGTAGTTAATGAAACCCTTATTCAACTAATAAATCATGACTTACTCAAGAAAACATCATCCTATCTACCTTGACACCCCTTGTCAACTTTGACAATTCCTTCCACATGATTTGCAAACCTTACAAGATTAATACAAAAGCCCCTCAAAGTTGATCAATTACAATAGAATTGTCACATTGGACCTTATTAAGACTCAAGGACTCAACTCAAACATCCTAACAAACCTTTCCTATCAGACACTTAATGAAGAAACATAGAAAAGAGTGGTGCCCCTGCACCAAAGGGATTAACGGAACATAGGATGGACTAGTATAGATTGATGGTATGGGCTAGGATGGGATAACAAAATATAGGGTGGAAAATAAGAGGTTAATGGGATGTGATTAGTAGGGAATAATGCAACATAGGGTGAATTAGGAGGTGTCTAGGGTTTGACTATAGTGCATGAAGTGTGAACTTGACCTATGTGTAGCAATAATAGAGAAGAGTTATCTATGATGAAATATGGATAAATATGGTATAACATAGGATGATATAAAGGAACATACGGAATCATGGAACATCTAGGGTGAAATAATAATGGGTACAATAACATGGGAGTGGAAGGACATAATGATACATAGCATGGACTAGAAGATATTAGTGGGATGGGCTAGGAGGGGATCATGAAAAATAGGGTGAACTATTAAATGTTAATGGTAAGGGATTAGGAAGGAATAAAGGAACAAAAATTTAATTAGGAGAACATAATGTGACACGATTAAGGAATACTTGAATGCAATTTTTGTGTTTCTCATCATTTTTTTAGATTTGTATATACGCAAAATTATGAAAACTAGCTAACATAGATTTACAACACAATTAATGAATAAAGGCTACCTCAGTGTAAGTTGTTTGAGGATATGAATTTCAAGGTGTGTACAAAGAAGGTGCACCAGGAAAATATTTGAAATCCAAAGCATGTTATGAGACAAACATTCAAATATAACATTCAACTATTCAAATGCAATAATAATATCTTTAATACTAGTTGCATACCTATGGAATCATCGTCGAGACTGTATAAGGGTCTATAGGAATAGAGCATGCCTCATGAGTAGTGTGGCCCTAAAATTTCATCATATCAAAATTCTACTAATTTAATTATTCTTAAATTTCAAAATATAATTTAATAAAAAACATTAAAATAACTTGCTAAATTTTACCTAAGTGGCAATGTCGAATGTATCATTCATAATATCATCTGTGAAATCCATAACCTCTGCAACTTATGTAGGTGGTGTATCTACATCATGATCACTCTAATAATTGTACATGCAAACAACACCACAAGCACCACAATGGTGGGGTGGAGCTCGGGGCCTACACGTCTCCTCCGCACCAGGCTCTACTAGAGGACTCACACACTTTAAAATGGTTTGGGTGAGTGAGTCAATCGACTTCAGTGTGTCCACCTCTACTTCGTCCTCAACAATGGAACGAATAGTGGCATGCTCCACCATGGGTCTACCCAAGGCTCTCAGTGCCAACTATGGATTACGTCGTGTAAAAAATCTATCATGTGTGGAGCCCCCACCTCTACCCTGAAAGTCTAAGATGTCAAAATAGTTTGGCATTTTATTGAGGAAAAACTTGCAATAGAGATTCCTCAAAAAGTATTGTGGCACCTCATGGTTATTGCATGGAAGTTGGTCAAATACCATCCACCACCACTCCCAAAATTTATTTTTAATTAACTCGTGGTGGCACAAATGGATGGGGAACCTCCTACATGCATGAGACAAAGGTTCATTGGTTTTTGGGTCTATAAAAAGGGCACACAAGTTGGCTTTACTAATTTTTAGTTTTTTGACATCTACATATGACAAACCACTAGAATAAAATTGTCTCATCTCATGCCTCTTATTTGACAAAAAAAATCATTTGTTCACTCATTTATCCTACATGAGTTACAATTGAATTCAATGATTCAACAATCCCTCTCTTATAAGGGTGGGTTTTGGCATGCTCAGTTAGTCTTGCAATTAATTTTTAAATTTCTCTTTTATTTTTTTCAATTTGATTTTGAATATTTTATTGTGTTCCTTGAGGATGCCTATAAATTGATGGAGGGGTTTGAGATTGTTCTTGTATAGGAGGCTCTTCGTGAGGGGGTTATTGTGAATTCTCAATGTTTCGAGGTGGAGATTCATTCCTTGAGAATTAGAACAAAGTTTTATTATAAAAACCTATTTAAATTTGCATTCTAAATCAAATTCAAAATAAATAGACTAAAAATAAATACCTCTTTGCAATCTTTGACCTCTCCAATGTGTCGATGACATCCTCATGGAAAATGGCAAGCTAAGGATGCAAACAATGGAAGAGATTTGGTAAGAGCGAGTTGCAGACCTAAAATCCTCTTCCTTAAGCCATAGGTTGAAGACAAAATAAGGTTTTGAAACTTGACTTTTGGCTTTTATGTCTACTAAGCCATTTGGCACTTGCCAAATGACTTTTAAGTCATTTGGTGTGAGCCAAATGGCTTATTTCGTGTTTTTTTTAACTTTTTTTCAATTTGGCACCTAAATTGTGTCACAAATTGGTGCACTTACCCAGATCATGGACCTGTTTCCATCTCACTCTGCTAACTTGATTATTAACCTCTCCAATTCTTCTACCCAGCCCTCGGTGTACATTAATACAGTCATAATTATTCATTCACCACAACCTACTACTGTTTTGCCAAACATGGCATTCACCTCATAGGACATTCCCTTTAATAACAAGCCCTCTCCCCTCTACATTCTTTCTCATATCAATGGATACATTGTGATAGGGGTCCTAGTTGACCCCACGAGTTGAGTGAATTTTATTATAAAGGAGACACTATAGTTAAATTCATTATAGAGGGAGAAGTATGAGGAAACAAAGTCTACCATTGATATGCATGAAGGTCTCTCTAAAGTCATATGGCTCAATAAATCTTTTTGTCCTAGTTGGACCTAAGGTTGCGAATACGACCTTTAATGTTATAAAAGAATCTGATTTGTTCAGAGTGAAGTTAGGCAATCCTTGGATAGCTTCCATGAATGAAATCACTTTCATCATTCATGTGTTTGAAATTCTCCTACGAAGGTGTTGTGCACGTCGTGCATGAAGATGGATATCAACCATTGGTATCCTATGGGGGCTATTCATTGGATCATTTTTATCCCACCCCAGTCGATTTTCTTCCCCCTAGAATAGAACTACTTTACCAAAAATATGTGAAGTATAAGACCGAGGGGAAGGTACAGCTAAAAGTTGTCCCTTCAACAATACAACAACAAGCTGCCTCCTCTTCTCATAGAAATCACCTTGCATGTGAGCACAAGCATCGTTGAAAGGCTTTGGCAGTTGAGAAGGTCACTTTGTAGAGGAAGGAAGGTGATTTGACTATCCTTGTTTTAGGGCCTCCTGATGTTTCCTCCTCTCCCATCCCCTTTGCTTCCGTTCAATCGAATTTGGTCCCACTTTCGACTCCTATTGTAAGCATGAGCACCCCAGACCCTAATAGGGTCCATGTTTTTACCGCTCCTTCGGTTTAGATACCTCTTTTGATGTCTATTTTGCACATCCTATCATTTGTTTAGATACCTCTTTTGATGTCCCTTTTGGACATCTTATCATTCCCTAAACCCATGCAAATGTCAGACACTTCAATGGTGTATGTCACAATCTTCTCCTCCTCCTTCGCACCTCTTGCCTCATCTATGGGGAGTTTGCATCTTTCAATGGAGTAAAAGGTGGTGGTTGTCCCTTCAAGAAATGGGGGAATAAGAGGATCCCACCTTCTTCAAAGGGTGGTCCTACACTAGCTTGTACCATCCTAGTGACAGAGCAAGTTTCGGCTTCTCCTGAGTTTGTCACTACTCCAAAGTCATTTGAAAAGCCAAGCAATGTATCTTGGGTATCACCTTCCCCATCTATTGAGGTAACACATGGAACTCTTGTGAAGTGAATGTTTAACTCCTTAGACAAGGTCCCAACCTTGTCAGCGATCTTCACAAAATTACTAACCGTAGCTCCACAAGAGTCGAGTAGAGAAGACCTTACGGGGCCTTATTCCTTGACCCTTGTTGTAGGAGGTTCAGAAGCTCCCCTCATTAATATTCAACCACTACAAGCTTGTTTTCCTTCCCCATATAATGATCTAAATTCGGAAATAGATGACCTCTTGTTCAATGAGTGTTCTAGGGTGGCACATCTTCTTTACCTTTAGATTAGGTATGTTTT
Source organism: Sequoiadendron giganteum (assembly GCA_007115665.2). Taxonomy (NCBI): domain Eukaryota; kingdom Viridiplantae; phylum Streptophyta; class Pinopsida; order Cupressales; family Cupressaceae; genus Sequoiadendron; species Sequoiadendron giganteum. The sequence continues at coordinate 199,485,763 of CM021100.1, forward strand.
TTCTTTGATGTGATCCCCCATGCTTGTGTTATGTGTTCCTATATGACACTTGTCACCCTTGTAGGTGCTCAGATATAGGAGTGATTATGTGTTGTAAAATTCCTCTATTTGTGGCATCATTCTTCCTCTGTTATGTGTCTTGTTCTTTGGAAAATTGGGGATCATGCAAACTCTTGGGGGCATTTAGGCTTCCCTTCCATGTTGAACCAATTTTTTTATTTTTACTTTGTCTTCTTGTGCATTCTTCATATTTTTTGATATAGTAGGTGGTTGATGAGAGTTCATCTATATACTATTGTTATATATATTTATGAGCATCTTTGACCCTGAAATATCAAATCGCCCCTGTGTCCTCTATCTGTGATGCCATTATTTCTTTTTTCAATTTTGTTATCTTTCTCTCTTTTTTGTTTGAGTTATGATGTTCTAGTACCAATATGTTGTCCCTCATGTGTGCGACAATATTACCATGGTGAAATATTGCTATGTACCAAAGGCCACAACATCACCTTTTTTTCATTATTGCTTTTCTCTCCTTAGGTTGTCGTATGCCTCTGCATTCAACATGCACCAACCTAAGGGGGGCTACCATGTCGACTTAAATTTTTAAAAAATGCAATAATTTCCAATGAATCTTTTCTCAAAAATCTTTGCAAATTTTTTCAAAAATCACATTCTTTAGTTGGACCTCCTAGTATCTAATGTGTTTCCTTCATCATGGGTTTACAAAGAAAGAATTTGGATAATTTTCCTCCAAGGAGGGAGCAAATTTTCCTATAGGAAAAGCCTCAACCTTCCCCTTGTGAGGTGGTATTCTCTTCCTTTCAAATTCCTTGATGAAGTGAACATCTTTCAAAAATATTCTTTGATGTTGAATTGATTTACAAAAGATATTCCTGCACTTTCAAATAACACATCCCTTGAGTGAACCCCTCTTGTTTTGAAGGGTTCCTGAGAGATCCCTTTCAAATCCTTTCAATTTCTTAACTTTTTGCTTGTTTTCCTATGTGGATGTTTTTTGTTTTATAACATGTTGCTTTGTAGGTGTGCGTTTGAAGTCACTTTCTAGTCTGACTCTACGGAGTCCCCCTACACTACGCTTCCTTCATGAGAGAGAACTTGGGGGAATGTCTTCTTTGCAGGTTTGAGGGCCTATGAATTGCTTGCATCCTACAGGGTTTTTCCATCGTTGTTCTATCGGACTTCAGTGTACTTTGCACAACTTCATAGTTCTACTAAGCTACTGAGTCCTTTTGTTGGAGCCTCCTCAGGAGAGAGTACCTATGGAGTTCTTTTCCTACCATGCACTTTTGAGCTCCCCAGATTGCATTCTGCTTCCTCGATGGTTCAGGTATACATTTCTAACTCTTTGATTTACTTTACTGAATGTCCATCGATATTCGCACTCGCTAAAGTGGGGGAAAAATTTATAGGAGTGAATTTTCACCCCTTGTGTAAATTCCTCTTTTGCATACCCTCACCTTAGAAAATCAAATCCGGAGGTGAAATTCTACATCATCCACCTCCCTTCCATCCACTTGGTGTGTGTTTTGTGTGCCGATGGGGGAATTTTTATTAGGGACGTGATCATGGCATGCAAAGGTTTATGTGGCATGTTGCTATCCCTAATAGATTTTTGCACTTCACTCTACAAGGACGTTACACACCTCATTAGGGATGGTTTGTAGCACCTTTGTGCGACCAACTGACCTAAAAATATGGCCTTTTGGTATTTAAATCCATCCATTTCACTATCACTTCATCTTCTAAAGACTCACTTCATCTCTTTCACTTCCTTGAGCATTTTTCAATCCATCTTTTACATCTTCTCACAATTCTAGCATTTTCACAAATTTATTGAGCATTGAAGCAGTTGGTTACTCCATCAACTTCATCTTGCACATGTTTCTCTACCAGAGAAGCTACGAACATGGAGCCTTGTGATATCGCCCTTCATCACAGTTGTGGTTGTGACAACTTTTCCACTTTCGTTAACTTGCATTCTCCATTCATTAGACTTGAGTGCCTTTAGATAGAGGTAGAATAGCGTCACTTTACTTTTGCATTGTGATTTGATAGAGTATATTTTATCCTTTTTAGTGTTCAATGCATTCATTTCTATTTCCTTTATCACACATTCTACTATGTTGCTTTTCTGACTATCCATGGAGGTGGAAACACTAAAGCAGGGGTTTGACTAAGGTAAACACCTATACAACCCAAAAAATTTCCCCTTCTTACATTTGTATAGGTGAACATGTGCATGGAGCTCATTGGAAAACTAATGCTTTCGCAGTGAGTTTATATTTGTCGCCCTTATTTGTATCTACTTACTTTATCATTTTGGTTATTTCACTAATTTTAGTTATCTAGGATGTCAAAAGGCTTCTGGTTTTTTCTTAATTGCATTTTACATTTTCTGGTCATATGAATGCCAGTGCACCAGAGAGATGTTAGTATTCCATGTTGTCATCCCAAACCTACATTGTCATCCTCAAACAAAGTTTTTTGAGCTGCAGTTTGGACTCCAAAAACTAGCTCATCTAGCTCCAATTAGATTTCCAGGTCTGTACATATGCCAATACACTAGAGAGATGTTAGTATGCCACATTGTCATCCCAAACCTACGTTGTCATCCTCAGACAAAGAGTTTCCTTAGGTCCAGTTTCGACTCCAAAAACTAGCTCATCTAGCTCCAATTAGATTTTCAGGTTTGTAGAGTGACAGAAGCACTTGAGAGTGCTCTTCATTCTCAATCCTCACCCCAAGACATCTGTTAGAGTGAGGTAAGTTAGGGTAGCCCTCCACTCTCGACTCTCCATCACTTGGAGCCTTGGCATGGTCGATCCTCCTCTCTTATATAAAGTAGAGAAAAAAATTTGTGCTTTTGTGGATTTTCTTGTTATCATCACTTACGGGTATCATTCTATTTATTCTTACATCTAACTAAATTGAATATTGGTCATTATTTCTCCAACTAGTGTTTTGTAGTTTGTTACATGTTGTGAACATCAAGGGAATACTATTGTAATCTTGAAAAAGGAAAATTGTATTTTGAAAGAAGAGAATAGGATGATGGAAACACCCGTATGGATATTTGTAGTGCACATAAGCATAGTTTAATTACTAGTTGTTTTAGTTATAAATAAGAATGGAACCTCCCCTTTATGAGAGGAGATATTAATTTATCATTATAGTTGTGGTTGAAGCTACCATTTTTAAATTGTTAAAGGAATTACAATATATTCATCCAACATAACTATACCTAAACTTGAAAAAAAATGAGATGCATACACCTAAAATTTGAAGATGTATAATAAATAAAATATTTTTAGTAATTTAAACCTATTCTTTAAACTACTAAATATTTTTTAGAATTTATAAGATTAAGAGGACCAACTTTTACATGTGCGCAAAAGTGTTAATATTTTTCTTACTAAACTAGAATGAAGTGTTTAGTGTATGCCCACTATTGTTTATTTCATTCAATATTTTTTAAAATCACTTTGTACAATTATAGTTAAGAGTGAGTCTATAAATTGTGTATTTTCTTTTCTTTTTTATGATTTTTTTTATGATTTTTCAAAATAGAAATATCCAAAAAATTGCATTTGTGAGTGTATGCATCACATAACTTTTATAAACATAATTAAAAATATTTATTTGAATAACTAAAAATGAAGAGTAAAATAATCCTAATACAATTTTTGAAATTTTAATAAGTGAATCAAAATTTATAAAAAAAAATACTTTAAAAGGTATAGAAACATTAGTAAAAGAAAACATAAATATTTATGTTAATATATTTTAAATAGAAAAAATATATGATTAGAAAGCTAAGAATATATGTCACATTTTGATAGTCATTTTTTCAAATATTATTATAAAATTATTGAATATGATGACATTTAAGTTGAAAAATATGATTAATTTATTTATTTTAAATGTAAAATAAAGAAAAAATAAAATTTCAATCTTTAGGATCCTTAATTTAACTTTAATTTTGATTCATTTCTTTAACTTTAATTTTAGATGCACAAACGTTTTTCAAATCTGTATATTTTTTCTTAAAAAAAAAATTTAAAATCATTAATCTACTATGATTACTTGTAAAAAATAATAGATAAATTTGTCTAGCATTTTGACTTATCTTTATTTTTCTTGTTAACATTCACCCGTCTTCTTTATTATTATTTTAAAATTGTACTTAAATTTTGTTGTAGCTTTTTCTACCCATTTTTTTAAATATATAATATTTATCTTTATTGAAATTATTTTTCTCATTATTTACACATGTTTCCATGGCCAATAGAAACATTTTGTTAATGAAATTATTATATGAAGCAAGTTCATCTAATAGGTGGATATCTAAGATAAACTTGCATATTTTCATTAAATTCATTTCCTCCCAATTGCACAAAAAAACATTAGATATTATTTTATTCTAAAGTGTTGTCATATATAGCATTGGGAGGCCACTTAAAAATGGAAATCGATTGTGGAAAATGTATTAAATATAAAAATATTAAGGAAAAAATGAGATTGTATATATGCATAACACGTACAATGGGAGATGACATGTAATGACTTTCAAATTGATAGAGAAATTCACTTGATAAATGCACATTAAATATTCATTTTCATTTTCATTAATTTAGAAAAATTCTTAACTTCGTCTATTTGTTTATTATTCATTATGGTCTAAGCTAGCTCAAGATTGTGTTGATTTGTGTGTCAATCTTTTATTATTAACATTTATCCATTCACTAAAATTATATGTTGAGAAATTAAGAGCATTCTTAGGGATAATTAATGAGACCATTTTACCAATATTATCTAAGTATTACACATCATCCATGGTTCATTGCACACTTTTCTAGTGTCTTAAATCATAGTGTATTGTATTAAATTGGTCCAACTAGGGGATTTAATTGACGATAATATGACCCTTATAATTTAGTAGATTCTCCACGTGATTGTAAGCACTTCTTGTCCTTGTGAATATTCAAACATTAGAATATCAAGGCTTTCGAATTCCAACCTTTGAATTTCTTCCAATTGATTTATATAAGTATAGGTTTAGGTTCATGCATCATATCATTTTTGTACCTATGGAGATAAATTCCACAAGCATATGCTTAAACAAAGAAACACATAACCAATTTATTGATTCTAGGATACCTCTCTAACAAGCCCAAAAAATTAACATTGTGCTAAATTAACTCCTAATATCTTTAGTGTCATTTCCGCTATCTCTAAAAATTAGCAAAACATCAAATCTATTTTTTAGTTCAAATTAGCATTTATTGTTTCTAGTACTTAACTCATTTATCTAGATTAATTCTTTCTTCATTAATTTACTTAATTCTTTAGCCTAAATAATTTATGCACAATTTATATTTTCTCCTACAATTCAATGTATATTTGGTGACCAATAGATTGAACTAATTATTTAGAAAAACCCAAAAGGGTATAGGATTGCTTGTGATCTTAACCTGAACAAAAAACTTTAAGAAGCTTTGTGAAAGATAATAAAATAACCCTACCTTTATATATTAGAAAAATAAATTCTTTATAAAATAAAAATTGATACAAAGTGAGAGCCTTAATAAAAATGTGCATCATTTATCAAAAGAGAAAAATAATTTAAAAGCATGAATACTGCAGATTTATTTGAATTATGTTAAAATTTTACTATCAAATTTCTTATAGATTTTACAATATCTTTTTGAAATATTATTTGTTATGAAGATAAAAACAAAAGTGTACCTCTAACTCATCAAAAAAATTGATCCATATAAATTTTGTATTGTTTAAGAATCATCTATAAAACTCTTTATCCCAATATCTATCTTTTACATTCCTTTCTTTGATTCAATTTTAGATCCGCAAATTATTTTTTATGAAACTAATCATTTCATAAATTTTAGATTTAAGTTTCTCTATCCACATTCTTTAAAACTATATAATAGTTATCCTTATTTAAAACAACACAAAACACTTCTTCATAAAAGTTATAGAAAATATTTTTTATAAAGATGTAAATATAATAGTAAGAACATAAATTTCCATGTTATTTAGGATCGCGATGGAAAAGCTAATACAGTTGATGTGTTGGCGTTAGTATATTCGCCATCTACAGAGAGAAACCTTAACTACAACGCACCAACTTCTTAGAGAAAACACTGTAAGATGCATCCAGACATACACAAGAGTAACAAACAATATGGAAGTCTGTATAGCCATTTATTATGGATAGTATGATATATATAAAACGAATAGTAGTAAGTGGGCTAAGGCTGTCTGTTCGTTTTTATGGGTGGAGCAAGCGGAGGTGAAAGGCCAGGAAATGGAGTGGAGGGAGTAGCTAGGAAACCGAATGGAGATGGGGAGGAGGGAAATGGAGTGGAGGGAGCAGGTGGGAAACCGAACGGAGATGGAGAGGAGGGAAATGGAGTGGAGGGAGCAGGTGGGAAACCAAACGGAGATGGAGAGGAGACAAATGGAGTGGAGGGAGTGTTAATTTAATATTGTAGCTCAGACAGTTGTTTCTCCAATTCCAAGAATTAGTATTTAATTCTTGAGACTTCTAGATAGAAGTTAGTTAGGTCTAGATATTTAATTATTTAATTAAATAATTGATTCCTCTAGAGACTTCTAGAAACCAGTTAGTTAGGGTTTGTTAGAGTCTAATTAATCTTAGCCATTGATTGAGATTAAATCTTGGCCATTGATTTTCCAATGAGAATAATTTAAAAGGGGGTCATTGGGCATTTGGAGAACATTGACTGATAGACACAAGTTGGAGAAATATTTGCAGTGATAGCAAATAGTCTTGTAGTGATAGCAAGGGCGCAGTGATAGCGTTGGAGGTAGCAGCAGTGGAATTTCAGCAGGAGAAATTGAGAGAAGAATTTTGGGTGAAGAATATTGCCGGAGCTTTGTCAGTGAGAGGCAAGCAGTTTCTTTTGTATCTCTTGATTTGCTGAAGATTAATATAATTCCTCATCTGCAGTACTGGTTTTCCCTCCGGGGTTTTTCCAGGGACAATTTGTCCAAAAAATATTGTGTTTATTAGTTTGCATGTTTTCTTCTCTATTCCTGTGATTTTATTTGTGAAATTGCAGTTGTATTATTTTTCAATATTTGCTGTGAATTAATTTTCCGCAGTCAAATAATCTTTATAGATAGGAGATTAATAATCAGTAACTACAATAGATTTTTCACATGGTATCAGAGCAGATCTAAGGGTAGAAAGAGCTTAGCACAGGCACAGGAAGAAAAGAAAAATAGAGGGTTTATAAAACCTAGTTCTACCTCTTCAGTATTATTATTTTTGTTTGAGATGGCCTCAGCAGGTTTAAGAGATCAAGACAAATTGGATGGAGCCTCAAATTTTGGTGTCTAGAAAGCCAGAATTTCTTTATTGCTAGAAGAGAATGGTATCAAAGAATATGTTACTAGTGTTGTAGCTGTACCTACAGATCCAGCATAGCTCTTAGCATATAATAAGGAATATGCCAAGGCAAGGAGGTTGATTCTTGATGGTGTTAAGGATCATATTGTTCCACATATCGCAGAGTTGGATACAACAAAGATGATGTGGGATGCCATTTTGAATTTGTACCAGAATGCTACCACTAACAGGAAGCTGATTCTCAGAGAAAAGTTGAGGAACACCAGGATGAACAAGGGAGAGGACATTACAAGATACCTCACCAGACTTAGACTTGTCAAGGATGAGTTGGTAGCTTTTGGAGATAAACTAGATGATGACGAGCTAGTATGGATAGCCCTAAATGGGTTTACTAAGCAGTGGGATATCTTTGTTCAAGTTATTAATGGACGAGACACCTTACCGAGTTGGGATCGACTATGGAGTGACTTCACTCAGGAGGAGCTTAGACTAAGCCTTGTCAATGGTGCCAGCAGTAAGAGTCAGAAAAGTGAGGCAAAATAGGAAAACGTTGCCCTAGCAGGAAAAGGTAAAGCAAAGAAGGGGTCTAGCAAAGGATCAAATCCTAAAGGTGAGAAGAAGAAGGACTTGTCTAAATTCAAGTGCTACGGTTGTCACGAGTTTGGCCACTATGTCAGCAATTTCCCACAAAAGAAGAAAGGTAAGAAGCAGACAACAGCTTCAGCAAGTGCAGATGAGCTCTCTAGTAGAATGGAAGATGAGTTTGCACTCATAGCTTGTATGGTTAGCTCAACCTCACGGGGTGTTTGGTATATAGATAGTGGGGTGTCATTTCATATGACAGGAGTTAGAGAATACTTCTCCAGTTATAAGGAGGAGGACATCAGAATCCAGATTTCTATAGGGAACATGTCCAAACTAAATCTAGTTGGAAAAGGGACTGTTTTATTTCAGAGGGAGAATGGCAAGCCGATTCCCATTCATGATGTGTTGCATGTGCCAGGCTTGGGTATGAATCTTATTTCCGTATCTGTCCTTCAGGATAAAGGCTACAATGTACTCTTTAGAGGGGCAAATGTGTTAATCAAGCACAAGGATTGGAAATCACCCATAGCTATTAGAGTTAGGAGCAGCCGACTTTATAGGTTGCAGTTTGATACTCATAAGGCACTGATGAACAGCGGAAATTCTAGAGATCAAGGAGAGCTATGGCATAGGAGGATGGGCCATATACATCATGGAGCACTTAAATTGCTTCGTGAGACAGTGACAGGTGTTCCAGAGGTGAGCATAGAGCATGATGATGTATGTAAGGCATGTGTGTTGGGGAAGTTTGTGAAAGTAGGTTTTCCAAGGAGTGACACCAGATCCAAGGGTGTTCTTGATCTAGTACATTCAGATATATGTGGACCAATGTCAACGAAGTCTCTCAGAGGATACGAGTACTTTGTTACTTTTATTGATGATTTCTTCAGGAAGACTTGGATATACTTCTTAAAGACCAAGGATGAGGTTTTTAGTCACTTCCAAGAGTTCAAAGCTCTTGTGGAGAATTCGAAAGGCAGGAAGATAAAGGTTCTTCGGTCAAACAATGGAGGCGAGTACAAAGGGAAAGAGTTCCAAGAGTTCTATACCAGGGAAGGAATCAAGAGAGAGTGGACTGTTCCTTACAACCCACAACAAAATAGGGTTGCTGAAAGGAAGAATCGATCTATATCAGAGGCGGCAAGCGCTATGTTGTATGACCAGGATATGCCACGTTACTTATGGACAAAGGCATGCAGTATAGCAGTATACATACAAAACAGGGTTCCACATAAGGTATTGGGCAAGATGACACCAGAGGAGGCATTCTCAGGGAAGAAGCCAAATGTTAGCCACTTCAAGATATTTGGGAGTTTGGCATATTGTCACATTCTAGGTACTACACGTTCCAAGTTAGATCAGACTGCAAAGAGAGGGTACTTTGTGGGGTACAGTGAGACCTCAAAGGCATATTAGATATTTATTCCAGGGGCCAAGAGGATTATAGTCAGGTGTGATGTCAAGTTCATGGAGGACAAGGCATTTAGAAGGTCTAGAGATTTTCCAGCAAATGATCAGAGTGAGCAGCCAATAGAAGCTCCAAGGATTGAGCAATTAGATCAGGGACAGCGAAGCTCGAGTACAGTGACTAGTACAAGCACAGGCTCAGGTGCTAAGAGTTCATAGAGTATGGAGCAACAAATGCAGCAGATCCAAGAGATGCATCAGGAACACATGGGGGTTGATATTTCATCCTCTACAGTTGGTAGCAGTAACCAACAGGATACTCAGGAGTTTGTGGGAGCTCCTAGGACGAGTAGTAGGCAGTGGAGACAACCAGCCAAGTATAATGACTATATGGCTTTAGTTATTCAGTTGGTAGATAGTGAGCCTTCCAGTTATCAGGAGGCCGCACAACAGCAAGTGTGGCGAGATGCGATGGTTGAGGAATATACCTCAATAGTGCAGAATGATGTGTGGGAGGTTGTGCCTAGACCGATAGATAGGGCAGTGGTTGGATCTCGCTGGATCTATAAGATCAAGCACGGTGTATATGGTAGCATCGAGAAATACAAGGCAAGGTTTGTGGCCAAGGGTTTCTCTCAGAAGGAGGGAATAGACTATGAAGAGACATTTGCTCCAGTGGCCAGGTATACTTCTATACGAGCTGTGATCTCTCTTGCAGCACAGATGGGATGGCAAATCCATCAAATGGATGTCAAGACAACGTTTCTTAATGGTGAATTGAAAGAGGAAGTATACATAGAACAACCAAAGGGCTTTGTAGCACACAGCAGTGAAACCCACGTGTGCAGATTGAAGAGAGCTTTGTACGGACTCAAGCAAGCTCCCAGGGCATGGTATGAGCGCATTGATGAATACTTGCAGGGATTGGGCTTTGTGAAGAGTGAGGCGGATGCTAATCTCTACTACTTGGTAGTTGGGGGTGAGATTCTCATTCTTGTTCTATATGTGGACAACTTGTTTTTAACAGGTTCATTAGGGCTCATAGAGGAATGCAAGAGGGGCCTTGCAGCAGAGTTTGAGATGAAGGATTTGGGGATTATGCACTACTTTCTAGGCATGGAGGTATGGCAGAAAGATGGTGTGATTTTCCTTGGTCAAGGGAAATATTGCATTGAAATCTTGAGGAGGTTCGAGATGGAGGATTGCAGAGCCATGTCTACTCCTATGATCACGAATTGGAAGAAGGTAGACTCATCCAGGGAGAAGGATGTAGACCCCACCTTATACAGATAGTTGATTGGGTATCTCATGTATTTGGTCAACACCAGACCAGATATATCCTTTGCAGTAAATTCTCTTAGTCAGTTCATGGTTGAGCTGAAGAGAATGCATTGGATAGCGGCAAAGCATGTGTTGCGGTATTTGCGTGGTACAATCGAGTATGGGATCAAATATACTCGAGGTGATGGTATCAAGTTGATAGGCTACACTGACATAGATTGGGTAGGCAATACAATGGACAGGAAAAGCACTTCAGGGTGTTGCTTTAGCTTGGGATCGGGAGTTGTCTCTTGGTACAGCAAGAAGCAGAAGTTCGTGGCTCTCAGTTCTGCAGAGGCAGAATACATAGCAGCTAGCATGGCGACATGTGAGGCGATATGGCTTCGAAAGTTGATGGTAGCCTTGTTAGGTCAGAGGGTTGAGACTACAGTGATACACTGTGACAATCAAAGTTGCATCAAGTTGTCTGAGAATCTAGTGTTTCATGATAGGTCTAAGCATATAGACATCAGGTATCATTTCATCAGGGATTGTGTACAACGGGGGATTATTCAGCTACAGTATATACCTACAGATCAGCAAGTAGTAGACATTATGACAAAGGCTTTGGGGAAGGTGAAATTCATCTTCTTCAGAGATATGTTGGGTGTTATGCAGAACACCTTCCTCGCTAAGAGGGAGTGTTAATTTAATATTGTAGCTCAGATAGTTGTTTCTCCAATTCCAAGAATTAGTATTTAATTCTTGAGACTTCTAGATAGAAGTTAGTTAGGTCTAGATATTTAATTATTTAATTAAATAATTGATTCCTCTAGAGACTTCTAGAAACCAGTTAGTTAGGGTTTGTTAGAGTCTAATTAATCTTAGCCATTGATTGAGATTAAATCTTGGCCATTGGTTTTCCAATGAGAATAGTTTAAAAGGAGGTCATTGGGCATTTGGAGAACACAGACTGATAGACACAAGTTGGAGAAATATTTGCAGTGATAGCAAATAGTTTTGCAGTGATAGCAAGGGCGCAGTGATAGCGTTGGAGGCAGCAGCAGTGGAATTTCAGCAGGAGAAATTAAGAGAAGAATTTCCAATGAAGAATATTGTCGGAGCTTTGTCAGTGAGAGGCAAGCAGTTTCTTTTGTATCTCTTGATTTGCTGAAGATTAATATAATTCCTCATCTGCAGTACTGGTTTTCCCTCTAGGGTTTTTCCAGGGACAATTTGTCCAAAAAATATTGTGTTTATTAGTTTGCATGTTTTCTTCTCTATTCCTGTGAGTTTTAGTTGTGAAGTTGCAATTGTATTATTTTTCAGTATTTGTTGTGAATTAATTTTCGGCAGTCAAATAATCTTTATAGATAGGAGATTAATAATCAGTAACTGCAATAGATTTTTCATAGGGAGTAGGTGGGAAACTGAACAGAGATGGAGAGGAGGGAATAGGGCTGGCGTTGGAGGGAGGGGAGACATTCTGGCTTGGAACATCCGGAGTGCTTGGCTAGGGAAAGATAGGAGGAGGAGAGGATGGCATTACTGGGGAGACAACCTGCAAAAGATAACGGCTTTTCTGTATATCTCTCACCCACACACATGCGTTGCAGTTCATCACAAACAAAACACTAGCCAATACTAAATAAGCCCAAGAAGAAAACATTTTAACTGCAACTGAAAGCAATTAGAGAGTCGTCAATACTACATTGTTTTCTTTTAGTAAAAAATGTATGTTTTATCCTGTGTGAGGGATACCGGAGGTGGGTCTCATATATAATAGTCTATAAAGTGGAAACACTAAATTTCTGCCCACATTTGCAAGACATTAGGGTAGTCGGCTCTCACGAGAAATTTGTCTGGAGTCATGGAATAAAAATGTATATAGTTGGGCTCATACGATGCATATTTTGTGATTTTACCTTTACCAGCTTCGAGAGCCATGGAACCTGAAATAATCCTTGTCATTAAAACTGAAGTTATGAGTAATGTGATTGAGAGAGGACAGGTTGATGTCTTTGACTGTGCGTGTGGATCACGTCACTGGTGAAATTAGATGTTTTCATGGTGGCATTTCATATCGTATGACATTAGGTATACCTACATAGTAGTCACTATGGAAGGGATCAACAAGAGCCCAAATTTAAATTTGAATTTTGAAATAGTTAGGATTACTTCATAGTAGTTATTCATAGTAGTTATTTAGGAAGGGATCAACTAGAGTCCAAATTTAAATTTGAATATTGAAATAATTAGGATTACTTCTTTAGTTAATTTTGTTTTTATTGAAGTTCAAAACACTATTGAACATAGGTTATCATTGATGCCAAAGGTTGTCAAGAATGTAATTGATGTCAGAAGTTTAGTTTGATCTATGTTGGTAATTTTACTATCAAGATGCAAAATCAAGAAATATATATTATTAGTTGTTAAGGTGTTGTTGTATATCTTATGTATGCTTGCAATATCATGCTTGCATCTATTCACTATGATAGTGGTGGTTTGGAATTCTGTAAAAGTATGCTTCAATTCAATTCTCAGGACAGAGAGATTTTTCTAGCAATACAATTATAGTCAGCATTTCTTTTAGAAATGTAGTTTTGTTCTGCAGTTTCAAAGGAGAGTATGTCTAAACTAGTTCTTTCATATTCCTGAGTGTTCGGGGGATATGTTCAACATGAAAAAATATTGAAGTGATAGAAAGTTCTTTATGTCTATCTATCAACCAATTGGAGTTCAAGGCATGTGTGATAATGGCCAGTAGCATCTCCAAATCTTATGTGTGGTGTTAAAATAAGACCTGCTTAAGGTTCATGTGGTAGCACAGGGTATCATGTTATTTTTGTGGCAACAAAATTTGGTTGTGGACCAACATGCTACACGTTTCATGTAATATGACTTTAGGTCCACCTTACGTTGTCATGGTTATTTGCGGACACTTGGCCTACATAGAAGATGTGTTAATGTAATTTCATTTATATGTTCATCAATTTGATGGATGCACAATGTGAATGGAATTAATCAAGATCAAGTGTATGAAGCGAAAATATAAGGAGATGATCTTGAAGCGAGAGTTATTCAGTGTGAGTTACATTTCAAGGTGTGTGCCATAATCAAAAGATCATCAAAAGTGTAGAAGAGCATTTGTAGCCAATACGGAAGTGTATGAGGTGTCCTTAGCTACAATTGAAGATTCACAGGATTTATATTTGTATTCTGATAGGAATGGTGTTCTAACTATTGTAAGATTTTGAAATTAGGGATTGGTGTCTCTAGTAGGTTCGTTCCTACAAACACGATAGGGGATTGGTGCCTTTGGTAGATTGGTTCCTACTTTAGTGTAAAATTCACTTGTATATTTCTACATTGTGAGGCTGGATTTGGATGTAGTAGATCCAAGTAGCTCTTCTAACTATGGTTTTCCCATCTTAGGTTTCTACATATATTTGGTGTTCACTCGTGTGCTTTATGCATTTCTATTTTAATTTTCTATATGGGATTTGTTGTAAAGAATCATATATTATGACAACTATAGAAAAATTAAGAATTTTAAATTAATTAGATCTACTGATTCACCCTCGCCCTCAATAGATTGTGTTCTCTTTAATTTGTATCAGAGCCAAGTTCCTTTGAATAAATCTAACAACTTAAGGTAGTTATAGGATGACACACTTAGTTAGCCAGGAAGAATTCTCTTGAAATAAAGCACCAATCTTTGATGGATGCAATTTTTATTTTTTGAATGTTAGGATGGAGTCCTATTTAATGGCTTTAGGAATGGACAACTAGATGTTAGTATTATAGTTATATGAGACTCTTGAAAACCCTCCTAGGTATTAAGTCAAAAAGAGGGCTTGTGAACTCAATGCTAAGGAGAGGAATGCTATTTTATATGGATTGACTATTATACAAAGTTTGTAGAAGTGATGTAGTGAAATATAGCAAATGAAGTATGGGATAAATTGTAGACCATTTATGAATGTGATGACGAAGTCAAAGAGAAAAATGTACAAACTCATAGAGCTTGATTTGAAATTCTAAATATGAGATAATATGAAATATTTGTACATTCCTACTCCAAGTCGATGAAGTTGTCAACTCTATCTGAGGTCTTGGTGAGAATTTGAAGGAAAATAGTGTTGTGAAAAAGGTGTTCATATCTCTCCCAAGAAGGTTTGATTCTAATGTCTCTACTTTTGAAGAAGCTAAGGATTTGAATGCTTTGAAGTTGATTGAACTACATAAAATTTTAACTACATAATTGAAGATTCTAGATGTTCATAGTATATTGCTTATTGGTATCAGGTGATGTGGTGGTGCACAAGTTTATCTTTTGGATATCAATGTACTACAACTAGTCTAAAATACTTTGATTTTGGATATTCAGGAAGTGTCTCCTCTTGTTCCAACATATGATGATTAGTTTCTTTAGGAGAAGGTTGAGGAGATATTGTTCATGAATTGCAATGCTTGTATCTTGATCTGCACAATGGTTTAATTCTCTCCCTAGTAGTGTAAAGTTGAACAAATGGTAGATTTGGTGGTGTGGTCATTAATTGGGTCGACAAAATTATCTTCTTCATCAGCGATTGATCCAAGTTAAGTAATTTTATTTTGAAGGATGTGTTATTATATGTTTGGATCTTGTAATACTATGTGAATCCATATGATATCTTTACTATGCAAATATTATACATGATTGGAGTCAATCAGTGTGATATCAAACGTTTCTTCTAACTTGGTCATCTTAGATTCAGCCTAATTATGGTTTTGAGTTGTTGTGGAGGATGTATAGAAGATCATGTTCATTTATGAAAGTGAGAATTGACAGTAATTTATGATAGAGTGGCATGTGGAAAATGAAGTGTGTGAAGTCAATGTGAAGGTTTAATTGTGTAAAAAAGGGACAACATCAGTATGTGTTGGATGTTTCATCATAACAATTCATATTAAATTTTCTCATTCTAATTTCAATGTATCTTTCTCTAAGAAACTGAATCTTATCAGGTCATTTGTATCTTGCTCTAAGGCTATACACCTTAGTTTTCAAGTCCATAGGAAGTGAGCCTAAACAATATTGTAGTTTTTGTTAACAATGAGCTACATATATTGTGAGTTAATTCTAATTGTGGTTTTTCCCTCATTGGGTTTTTTCATGTAAACATCTTGGTGTCTTTATATGATCCATGTGTTCTCTTTTGTTCCTTTGAGTTTATGTGATGTGTTTCTAATCTATAAATATAAATGGTTAAGTTGTAATATATGTTGATTCACCCCCTTTGAGCACATCATTGTGTTCAACGTTTATATGTTGTGTATATTTTAGGGTGGTTCAACCTTATATGTATCCCTTTTGTTTTCCTACATTTTGGCCTTAACCATTAGATTTTCCACAATCTTGTTAAGAATATTTTTTATAGAATTTTGGTGGTAATCTAACCTAGATTTGATCTCCCTCAACAAAAGGTTATTCTTTTGAAAAAAATTAGTGTATACTTGAATATTGACTAGTACCCTTTTTTTTCCCATAAGGTCTTGTGAATGTCAAATCTTTGCAAGGTTTTGTGATGTTTTATTTTTTGCAGGGTTGTCTCTCCTTGGTATTTTTTGCAATTGTGGTAATTGGTTATTTCAAAAGGAAGTAACTAGATTTTGTTTGTGAAAAAGGTGCCAACTAATTCATTTTTGGATTAATTAAAGGGTGTACTTTTGAGAATTTGTGCCCCAAATTTCTTGGAATATTGAATTTAAAATTTAATGCTATGACAATTGTATTGAAATATTATGCTATACTTTTGCATGTCACAAGGAGGATTGTAACTAATCTAGTTGGATATAGAAGATGAATATTTAATATACTCCAAATATTAAATGTTAATATAATCTAGACCCTTACTGTTGATATAATCTCCACCATTGATTATGTCCTAGGTTTTGTTGTTCTTGCCTATTAAAGGTAGTGGTTTTTGAAACTAGAATTGTTGTAACCGGATATTTGAAATGAATATAAGCTAGCATTGAATTTTGGTGTTGTACTTGTGGTTTCTTATGTTTACATGGTTCTTTTTCTTTAATTTTAGATATTAAGTTTAACTACATGATGATGATGAAATGTAAAAATATTTGATAGATCTCTTGTTCATACCATTTGTAACTTGTTGATTATATGTTTTTTGCATGGTTAGTTTGAACCTTACTTGATATTAGTTCAATTTTGAAGATTTGTTTAAGTCACACAAAAATTTGGTATTTATATGAATGTTCATAATTTGAAAAGATTTTATTACCTTTGAAGACTGCATTATTCTTGTGGCGTTGTGAGTTAATCTTTGATTAAGCAGAGAATTGGTTTCAATGAGGGATGTGTCTATCTAAAGCATTGAATCATTGTTGTCATTGTTCTTAGGGTTTATTAAACTATTTTATTCTTACCTTACCTTTTAAAAATTTATTCACAAGATTTGATTTAATTAGGAAGAAAGCATCACACAAATTACAAAAAAAAATGTTTAAGATTTTTTTCACATTTTAGATATAAAAAATTCAGTTACGATTCCATATCAAGTTCAAAACATTCAAAATTTATCACTAAATGTAGACACTTAAAATTGTCTCGATCGATATTGCACATCTAAATTTGATTACTAACAGCATTTTCAACTCGAATCACCTCTTTTCGATCGTTTAGTTAAATAATCTTAATTGTTTAATTAAATTTATCACTTTCTCCTATTAATCAAATAATCAATATTATTTGGCTAGTTCATCCCATTTCACGCTAATTTTCATCTTATTTAATTAGATAATAGAAATTATTTAATTAAATTATGTCTTCTCATTTAATTAAATAATATTAATTATTTAGTTAAATGTCATTAAACCCCCTTTATTAAATAAGTTAATTATTTAATGAAAATCCTAATTCCATCCATCTTACACAATTAAAACATTGTTTTAATTATCTAAATAGCTAATTTCTCTCACCCTCCCACTTGTAAGGGAATATTCCCCTAGAATATTCCTCCATTTGAACTCCAAAATGGGAAGAATATTGTAACAAACTTCCTAAAAACTTCCTAAATTTTTGGAAGTGTGCTTCTTTGAATGAATGAGAGCCATTGGTTAAAATATTTGATCTCTATCAACTTGCATTCTCATCCATTGATAGGAATCCTTAATCCATGTCATCTCCTCTCATGGATTTTCATCCATTGATTGATCAAATCAATCTTGACCATTGATTCAACCATTTATTCTATAAATACTCCTAATTTCTATGAAAAAAGGGATCCACTTTCATTTAGAGTAACTAGACTATACTAAATTTTAGATCATTATCCATCACCATTTCAGAATTTAGCATCCATTTTTATGTCCACTTTGCATCCATTTTATATTATCTTCATCCATTTTCATCAATCTTCATCAATGGAATCCATTTGAAAGCTTGTTTCAACTAATTGGTTGGGAAAGGGTTGAAATTCCACATCAATGTAGCACCAATCCCCCAAAGGGATAAGGTTTGAGGCATTAGATTTTTTTCCATTATGAATTTCTTGTTTTTTATGTTTAATGGCTTCTTTATTTACATTTTTTCAAGTATTTCATTGAGAGGTTGAATTAACTAGTTAGATCTTCATTTATTTCATGTGGATCTACCATGTTTAGCTTAGGTTATGATCATGCTCACACTAAATTTCAGTGACATAGTTGTAAGACCTTGTGTTAAACAGTAAAACATTAAATTACTAAGTCATTTTTGTAAAAGTCAAGACCTGACTATTGATGCCTTGGGATAATCTTTATGGACCTTAAAGGTTATATTTCCTTTCAAGAAAGACAAAGTACTTAGTATTTTATCTATGTTGTGATATGTAAAAACACTCATCAACACTATCCAAGTATCAATATAATTTTAGAAACTATTTATTATATTAAACGCGGAGAACCATACATAATTTTTTTCACTATAATCTCCTTTCTCCACTAACACATCAACTTCATTCTCCTTTATAAATGTAATTATTTATAAAATCATCCTATCCGAATATTTTTAAACTTTTAAAAAATTCACTCCTTATAAAATACATATTGTTAAAAAAAACTATTTTTAATAAAAATATATACAATTAATCACCTTTGAAAATGCTTCTACTATGATTCCTTTTCTTAAATGTTAGATAAAATTCAGTTATGATGATGATAAAATGTGAATATATTTGATAGATCTTTTGTTCATACCATTTGTAACTTGTTGATTGTAAGTTGGTTTGCATGGTTATTCTAAACCTTACTTGATATTAGTTCAATTGTGAAGCTTTATTTAAGTGACATCAAAATTGGGTATTTATATGAATGTTCATGATCTGAAAATATTTTATTACCTTTGAAGATTACACTATTCTTGTAGCGTTGTGAGTTAATCTTTGATTAAGAAAATAATTAGTTTCAATGAGGGATTTGTCTCTTTGAAGCATTGAATCATTGGTGTCATAGTCTATAGGGTTTCTTAAACTATTTTATTCTTACCTTACCTTTTAAAATTTTATTCACAAGATTTGAGTTAATTAAGAAGAAAACATCACACAAATTGCAAAATTAGATGTTCAACAATATTTTTAGATTTTAGATCTGAAAATTTTAGTTAAGGTTTCATATCAAGTTCAAAATATTCAAAACCCTTATCACAAAATTCTAATGAGATAGTTGGAAGACCGCTTGCTAAACAACAAAACATTAAACCATTGAGCCATTTTTACAAAAGTCAAGACCTCACTATAGAAACTTTGGGATAATCTTTTTGAATCTTAAATATTAGATTTCCTTTCAAGAAAGACAAAGTATTTAGTATTTTATCTATGTTGTGATATGCAAAAACACTCATCAACACTATCAAAATATCTATATAATTTTAAGAACCATTTATTTCTATTAAATGTGAAAAATCTTATACAATTTTTTTCACTATAATCCCCTTTTCTCCACTAACACCACAACTTCATTCTACTTTTGGGTGATCCCACAATAGTGGTTTACAATTTTTGGCCAAACTGGACACTAAAATTTAAAAAATTAAGTAAATCTTCACATTCGGTCAGATTTTGTCTGTAGATTCTAAAAATAATTTTTTCAAAATTTTTTGAATCAAATTGCACTTCTTTTTCCATCTCCCACGAAAACTAGTTTTTTTCATAAAACAACATTTTAAAATAGTGACGCACACCGTATAACGCATAACTTTATTTCCATGAAAAATAAAATTCTATTTTTTTCAAATTTAGATTTTAACTCCAATATATAGTGCTTCCACTTGGTTATATAGTTTTTTATTGAATGTTTTTTCTTTAATCAAGTTTTGAAGTCAAACCAATTACAATTCAGACATAGTGTGACCGTATAATGCGTAACTTTTTTTGTATATATCGAAATTCAATTTTATTTTTTTTGTTGGATCAAGGACTTCAATATCTGGTGCACTCATATTTTTCAAACAAAAAATTTGATAATCTGTTATTCTTCCACATGTGCAGAACAAAGAACTTCATTTTCGATGAAAAACCTATGTTTAATAAAACTAAAAAAAAAAATACATAATAAAATCAAAACATATTAAAATTGTAAATTCATTGGATAGCACATTCTGAAGACTACCTAATTCCAGTTGGGTTCATAAATTCTCCTTCATTTTCATCCTCAACCCGAGCTTCGAAGGGAAAAAAATCTGGTTTTTTTGTGCCAGAGAGCAGGGAGGTGGGAAAAGGGGGGTTCTAGTGAACCCCCAGGGGTTTGAGCAAACTAGGGTTCATTTGAACCTTGGTTCATTCAAACCCTCTTCAATATGCATTTTTATTTTGTTTTTTGGGCAAGAAATGTGGGCCCAGTAATTAATTGGTTCGCTCAAACCTTAGTTCAGTCGAACCCCTTTTTGGTTCGGTCGAACTTGTAGGTTCATTCAAACCCCTAAAACCAATTTTTTTGCCATGGGGTAGTTTTTTCTCAATTTTCCTTCCTCCATCAAATTGTAAACCACTATTGTAGCTTCACCCTTTTATAAATATCTTATCCAAATATTTATGCCAATGGCATTCCTTATATGAAGTGCTCAAGCTAATTTGTTAGATCAATGGTTCAAGATGCCTAAAAATGGTTTCTAGATGATTAGATTAATCCTTGTCATTCATTTACTATTTTACATATTACTTCTTTTTTTTCCCTTTTTACTATTTTACATGTTTTTTTTTTGAGAAATAACTTTTACTTGATACAATTTTTTTTTTTTTTAATTTATTATATGCTATATTTTATATAATGTAAATTTATATTTAATATGTTATTATGATTATACTTATTACATATTATATTTTATATTAAGAATTATTAAATACAAAAATCATATAATATATAATAAAAAATACTAGAAGGAAACCCTAGTAAATCAGGTGTTGGAGTTGTCCTAAGAGATCCATGCTATAGTTATTGTAGTAGAATGTTAAAAATTTCCTAATGACCGATTGGTCTTTGGTGCTCTACTAGGGTTTTCTTGTGTCTGAGGTCACTCCTGACCCCTCTTGCATCATACTACACTCTTTGCACAAGATATTCCTCTCTTCCTATGTGTACAATTGTATTTACCGTGGTTTTTTGTTTTAATATTCCTTCAAACGGCTCTAACCCATTAGTTCATGTTGGTGTTGGAGGTTTGAAGACTGTGTTCAATAGCTCCTCCATCGAACAAACGGCCCCAAAAAATTGTTTTGAAAGTGTTTCATGAGGTAAAACTTTTGACTCTCAAGTTGATGTGGTTTTTCCTTTTCCTGAATTTGATTTTTCTTGTCAATGGCTTGAAAACCATACCCTTTGTTGAAAATGTTTCTAGATTAGAAACACTTTCAGAAAATCTTCATGGATTGTGGAAATCTATTATCACTAAACATACCCTTGTTGGATATTTTGTTGGGAGGACTCCCCGTGAAAGTGTGCTCAAAGAATGGGTCAACAAGGCCTAGGTCCCTCATGGGGTCCATCTTGATATGGTCCAAAATTTAACCAAGGGATTTTTTCTTTTTTGCTTTGTAGAGGTCAATCATGTCTAGGAAATCCTGGAACATGGTCCCTGGTATGTTAGGTCTTCTTTGTTGGTTTTCCAGTCATGGATGCAGGATTTCGTTGTCTCAGATGATACCAAGTTGCAGGTCATGGTCTAGATTAAGTTTCCAAGATTACCCTTGCCTTATGTTCCTTTTTTGAGCCATATTGCTTCCACTCTAAGGAAAGTCATTTGTATTGAGTCAGATGGATTTTTCCAGGCCCGAACCAAAAAATGTGTCTATGTTGAAATGGATCTTTCTCTAGATTTGAAAGAATCCATTGACATTCAAATTGGAAATTTTTAACATTCCTAGAAAGTTACTTATTTTAATATTCCAAACACGAGTTATAGATGTCAGTCTGTAGAGCACAAGATCAAGGACTTCCCACTAGCAGTGTCTCATACTCCTTCTCCACCATGGGA
Source organism: Sequoiadendron giganteum (assembly GCA_007115665.2). Classification (NCBI taxonomy): domain Eukaryota; kingdom Viridiplantae; phylum Streptophyta; class Pinopsida; order Cupressales; family Cupressaceae; genus Sequoiadendron; species Sequoiadendron giganteum. The sequence goes on from CM021100.1 coordinate 199,507,947, forward strand.
ATCTGATAAGTCCCATCAAGCGAATACTTCTACTGTGAAACCTAATGAAAAATTGACCACGGTTATGAACCATAAGAATAAAGCCAGTGGCTCTAGGTCAGTTTCCAAAGGCTCTGAGCTAGCTAAAGTTGTTTCAAACCCTTCAACAAAGGGGAAAGAGGCCTCGATAGGGCCTAATAGCTCTTTGGCATGGCCCAAGCCAAAAGATATGCCTCAACCTACTGCCTTTATAATGGCACAACCGGTAGTATCTCCTCCTATATCAGGAGCTCAACGACAATCTCATAGTCCTTCGTTACCATTAGATGAAGGAGAATATGTGTAGGAGAAAAGGAGAATTTATTCTTTGTCTATTCAAATCGGGTCAGTCCAACTTGAATTTTTGCAGAATCACTTCTCCACCTTGAATAAGGAGTCAGACTCTGATGATAAGGAGGAGTTTCATTCATGAATTTTCTCTCATGAAATGTTCAAGTTCTGACAGACCTCTCTAGGAAGTATTTTGTTTGGGATACTTTGCAAAAGTGTGTTGGTATTGAAGTGCTTTTTCTCTAAATAGTTCATTTTTTTGGTTTTTTGCTTGCTTCAGTGTGTCATTCTATTTGGCCAACTAGCCATATGTATTGTATTTTTCATGATGTTGGATGTGGCAGAGTTTTCATTCTTTTGTCTCCATGGTGGTACTCTTATCTTGTTGATCATGGGTCTGACCCCACACATCGGCTCGTCTAGATCCTTCTCAATATTGATAATCACTCTTTTGGGATTATTAATGTTTATGCCTCTAATGATGTTGTGGAATGATCCTTTATTTTGAATTGGATTCCAAACTCATTACCAGTAGCTAATTGGCTTTTTTGTGGGGATTTCAACATGGTTGAGATGGCATATGATAAGGATGGTACTCTACCATTCAGATGGGTAGTTGGGGAATGGGAGGCATGGTTTTACATGCACAATATATTGGGGCCTTGTTATCCCAATATTGGCTACCACAATTCCCATTCCCTTTGGAACACTTGGTGTAACTACAGGGTTGGCTCTGACATAATATTTAGGTGCCTTGATTGTGCCATGATCTTAGTTCAATCTTTTTTCTCTTTTGATAGATCTTCACTTTCAATTAAGCCATTAGTGGATGTCACTCTGTCACATCACTTCCACATTTATTTTTCCCATTGAATGGGAGACAAGACAACCTTGGGCTTGCAAAACGTAGTTCTTTTTTAACATTTCTTTCCTTTTTCATCATCCCACATTGGCCCACATTCACAGAGTCTAGAATTTAGAGTGTAGGCCAGCTCATAATAATGGCTAGATTAATTGGTGGAATGATGTCATAACTCGCATGGCTAGGTTTCTTCACATTTATGGGTGCTAGTTGGCCATTTTCTATTGGCAGTCTTATGAAGCTACCATTTTTTACTTGCGATCAGCTACTAAGGCTCTTACAGCTAACTCCTTCTCCCCACCATTGCAAGTTAGGGTGACAGAGTTAAGGCACAAAAAACAAGTTGTAGATAATTATGCTACCAAAGGTGCACAAATTAAAGCCAAATTGCACTAGCTAAAAGTTGGTGATTGTACATTAAAGGGATTTTTTTTGGCCTTGTGTGTCAAGCACTCTTCTCCAAGCATTAAAAAAATCAAAGATGGACTCCAAGTGCTTTCTAAACTACCTGATATTCTCTAGGATATTTTCAGACGCTATGAGAAAATTTTAACTACCCAAGACTACACTCTGGAGCAGTAGCAAGCCCTTCAAAAAAGCCTCATGATTGTACCAAATAGGCTATCTTCTACCCAAAAAGCCTTTTGTGAGTAGTTGCTCACTGTTGAAGACTTTAAGGAAGCTATATTTTTTATGGTGGACAACAAGGCCCCGAGTATTGATGGCTTCCCTTGTGAATTTTACAAGGCCTTTTGGGACTGTGTTGGCCATGATATTCATAAACTCTATCTTAAAATATTTTCATTTGAAAACTATGGGAAATATTATCAATAAGGGAAATATTAAATTCGTACCTAAACTTGGAAATCCTAAAGACATTTACAATTGGTGGCCCATCACGCTCCTTAATTTCTCCTACAAAATCATGCCTAAGGCTCTAGCTTTGAAGATTCGTCATCTTTTGCCTCAGATTGTGCACCCAAAACAAACTGGATTTATTAAATCCATATTTATTCTTGAAAACATCATTGCTATTTGGGAGGGTATGGAGTGGGCTAGGCACTCAGGCCAGAGAGCCCTCTTTTTCAAAATTGATTTTGCTAAAGCCTATGATTGCATAGAATGGCCTTTCATTCTTGCCATGTTGAAAGCCTTGGGATTTGGGCCCAACTTTATTCAGGCCATCCCTTTTATTCTCTATCAAAGTATAAAAATCATATAATTAGGTAGTTAACTTAGATTTCCCTATGTTTTTTTCTTGTTTCCCGGACCTTTATCTGTATAGATGCCAATGCATCCTTGAGATGCTAGCACACCATGTTGGAGTGTGATATTTGTGTTGTTTTCCTCACATAGTGAGTTTTCTAGGCAGGAAGTCAAACCTTGGAAATCGGCTCTTCTGACCTAATGAATATTTAGTTTTAGCAGAAGGAAAATGGCAAGCTACATGCTCTTCCTTTTGAGCCTAATCACCTTGCCCGTTTTGATTCTCTTAGCAAACTTGAGATAGTTTAGGGCAGCCTATTCCTTAGGAATATTTCATGACCTAGAGTCTTGAGGCTGGCAGGTCCCCCTTCTCTACATATACCATTTCACACACAAAGCTATGTCTTCTCCCTCAATTAACATAATATTTTTTTCCAAATCTAGTTGATAGTCTCTAAATCAAGTGTTTTATGTTGATATGTTGATAGCTTGGATGTGGTTCCTCATAATTTCCCTTTCTGGTGATATTAGGCTTGATATCCCTAAGCTTATGACTTTTCATGGCATATGATATTCCCCTTAGTGGAAATACTATGGCAAGTATTCCCTAGGGTGTGGGTCTTTTATTCCATGAGTTTTCCTCTTTTGGAGGTGATTTCATGTGTCATATTTTTGAAGGTGTGACCCTTCATGTTTTAATCAATGTCCCTTTGTTATTTTTATAAAGCACCTTTTGCGATTTTGTTATTTATAACACCCCTTGAGATTTTGGCCTTTTCTTGTTTTCATCTTCTTAGAGATTTATGTACCTTCTTAGGGGATTTTTTCATTTATGTTCCTTCTTAGGTGAGTTTATGTGACTTCATAGGTGATTTTATGCACCTTCTTAGGCAATTTTATGCACCTTCTTAGGTGAATTTGTCATTTGTGTGCCTTCTTAAGTGAGTCTTTATGCTTTCATAGGCAATTTTATGTGCCTTCTTAGGTGCGGCTTTGCTAAATTAGTCCATGGATTCAACATAACATAACTTGTAGATTCATGGACACATCTTTTAACATGGCCACCAAGTATAATGCAACTTTCTTGATAGTAGAGCTATGTGTTTCATGATTGTCTACCATAATCCAGCTTTCTAACCTTGTGTAACCCATCATATTTCAAGGAAACCTAGAATAACATAGCTTGATATCCAATAGATCCATGTGGTTTGTGAGTCATGTGGCATAATGTAACTTGATAGTCCTCATGAGATCATTCCTTTATACAACATTCATTTGAGGTATAATGTTTGGTATTTGAGACAATTTAAGACTGAGGTCTCTTTGCCTTATCGACTCAAATCCCTTTAGTACTAGCCTTATGTTTTTTTGTGTTCCTTTTGCATGTCTTCTTTATGGTTACATTGTTTTTGTGTTCATTTTTTTATCATCTTTTTGTTATATTATATCATGCATTTTCCTCATGTATGCTTTATATTTTTAACATGTATGTTTTTGTGTGTTGTTTTGTTGCATTACATGCATGTGTGTGGTCATTTTCTTGGAGATTGTTGGCAAGAGACACTGCAAATGTCATTTGGTGTTGTCATTGATGGTAACCCTAGTCAGTGGTTTGATCCACACACCAAAATTTTCTCATACCGAAAGTCAAATCAAAGTTTTGTATTTAACAGTCAAACAAGAACAAAGCATCTGACATAAATGTATTTCATCGATTCACATGAAATTTATTGTTATCATTTTGAGTTTTGGATCTCATGGAATATATTTTGGTGTACATATTATCTTATCTGAGAATAATCAAGGTGCGCATTCATTGGTGTACAAGTTAGAAGATCTAATTCGTCAATTTCATGTGTATCAATGCAAAAACACGACTTCATGGATATAATATGTTGCAGATACATTTGGGAAGTAATTGTTTAAGTATTTTTGTGTTCAAAAATGTCCATTTTATTCATTACTATACTATGGCTGACTTTGGTTGGTGCACAAAAAAAATTAACCATGGATTGAGCTGACAGTTTGCAAATATTTTCATACTTTTGTTTGAGCTGACAGCAAGCAATTAAATTCTTAGTGGAAAACATTTATAAGTGATTGATTATATCTTTTTTGTGAGAGATGCAAAGATTTGGTGTGTGTTGTGAATAGAAAAGTAATTATGCACAATTTTACTTGTGCATAAAAGAGATTTGTGATGTGAATTAGAGTAGAGCAGAACAAAAGAGTAGAATCAGACAGAAGGTCAAGAAATCAACTAATGTGGATAACTAGAACTATAACTAGGCATTAGTAGATGATATTCTCTCAGTTCAATTTCTCGGATGGATTTAATCTGATTATCTTTGTAAGACAATGAGTCTTCATCTTTGAGCAGTGAGCTCTAGGCAGTGTGTTTGAATGCAAGTGCATTCTCATTCTGTAAAACATTTTGAGTATATTCAGATAATATTGTGGATTGGCCTTCCACCGTGGTTTTACCCCTAACAGGGTTTCCATGTAAAAATTCTTGTGTTATGGTGTTGTGGTTGTTTGCTTTATGTCCATGCATATTTCTTTTGATTGAATGTATAAATGCTTGAAGGGTTAGATTAATAAAGTTAAAAATTGTAGAACACTGATTCACCCCCCCCTCTCAGTGTTCCTTGATTCCAACAATTGGTATCAAAGCTTACTTCCTCAGAATAAGTTTAATAGCTTGGGGAATATCAGGGAAAGCAATTCAATGGATTCAAGCAATCTACAGCAACAACTTTTGGTGTCCTTATATGATCTTGATCAGTCAAAATCTAAAGTTTAGAAACTCCAAGCAAACCTCATGTATGTGGAGAAATTCATTGAGTCATTGAAAGATAAAATCAATAAGTGGGCAAGGAGAACAGAAGGGAACTTTGTGATTAGATTAAGTAGAATGATGGTAAAATAATTGAAGATGAACAACTGAGTCAATCCTTGAAGGAAAAGACAGAAGAATGTGAAAAGCTTACCAAAGATAATACAGTCCTAAAGCATGAAATGGAATCTATTATGATGAGAATGACCAAGGAGATTGAAGACAAAAAGAAGAATGAAGAGAATATTTCTTAGTCCTTGAAAGATAAATCTAAAGAATGCAACATAATTAATGATGGATTCATTAATCTAGCACTTGAATTGCAGTAATCCAAAAATATTGAAGAACTTGAAAGATGGGTTTTTACCCTCAGAGATGAACTTTCTATTGCAAATGAATTCAAGGAGAAGTTCAAGATTAGCTCAGCCAATCTTGATGAACTGATTAAAATTCAGAGGATAGAAGGTGATAAGTGAGGTCTTGGATATGAGGAAGGATAAAGTTCTAGACCCGAACAAAAGAGATTCAGGCAAGGAAATCAAATGAACAAATCTAGAAGGTATCTGGTAAGACAACCTAATGCTCAAAGATTCAATGGTTACTGTTTTTGTTGTAATAAATTTGGTCATATGGCTTCTTAATGTAGAATTAGAATGAATTCAAATGGTCAATCATTCTCCAATCATGGCTTTAACTGCAACAAGTATGGTCATAAGTCAAATGAATGTTGAAACATAATAAACAACTTTCATTAAGTTTGCAAATGTTATGCATGCAATAGATTTGGGAATATTGCTAACCAGTGTAGATTGAGGGAAAATATTGGAACAACTAGTCGAGACAAAGAAATGTAATATGCTAGAATTGCAAAAAATCTGGTCACATTGCTAGATTCTGTAGAAATAGAAAAGGTCCAGTAAATCAAAGGAGAAGCATGCAGAAGGATGAAAAGGGAAAAGGGAAAGTTACTACAAGTGAGATCAAGAAGCAAACAAAAAATAATCCCTCTACACTAGCACCATTGTATATTGAGGGAAAATCATTGGAACAACTAGTCTAGACAAATAAATGTAATATGCTATAATTGCAATAAATCTGGTCACATTGCTAGATTCTATAGAAATAGAAAAGGTCGAGTAAATAAAAGGAGAAGCATGAAGAAGGATGAAAAGGGAAAAGGGAAAGTTACTACAAGTGAGATCAAGAAGCAAATAAAAAAGACATGGGTGAAAAAGAATCCCTCTACTGTAGAAAATGATTCTACACTAGCACCATAATCTAGATCTGGTAATTCCTTCGGCAATTAGATTAAGGCCTCTAGCCTAGGGGATTTTTCAAGAAAATCCTTCAAACCCCTTGTCGGAAGCTGGTATCCGGATATGGATGAGTACAGTGATTATATTGATAATCCATAGATGCTACTGAAATAGTTGGAGAAACTAGTTATGCTAAGTTGGAGATCCGCAAAAGAGTTATCTTTCATAGTGTATGGAAACATGGTATTCACAAGAGTTAGGGTAGAAGCATTTATTGCGACAAAAAGTTAGGTATGTGAATGATAAAAGGTTATTTGTATTGTTCATTTGTCACTTTGTATTTTGATAAGAAGAAGTTTAGAGAGCTCTAAAGTAAAATTTTCAAAACTTTGGCGAAACTAAAAGTGTGAAGGCAAATCGGTGATCAAACCCCTAACTGGAAAAAAGGTATTTTCAACAAAACTTGCGAGCTTGTGAATTTGTGAAAATGAATACTCCATTGGTAGTTGATATCAAGGACAAACCCTGTCTAAAATTCAAGTGGCGTACTTTCAAATCTGTCGAGACAAACTCATTAGGTTCATTTTTGTTTGTTTTGTACAGAGTCTTACATATTGAAGACATTAGGGCATACATTCATGCAAAAATTAAAGAGTTAGGAAGCTTGCAACTACAAAATTTGTATAATAATCACATTATAGGAGAAGACTTATGTTTCAAACCAGAATTAAAAACCCTAGAAGAGAAGAAATTTACACAGATTGTTAAATTTCCCATCTTTGAAGAGCGTGAATGGGTTTGATATATCTTGAGCCAAGTTCATAAAAAAATTATGTGGTTGAATCAGCCCTTTAAGATTACAAAAGAAGCTATGAGCGTGGTTACTTGCTTAAATTCCTCCAATGGGTTACAAATTTTGAAGTTCGCAAAGAATCAAACAGTTACTGATGCAACTAGTTCAAAGTATGATAGAAGAGCTATGACAATTGATGATATCATTGATGTAGATGTCAAATTTTCAGCTATGGTCATTGGTTACAAAATCTATTATTCCAACCAAGACAATTTTGTATCTGGCACTACTATTTATGCAATGTATCAGATGGTAAAGGAGAATGCAAATTATGATCTATGTGAGTTACTTAGAAGTTAGTTGATGGAAAACCTTTGCAAAATCAAGAAGGATAAGAATGATTCCTTTAAGTATGGTAATTTTTTGTTATGTTTGTTCTTTTACTTCATCAACAAAGTTCTGGCATTTGAAAAGGTACAATGGCAAAGAGATAGACCTGTAGTCGCTCAAATTAGAGATCTCTTGTGTAGATTTGCTAACAATAAGATAGAGAATATTGTAATCTAGGGATATTTCAAAAACTTTCAGAATATCATGCATGCTAGAGAAAGAATTCCCACATCTATTGTGGAGATGTACAAAAATACTATTTGCTTTATGGTTGACATTAATCAATGCCTAATGGAAGCAGAAGATCCTAGAATAGTCTAGATTATTCCAATGGGATGTGAGGTTGAGTAACATATTTTAGAAATTTATGATGAACATTTGTTGAGAAAATCTAAGTGGGATTCATCAAAAGAAAGATTTGGTGCTTTTTTTGAAAAGAATATATAGGTACAAAATGAATTAATAAAACCTGTGATAGTCAAAAGAGTAAGAAAAGAAATGGAAATCTTTACAAAAAGCATGAGTATATCTATAGAAGTATTAAGAGAAGCTAGAAGGAAGAGAGAACAAGCTGAAGTAGGAGAGTCAGTCAGAACTGAATCTTCTATTCCAGTAGCATCCTCTGCTCAAACTAGATCTACAAGAATCTCTACTCTCCCTTCTGGTCCTACAAAGAAATCAAGTCCTATGAAAACCTAAATGAAGACATCCAATAAGGAAGGAAAAAGGAAGAAGTACAAAATCAAAAGAGTTTGTGTGGTAGTTTCTGAAGATGAAGAAAGAGAATCTGATGAAGGAGTAAGAGAGATTAAGTATCAGGGTACAAAGGCAGCAATATCTTCTAAAGAAAATTCCTCCAGTGAAGAAGTGAAAGAAAAGAAGAAGATAAAAACTAATAAAATAGGTATGTATGTAAAAGAAGTAGAAAATGCATTGATTAAGGATGGCAATCTTAGGCCTCTTTATGAATGGTATGACACCTTTAATAGTACTACTCAAAGATTTCTTGAGGAAGCCTCAATTAAGTACTTGAATAGTTTCAATAAGGTGCTTATTGAGATAATGTTTGTGTTGCCTAAAAGTCTTTATGAAATTCTTAAAATGAGAAGAGTAAGTGCAAGAACTAAAGATGAACAGTTGAGAGAGAGAATTCTTGAAGATTTATGTCTACTAATTTCCATTCAGGAAATGAATTCAATTCTAAATGGTTCCAAGAAAGATTTCAAAAGAAAAACAAGAATAAATAAGCTCATGATTGGTCAGACTGAAGAAGTTGCAAAAGAAACTGAATAAATTTTAAGGAAAGTTTTGTTAAGAAACAAAATTGATGTTGTCTCTAAAGAAACACATGATAAATGTATCTCATCTGGTCTAGCAGAAGAAGAAGGAAAACAAGATATCATTGAGGATACTCAGATTCCTCTTGGTGAGCATAATACATAAATTCCTATGGAGATTGAAGCTCCTGAAATTATATCAATTGAAAATTTTCAGATCCCTTAAGATAAGAAAGAATTTGTAGCTGAGGAAATAATGGTTGAGGAAAAGAAAGTTGATATAAAGGAAGTTTCGGTGAAATCAAGAGACACTACCAAGGTAGTAAAATATTTTTTGGAAGAAAAACATGAAGAATTTGATTTTGAACTACTAAAAGGTCCTATCAACTTGGACACTTTATCTCCCATTCAGAAAATGAAGGTATCTTCATTCGCTCAAAACAAGGCAAGGGAAGAAATTCTCAAATCTCATATTGAAGATAGTGAGTTGATTAATCTTGCATCCAGTGTTCTAGAGAAAATCATAACTACATATGTTAAGGATCTAGGTACTCCCTCCGATGAGCTAAAGAAATTTATTAATGTTGTAAGTACTCATTTTGAGTCACTTGAGAAATCAGCTGAGGATAAAGTTCAAAAGGAATTTGGTGATAAAAGGTTTGGTAAATTGAAAGGGATGATAGCTAGGGATAAAACCTTGGTAGCTACTTATATAAAGAATATTCAAAGTTCTTTATCTGAAGGTGGTAAAATTTACAAATCATGTCTATATTTATCTAAGTTTATTGAGGATTTTGAAAAGAAAACAAAATAATGTGAGAAATAATTAGCTAACATCACTCAAGCCTTCAATCCTCTAACTATATTTGTTGGAAAATAAGAAGGTCTAGTCATATCCTTGCTTGACAAAATCAAAATCCTAAAGCATGAAGAAAGTAAAATGGTTGAAAGAGTTTGTGAGCATAGAGGACTAATTGGTCCCAAAATGGAAACAATGTTAAAAGCACATTAAAAGAAGCACAAGATGTCATGGCGGTCAGTGATCCAGCAAACCTTGAATTTGCAGAAATGCAATCTTACTTATTATGTGGTCACGTGGTTATCTTGGAGAGTCTCAAGAAGATTTGGGTCACGAGTTTGAACCTATTGAAGAACATTTTTTTAGAATTATCAAGTCTATGTAATTTGAAGAAGCCTATCTGTACATATGCAATTTCTTCACAACAATTTTGTTTGATTTTTGATATATGCGGATTCTTGCCTTTTCCATTGATGTCAAAGGGGGAGAATCATACAGTGAAAAATGTCTTAATCATATCAAGGGGAGAGTTGTGTTTTTGAAATTTTTAAGAGTGGTAGTATATTGATATTGGTACGAATCTGACACTTAGTCATTTTTCACTAAGTGTTTCCATCAATACCAAAGGGGGAGATTGTTGGCAAGAGACACTACAAATCTCACTTGGTGTTTTTTGCCCCAAAATTTGAACCTAAAGATTTTTCAAATTTAAATGCATTCCTCCTATATATCCCCAAACCTACAAGATCACAAAAATAATTAATTTTGCAAATCTATGAGAGCTGGTACGAATTCCTTTCATGGGTCTAATCTTAACTCTATTCTACACTAAATACCCAATTTTCACACTGAAATCTCCCATCATTTGCAAAATATCAACCTTGACTTTCTACAACCCGTGATTCACAAAGAAGTCAAATTTTGATGTATGTGTTGTTGGAACTTAAAATATTTTTGGGTTTTGTTCAAAAGAACCCAATCCTTTTACTATTCAAATTTCAAGAAAAACGGAGCTAGTTTGTGGAAGATATGAAGGTTTTCATCTTTCAGTCAGAGTATAATGTTGGGAAAAATAATTGATGACAATCTAAATTCCATATGAAAATTTAAAGGCTGGAAACTTTGATGTCGTGGGATTCCCAAATTTCCTAACCTTGTCGCGGGATTCCCAAAATTCCTAACTTCCTTACCTTCTCGTGGGTTGCTCAAAATTCCTAACTTCCTTACCTTGTCGTGAGATTCTCAAAATTCCTAACTTCCTTACCTTGTTGCGGGATTCCCAAAATTCCTAGCTTCCTTACCTTGTCGCGGGATCCCCAAAATTCCTAACTTCCTTACCTTGTCACGGTTTTCCCAAAATTCCTAACTTCCTTATTTAAAGATATAATTGTTGGAAAATCAAAGGTCATTTTGACTCATGAGAAAGAAAAAGGGGATTTCTTTTTACAACTAATTTTTCAAGAAACAGCTACAAGAGTTGAAGAGTCTCATTGAGGAGACTTATTTATTGTAAAAATCTTTCTAAAAGGGAGATCTTTTTTTTAGCTATTCGGGAACAAGGGAAGAGGGGGCAGTTTATTTATTATTATTATTTTTCAATCACAGTTTTTTGTACAAGGAATGAGTATGTGAACTTGGTTTTGTACTAGGAAATAAATGAGAGGTTGATAAATCTATGTGTTTATTTATGTTTTCTTTAGATTGCAAATTCCTATGTTTCTGTAATATTTTTCCAATGCATTCTCTGTTATATCAAATTGTGTGAGTGTTTATTTTCGAATCTTTGAATTCAAATTTATTCATCCATTGCGAGAAATTTCTGCTCATTCTTTTCTTGGTTTTCGTCTATGGGTGTGGGATAAGTGGAATTTGGGTCATTTGTTCACATTCATTTCATTCTTAATTAATCCATTGCATTTACTTTCATGGTTATGGGTAAATGTTAGTGTGCCTTTCTTGCTTTCCGATTAAAAGCATACGTTGTATTTTAATTCATTGCATATATTCTGAAGGTAGTTGTGCCTTGTAAAATAAGTAGAGAGCACTTGCAACTATCATTGCAAGTGACTCAATTATTGGTCAGGTTGTCACTATTATGGGCAAATAGAGTATAAACTAAAGTGGAAAATTTGTCTACTAACAATGTTGTCATTGATGGAAACCCTAGTCATTGGTTTGATCTACACATCAAAATTTTCTCATACTAGAAGTTAGATCAAAGTTTTGTATTTAACAGTCAAACAAGAATAGAGCATTTCACAAAAAATTATATTTCATCGATTCACATGCAATTTCATGTTATCATTTTGAGTTGTGGATCTCAAGGAAGATATTTTTTTTGTACGTACTATCTTATCCGAGAATCATCAGGGTACACATTCATCAGTGTGTAAGTAAGAAGATCTAGTTGATCAATTTCCTATCTATCAGTGGAGAAAGCTGACTTCATGGATATAATATGTTGCAGATGTTTGGGAAGTAATTATTTAAGTATTTTTGTGTTTGAAACTATTCATTTGAGTCATTACTATGCTATGGCCAATTTTGGTTGGTGTGCATCGAGAATTAACCATGGATTGAGCCGACAATTTATAAATCTTTTCATACTTTTATTTGAGCCGAGACTAAGTGATTAAATTCTTAGTGGCGAATATATATATAAGTGATTGATTATGTCATTTTTGTGAGAGATGTGAAGAGTTTGTTTGTGTTGCAAATGGAAGAGTGATTACGCACAGTTTCACTTGTGCATAAAATAGATTTATGATGTGAATTAGAGCAAAACAAAGAAGAAGAGAAGAATCAGACAAAAGGTCAAGAAATCAAATAATGTGCATAACCAGAACTATAACCAAACATTAGTAGATGCTATTCTCTCAGTTCAATTTCTCGGATGGATTTAATCTGATTATCTTTGTAAGATAGTGAGTCTTCATCTTTGATCATTGATCTCTAGGCAGTGTGCCTGAATGCAAGTGCATTCCCATTATGTAAAACATTTTGAGTATACTCAGATAATATTGTGGATTGGCCTTCTACCATGTTTTTTCCCTAACATGGTTTCCACGTAAAAATTATTATGTTATGGCACTATTGTGGTTGTTTTTTTTATGCTCATGCATATGTCTTTTGATTGAATGTTATAAATGCATGAAGGGTCTGATTAATAAAGTTAAACATTGTAGAACACTGATTCACCCCCCTCTCAATGTTCCTTGATTCCAACACCTTTGTGCTTATGTTGTCTTTCCATGGAATCTTGAATCCTGGGGGCTTGTTCACTCCCCCTAGATTCATTGTCATCCTATCTCTTCAATGTTTGTACAATCGGATCCCTCTTGACATATATTTTCTACTTTAGTGTGATTCTAAGCATATGTTCATACTCTCACTAAAGTGGGGGCTAAATGTAGTGTCATAAATTGTCACCCTTGGTAATTTCACACTATTTTTTGCTTCCCTAACTAATTGGGCATAATTGAACACCTAATTTCCTAAATTATGCATTGTGTGGCCCATTTTATCATTTTTCAACAATTTGCAAGTAGAAAACAATTGCATTCATTTAATATTTTCCCCGTGATTCCTTAATTCCTAAAAAATAGATCTAGGACACTAATGTTAAGGGAACCAATGTATCCCTATTTTTTCTCCAAATTCAAATATGTAAGTATTAGTTTTTTATTATTTAAATTTCTAACATAGATATTGTTGGCTAACACTATTTAAGTTTTAGGAAATTAGAATAATTGTATGTAAATACATAGTTATTGCATCATTTAAAAACTAACAATAAATTATTGGAGAAATTATTTCAAGATAATTATAAACCAAGTAAAAATTAGAATTTTAGATATTTATTGTAATAATTCAAGATCCAAGCATTATGCCAAAGTGTATGTGAGTTCAAATTTATGTTATTATATTATTTGTGAAGAATAACCCTTGTAGGTGTCTTACAAAATTATGCAAGAAAGATTAAAGCCTTGTTGAGATTTGTGCACTCACCCTTATCAAGTTAAGTTCAATTTAAAAAGGAGGGCCTAACAAGTGTGAAAATGTAAAAGGATACATTTTTATACACTATAGTTTAAAAATAGCAAAGATAATAAGGGGGCCTTGATATGGAATGCAAAGGAAATGAACAATAGTTCTAGTTGATATTTAAAACCTTGAACATAGCCTTCTTGACCCCTTAAATGGGATGAATTTTGACATTAATTTTGGTACACATGGTGTAATGCCCAAAAAGGGGTAGAAGAATATATTGCAAACTAGATATATTCTATACAAATAGAGACTTCTTCGGCTTTGAGCACCACAAGGAAGGACATAAGGTGTTGTTCAATCCCTACACACTCTCGAACCACCACCCCATTAAAGAGAAATTTCTTGTAAATAAGGAAAGGAGGATCTACTCTAGAAGGGAAGATAACTTTATACTCAATACCAAACTATTGGAGGATGGAGATTGTAAAGCTACAATTGCCACCTTAAGGGGTATTAACAATTGGACACTCAAAGTCCTTAACCCAATTGAGAGATGGAACTAGAATTTTAATTGATGGAAACTAATCTTTTAGACCATTGGGGAAAAAAGGGAAATGGACTCAATAAGGGAAGACAACTCCCTACACAAAGATTTGTCAAATGCTAAAACCAAAATCTAGGATGATCCACATAATGAAAGGATATACAAATACCTCAATAGGACCAAAATTTATCATTGAGGAGGTTGTTAACAATAAAATTATAGGGACTAAAATTTAGATGCAAACTTATCTTGCTAAGTTGTAGCACGATAAAGGCTCTAAATTTTTCTTCAAGTTTTGAAACAAAGAAAATAGGGTTTATCAAAATGAATGAACACAATGATAAACCACTATATTTTTCTAGGGATATTTCACTCAATTATGAAGGGTAAAATGAATAAATAACAAAATCTAAAATCAATCCTAACTATTTTAAGACGTTGAAACAATGTGTACCTTACTGAAAAAGTGTTATTTTGGGGCCCACTAAGGACTCATTCGCCCAAGGTGGTGAATAGGTTCCTGTTAAGGATTTTGGAAAGTCCTTTCTAGGTTTTATTCCTCTCAATATACAACTCCATATTCCAGATGTTCACTACTTCAGGCTTGACTGAGGACTCATTCTCCTTTAGTGGTGAATGGGTCCTTGTTAGGCTTTTGGAAAACTAATTTCTAGGTTTTTTTCTTCAGTATTTGCACTTCCAACTCCCAGGTGACTAGCTCTCAAAATTCTAAAACCAATTCTATAGAACATTTTCATGATCTTGCAATGTAGATGACAACTTTGCAACTTGACAATTTTGACAACTTTTCTCCAATCTTGTTCTCCACTTCATCTTCAACCTAAAATCTTCAATCACACATCAAAGGAGAAGAGAAACTTGTTGATTCTTAGGGAATAGGGGTTTTACTTGGTCAAACCATGTTTAGGTAATTAAACCTTGTGATGAATTAATAAAATAAAAGCATGAACATGAAACATGAACAATGATGATACCTTGGATGGTGTCTTGGAATGTAAATCGTCAGTCTAACATAAAGTGGGCATAAAGAACGTAGATCTTGATCTTGAATTGGATGTGAAACAATGCTTGCAAATGGATCTTCAATACTACATCAACACACTATCTCAACAACATGCTTGATGCACTATGATGATATGATCTTCAATTGTTGCAATGAAAATTCAATAATCTACCTTTGAATTCATTTGAGATTCTCTTGAATTTCTCTATAATTCTCTTGTGAATGTACTCTTGACTACTTGAAATCTTCTAGGTCACTTAGGATTGCTTAGATGAAATTATGTGAATTAACCTTGTATTTATATTAAATTTAAGAATTAACCCTAAAATTCAAATAATCCAAGCTAACATTAGATCTAGGATTCAAAATCCTTAAAATCCTTCCACAAATAAGTTTAAAAATGGTTGACCTAGGTAAGGAGGACCCATGCACCCAAAGTGGTGAATGGCTCCTAACACAATTTTCTAGGACCAAGCTTTGGGGACGTGAGATAACATTAAAAACCTACCTCAAATATCTTAAAAAAAAGGTGTCCTAGGTAAGGATAACTCATTTTCCCAAAGTGGTGAGTGGGTCCTAGCACAATTTTCTAGGACTCGAACTTTTCCAATTTAAATGTTATGCCATATTATTAATGAGTGATGGGATAGATCCTTCAAAAAAGAAATTAATAAGGCTTGTATTTGAATTAAAGGGCCAATTAGGCTCTAATTAACCTCATTTAATTAATAAAGCCCTAGATTAGTGTGAAATTGTAAGAAAAAACTTTACAACACCCTAAATAAGGCACAATTAAGTATATTTTATCATTAATTATTCATTCCCAAACTGGGCGTGAAAAGGGACCATTACTTTTTTTGATGCTACAGATTCATAAAGGAGAAGGGGAAGAAAGAAAAAATTGACCAGATCTGTCACAATGCAATCCTCATCATGGACTAGGAAAAAATCACATGACAGCTCTTTCAATTCTACAAAGTTTTTTCCAATCTGAAGGTAATAGACAAGAATGTGTGAAGGCTAGGGAAATAGTTAAGTAAATAATCCCCTCCAAAATATCTAAAGAAGATTCTTGAGGTCTATCAAGGGATATCATAAAGGAAGATATCATAAAGGCCATCAACTTAATGAATAATAATAAATTCCCTAGAGCTGATGGTCTCTCTATTGAATTCTATAAAACATTTAGTGATTGGGTCTATGATGACCCCCTTCAGGTTTACTAGGAAGCTTTGACTAGTAGCTCTCTTAGGAAAAGTATTAATAAGGATATCATTAAGTTGTTTTCCAAGGAAGGTGATAAGACCCTAATAAAAAATTGGAGGCCAAATACTCTTATAAACATCTCATATAATATTATAGAAAAAGTTGTGGCCTTGAGGGTGGCTAATGTCCTTCCCAAGTTCATCAATAACACTCAAACTAACTTCATTAAAGGTAGGTACATTCTAGAAAACCTACTGACTACCTGGGAATCAATGGAGTGGGCTAAAAATAACAAGAAAAACCATATCGTGCTATTGTTAGATTTTGATAAGGCATATGATAGGGTGGAATGGGATTCCATAATGTTGAGTCTTGAAGCCTTTGGGGTTCCTCAAAAAATTTGCAACATTGTTAGCACCTATTAAAGTATGTTATTGCTCAAATTGAGGTAAATAGTTCCCAAATAGAAGCCTTCTCTCTTGAAAGGTTCATTAGGAAGGGTTTCCCCTAGCTCCCGCCTTGTTTGTAATTACATTAGATGCCTTACACTAATTATTGAGGGATCTGCAAGACACTCCGCAAAATTCAAGGGTTTAACTCTCCCTGACCAAAAATAGCTTCTCAATATCCAATTTGTGGATGATATAGCCTTATTTGTTGACTTGGAAGAGGAAAATATGGATAATCTGATGAGTAAACTCAACCTCTTCTGCTTGGCTTCAGGAGAAGAAATTTCTAGGGTAAAATCTATAATACTAGGTTGATCTGGAACACCTCCTAACTAGTTACAAAACTTTGACTTACAATGGGGTGGTCCTCATAGAAAATAAGGTATCTTGGGATCCCCTTCTTGATTTTACCTAACCTTAAAGAAATATGTCTCTAGATCAAAATAAAGGTTGATAAGAAGCTAGATAGCTAGAACAGGAAATACTTCTCTCTAGCTAAGAGACTATAAGTATGTCAAAAAATTGTGTCCTCCTATATGATTTATTTTTCTTCAGTTTGGTTTTTCAATGATTACCAAGTAAATGAAGTGCAAAAAAAATCAAATTCTTTCTTTGGTCGGATGGAAAGGGAAAGAATAAAAATCACTTAATTAAATGGGAGCATTGTTGCTTAGATAAGGCCCATGGAGGGCTTGGACTGAAAGATCTCAAGAAGCATGGTATGGACTTGGTTGGAAAATGTATTATTAATTACCTTGAAGGAGATGAGCCCTAGAAGGTGTTGGTTAGAAATAATATATTGAATGTTGTGCCTAAGCTGGCAAAATCTTGGAAATATTTACCCTTCAATGATCTTCTTATTACCAAACACCAAATTGTGCATGTAGGCTCAATGGCCTTTGGGAGTATCTAGGGAGCTTAGGAAATGGTTAGAGGCAATGTTCAATGCCCCCTTTTCTTTGAGCATAATTAAAATTTCATTCATCTCATCCGTTCCATATGGTGGAATTTGGAACACAATGGGAAACCATTGGCCCTATTACAAGGGTGTTTTACTAAGAGATGGGGCAAAGAAGGAATTAGGATATTTAGTAAGGTCCTGATAAATAGAATGTTAGTAGATTGGGTCCAATTTAAAGATTAATTTGACATTCCTCGGTCTAGCTTTAGAACCTACACTATGCTCAAAGATTCCTACAAAGACATCCTTACCAATCCCAAGATTAAAGATTAAAACATCCAACTATCCTATAACTGGCAATGCTCTAGTACACTTTGTGAAATAAAAACTAAAATGATCTATAAATAGCTTAACAAATCCAAACCTCCTATTGATTATTTAAACCAAATTTGGAAAGTTAAGTTAGAGAGAAAAAATTGGCAAAAGATTGTTTGTTCTTTATTGCATGATAATGGGGATGCTAAAAAGGTTTTTTTAGATGGTTGTTGTTGTTACACAAATCTCCTTATAATCTTAATCATGTTGCCATTGATGTTTTTAATATATGTAGAGTACCTAAAACTATTAATCATATTTTCTTTGATTGTTTGTATGCGACTGAAGTATGGATTTTTTCTTGCAATGGCTTGAATATTTTGGGGAAGATGCTAAAGTTAACTGGAAAGAAATTATAATGGGGAGTGATCGGAAAATAAATAAAGATCTATAGTTATTTTGGCATATTTTATACAGTACTGATGTTCTTTGGCGCATTTGGAAGGCAAGAAATGAGGATAGGTTTAATGGAAGCAAGAAGTCACTTACTAAGATTTCCAAAAATCTCACACTACTTAATGTTGTAATGCAGGTTGTTGCTACCATGGAGATATATGAGAACAACTTCCTTGAGCTTCTAAAGGATGGGGTGGTCCCAGTAAACCAAAATAAAGTATTTAATTTTGGTACACCTAGCAACAAGGGAAACCCAATCTAGTAGATTTCATGAAGGCTCTTAAATCCTTTCAAAAGGAGCTCAATTTAAAATAGGGGAAAGACAAAGAAAAATAAGAGCCTAGAGCACCCAAACTCTACACCAATGACAATTATGAAATTGAAGAGGTTTTTTGAAATGAAGAACTATTTTTCATTCAGACCTTGGCTAACTCGAGAGAGAGATAGTCTTATAGTGAGAGCATGAATGGATAAAAAGGTACTTGTAACCTTGGCTACTACATATACTTATATTGATCCAAAGGATTTTTTGTCAAATTTTGAAATTCTCCATTTTCTCCAATTTTGGTATCATTAAAAAGTGCTTGGGATCCTGACTCCAATGCAACTCAAACGGAGTCAATCGGAGTCGTGGAGCTCAAGATACATAGATTCAAACTTTTGGTCAACTCCCAAACCCAGGCCGAAAAAAGGGAAAAAATCAAAGTCGTCAAAACCATTCAAAGTCAGCACCATTGCATAGTGCTCATCGTCACAATTCCGAAAGAGTTTGTTTCATGGAAAACAGAGTCTATATGGAAAAGTTATGGAAGGTCAAAGATTGGGTCAAAATTGCCTCCATGAAGTCAGTGCCTAGTCAACTCCACGGCCAATCAGCCCTTGACACATGGCATCATTTCAACCCTTCAGATTGCAATAATATTGTCATGATAATAAAAACAAAAAAAAGAGGAGAAAAAATATATAAAAATATATATAATGGGCCCCACCCATCCAAGGCGGTGGCCCACATTAAGTGGGCACGACCCATGGTATGGGGGCGACCCACATTAAGTGGGGCACCACCCATGGTATGGGGGGCGACCCACATTAAGTGGGGTATCACCCATGGTTTAGGGGCGTGGTCCACCTTAATATGGCAAGCTTCCCTTACCATTAGGGAAGAGATAAGGAGGAAGGAAGTGTGGTGGGACCACCACCCACCATCTTCTCTAAGATGGTTTTAATTTTCTTTTTCAAACCTTAAAATAAGGCTATATCCCACGTGTTAAGGGGCCTAATATATTCCCTTTATACGGAAATATTAGGAATATCATTCCTAATTAAAAGGGGCCTAATAAAACCTTACATGAATAACTATCCCCAAATTAATAAGGAATAAGTCCCTTCGTAACCATTCAAATGGAAAGGAAATTATTTTGAGGGGATATTATCCTTCCAGAAATCATTAAAGGAGGATATTATTGAAATTTTCTCTATGTAAGGGAGATTGGGTAGTTAATTGGTTTTACACCAATTTTGGCAAAAAATGTAATATAAAAAGGGGTAGAATGGGGGGTGTGAAGTAAGTGATTTTTGAATAATTTTGCAGGAGTGAGAGATTGTTTTCCTTGGAGAAATTATTGTATTTTTGTGCTTTTGGAGAAGCTTGTTTCCATGCACTTTGGAAGTGCAATTTGCAGATTTCTTTGTAAACCAAGGGGAGGTTCTGCTGACGAATGTAACTAAATTTCTGGAGGAATAATTGGAGTGGTCCACTTATTGGAGAGGGTCCTGGAGACATAGTTATTTTGAATGACGAACTTCATCATCAATTTCATTTGCACTCTCTTTCTCTCTCTCATTTTGTTCTTTCTTTAATCTCTTTGTAATTTCATTAATTTAATTTCGTTGAGTGTTAAGTTTTAATTAAGCACTTTTGGATTATAACTAAGAATTATAAACATCTATCATAGATCCATTAAATCAGATCAAATTTGGTATCAGAGTTGTGTTTCGCTAAGATTGTAGGTTTGAATGCTAACACGCTACAAGCTTCAAAAAGGTGAAGGCGAGCTTGAAGAATTTAACCTTGAGATTGGAAGATGAAGAGCTCATCCACGAACACAGATGGCATATCCAAACAATGGACAAAGTTTGAACCTTGATGAGAAGGCTTTTTAGAAGGCTTTTCTCGAGATGAAAACCATGGTCGAAGTCTTATTCCAAGAGAGGCAAGAAAAGATACGAAGACATGAAGCTCATGCAAGCAAAGAAAAAAATTAGGAGATAATATTGAGCCTCCAAAGAAACCTCCATCTTCTCCTTCTCCTCCCTCTTCTCTATCTTCTCCTTCTTCTACTCATTTTATGCCTTTTAATCCTTTTAAGGGTGCACATAAGCCCAAAATTAAATTGGATGCAAAATTTGACTTACCAAAGTATTGTGGTGAATTAAATGTTGAAAAACTAGATGACTGGATTCAGCAAGTTGAAGTATATTATAGAGTTCAAAACCTCTTAGATGATTTTGATAGGATCCAACTCACTACTTTTCGGTAAGGGAGTACAACTCTAACCTGGTGGGAGAGTAGGACTAGGGTAGAAGTATCCTAACATGGTAAAGTCAACCTATCCTAGATAGAATTTGTAAGTGCTCTTAAAAAAAAATTCTATCCCTGAGGCTACATGCAGCAATTAATATTGAACTAGAAAATGTTTATACAAGGGAAAGGTAAGTCTGTTCAGGAGTACACTCATGAATTTCGTAAAAGGGATATTGCATTAGATGTTCCTTTGTACACCCAGGATACTTTGTTGAAGTACATAGGAGGACTTCATTCCTATCTTAGACATTCAATTTTGGTTTTGAATCTCAATAACCTAGACGAAGTTTGTGTCCAAGCTACCCACTTAGATTCTAGAGGTAAGGGATCATTCATTGATAAATTTGATAAAAAACCATCTAAGTCTGAGGGGAAACCTAAGGGTAAAGATAAAGGAAAAGGAAAAAATACAGCCATGGTAAGGAAAGAGGATGAAAAACCCACCTGTTCTCACTGTAAGAAAGAAGGACACGAAGACTCTAAGTGCTGGAAACTACATCCAAAACTTAGGCCAAAGATGTACAATGGAAACAAAGGGAAGAAAAAGACAGCTGCTATAACACAACATGATCTTGGATCTGATTTTGGGGACGAGACAAAGATAACTGCCACCGGGATTCAAGGTAAAAATAAAGGTATATCTCTTGCATCTGAATCAAGTATTTTTGTAAGTACAAGTAAACAACCTAGAAAGTAGATAAGAAAAGGAATGAACTTTTTCATATCTGTGTGATAACTAAACACACTAAGGTTGATACTTTATTTGACATGGGTTCACAAGTTAATCTCATAGCTAAAGAACTTGTTAAAAAGATAAATCCGACTACAACTCCTCATCTGAAGCCATACCCTTTGGGATGGTTTTTTAATGATGCAAAATTACATGTCACTAAACAATGTAAGCTTAGCTTTGCAATCACTGCAAACTTTAAAGATGAGGTTGTAGCGGATGTTGTACCTTTAGATATTTGTGGACTTGTGTTAGGAAGTCCATATTTGTATGACTGTAAAGCTATCTTCTTTAGGGAGGAAAAAAAGTATCACCTATTTAAGGAGGGGATTGAATATATTGTACGTGCACACAAAGTCAAAACAAGTCTTGCATTATTTAATATTGGACATATTAGTGAACTCCAGTAAAAACTTTGTGTTAATGCTCGTTAAGGCCAAAGAAGATGGAATATCTGAGGAATTTAAAGGAAGTGATCCTAAACATAAGGTTGAATTGGTCAAAGTTGTTTCCACTTATGATGACTTGTTTCAAGAACCAAAAGGATTGCCTCCTAAAAGAGATATTCAACATGAGATTCAATTGTAGCAGGATGCACCACTACCTAATATTGGCATGTACCATTAGTCTGTCATGCAAAATGAAGAAATAAAAAAGAAAGTTCAGGAGCTCATCGACAAAGCAGTGATTCATCCAAGCACATCACCTTGTGGCTCTCTGATCATTTTGGTTCCAAAGAAAGATGGAACATGGAGGATGTGCATCAATTTCAGGGCATTGAACAAAATTACCATAAAAAATAGGTACCCGCTTCCTAGAATTGATAACTTGCTTGATCAGCTTAAGCATGCAACTTATTTCTCTAAATTAGATTTGCAAAGTGGTTATCATCATATTAGAATTGCAGAGAATGATATTTGGAAAACTGCTTTCAAGACAAAATAGGGACTTTATGAATGGTTGGTTATGCCCTTCGAGCTTACCAATGCACCCGCCATATTCATGTGAGTCATGAATGACATTTTTCATCCTTACATTGATGATTTTTTTAATGTATATCTTGATGATATCCTACTTTTTAGCAAGTCTTGGGAAGACCATGTAAGTCATGTTAAAAAAAAAATTGATGTACTAAGAAAAGAAAAACTCTATGTAAAGATGTCTAAATGCGAGTTTTCAAAGACATCCATTGTGTACATAGGTTATATCATAGGGAATGGTCAATTGAAAGTTGACCCTATGAAGTTTGAGGCAATTGTAAACTGGCCTAAGCCAAGTACTATAACTAAAGTCAAGAGTCTTTTGGGAGTTGTCCAGTACTGGAGGAAGTTTATTGCAAACTTCTCCTTTATCACATCACCATTGCATGCATTAACAAGTATAAAGAAAAATTTTCAGTGGGAAGGACCACAACAGAAGGCCTTTGACACATTGAAGGAAAATTTAAGCATAGCACCAGTCCAGGCTCTACTAGATTTGCACCAACCATTCGAGATCGAAACAAATGCGAGTGGATTCACCATGGGAGCATTATTGACACAAGGAGGTAAGTCGATATGTTACCACTCTGAAAAATTTTCTCGCGCAGTAAGTAATTATCTAAATTACGATAAAGAACTTTACGCATTAGTACAAAATGTTAATAAATGGAAACATTATATAATGGGAAAGGAAACAATAATCCATACTGATCATCAACCATTGCAATATTTTCATTCACAAACTAAGTTGCAGCAAAGTAGGCATTTTTGGTGGATGGGATTTTTACAATATTTTCACTTAGTCATTAAGTATAACAAAGGATCCCATAACAAAGTAGCAGACATTCTTTCTAGACATTTAGTTTCTAATGCTTTGATAATCTTTAAAAATAGTTCTATGATTCATGCAAGTTTTGAAGAACAATATGCTACTGATGAAAATTTTAAGGATATCTATGCAGCTCTAATCCAAGGAAAAAAAGTAGAAGAAAAGGATTACTTTGTGCACGATAAACTCTTTCATTGCTTAGGGAAATTATGCATTCCAAAGAATGAACAAGCACATGTAATTAGAGAGGCACACACATCGCTAATTGCAGGACATTTTGGGGTTAGTAAACCTTTGGCACAGCTTCATAAATATTGCTACTAGCCTCGAATGTAGGAAATTGTAATAAAATATATTAAGGGGTGTGTGATGTGTGCAACTAGAAAACAAAGTAATATGAAATTGGGGTTGTACACACCTTTACCTATACCATCTCATCCATGGGAAAGTGTTTCTATGGATTTTTTCGGGGGGTTACCTATGTCTAGGAAAGGGTGTGACTATTTGTATGTAGTAGTTGATTGGTTCAGCATGACATGTATTCTTATGTCATGTAAAAATCAAGTCACTGCTTAACTGATAGCTCATATGTATTTTAGTTTGCATGGGTTCACTTTGGGTTACCCACTTCCATTATATCAAATCAATATTATTGATTCCTTGGGGCGTTTTGGTCAGTCTTATGGGGACTTATGGATACTAAACTGAAAAAGAGTACAGCCTTCCATCCACAAACTGATGGATAGACAGAGGTAGTCAACAGGACAGTTGTGCATCTTCTCATAGGATATTGCAGCAAACATCTTAAGTTGTGGGATGAAAGTCTTCATTATGTGCAACATGCCTACAACCATATAGCCCATTATTCTACAGAGAGGTTTCCTTTTGAGACTTTCTTTAGATACTTTCCAAAGACACCAATGGACTTTTCTTTTGGAACAAATGATGTTGAATATGGATTCCTTGATGTAGAAAGGGCTTTAAAGTTCATCCAGAAGGTCCAAGCAGTTCATCAGGTAGTAGAAGCACAATTGGAAAAGAGTCAAGCAAAGTGCAAGGATCGCCATGACAAGCATCACACCGATCATCATTTCCAAGTTGGAGATAGAGTTTGGTTACACATAATCAAGGAAAGAATGCAAGGTGAAGTATGGAAGCTCAAGCCGATCAGATATGGTCCATTCAAGATTTTGGAAAAGATTGGCACCAATGCCTTTCGCCTTAATCTTCCTCCATACATCCAGATTTACTCAGTTGTCAACGTTTAGAACTTGAAGTTGTAGGAACCTCTGATGATAATAGACAAGCAGGCTGAAGTGCAAGTTCTATCAGTTGGCGACCTTTCACCAAAGTACATGTCAGAGTTGCCTGAAGACGTCATCCTCGATAGGAACACCAGGACTTCATGAAGAGGAGCAGTTGAATACCTCTGAGTGGGGCTAAAAGGGATGCATCCAAGCAAGGAAAAGTGGATGGAGATTGGTAAAGTGAGGGGACTTTACCCTCACTTACTTTTCAAGTAACCAGCTTTTGGAGGTCCAAAATATCTCAAGTGGGGAGGACTAATTTTGTTGAGTGTTAAGTTTTAATTAAGCCCTTTTGGATTATAATTAAGCATTCTAAGCATCTGTCATAGATCCATTAAATCAGATTATATATAGTAATTCTTATTGTGTAAAATTGTATATATGCCTCCTTGTGTGTTGTTATACCTTCCCTTTTTGTATAGCTACTATCTTGTAAATTTTTCCAACTACTTCTAGTTGGGATCTCCAAGTCCAATATTTTTTGATTGGTTCATGGTGGTATAACACCCTATACCTATATGACTCAATGTATATCTATTTTTTAAACTATTACTAATATAAAAAAAATTAGAAGTATGTCCCTTTAGGTTTATGATCCAAACCCATTCCAAAGAATTTATGAAAAAAAATAAAATGAGTTAAAAATATGAGTATGATACATAATGTATTCATGTTTTCAAAACACATTTATTATGGTTTTAAAACTTGATCAATTTTTGTAGAACATAAAATATGATAATATTCTCAATTCAATATCATGCTCAATCTATTTTAAAATTATGATTATTGCAATTATACTTGAATTAGATTAGAAGTTTAATATGAGATTCATTATAAGTCTTACTACATATTTAAAGAAAGTTATCACTGTATAATTATTTTTTTTATGAAGATCAAAGATGTATAGTAAAAATTATATTCTTAAACAATCATCAATACAAATCATTATCTAAATTTTCATCTTTATATTCCTTTCTTTAACTTCAATTTTAGATGCACAAATACTTTTCTTGTAAGTTATTTTTTATTATTTTCAAAAATATACTTGTCATATAATTACATTAAATTAATGTGATTACTTGTGAACAATAATATATAAATTTGTCTCTAACCTTATGACTTGTCTCTATTTTTCTTGATAGCATTCAAGTCTCGTTTATTATTACTTTAAAATTGATGATACTTAATTTTAGTGTAACTTTTTCTACTCACCTTTTCAATATATAATATTTATTTCTATTGAAAATTTTAGAAAAAAAAAAATTATTTCATTTCTTGACATGACGATTTCTAATAGAAAGATTACACTATGACATTATTGTGGCAAGGAAGATCGTCTCATGGTTGAAATTTGAGACGAACACACTTGTTTTTATCAATCGTTTCCTCTCAATTGACAACAACCTAAGATACAATAGTTTTCTAAATAGACTTCATCTATAAATCCTTGGAAGGCCACTTAAAGGTGTAAAGCACTTTAGGAAAATTTACTGCATATAAAACTCCTATGGAAAAATGAGATTATAGATATGCATAACATTTACAATGAGGTATGAAATGTAAAACCTTACAAAATGATAGAGCAATCCAAATGATGAAGGCATAGTAATTATTCATTTTCACTTTCTTGAATGTAGAAGATCCCTTGTATCAATAAAATTATAGAGGTCTATGTTACTAGAAACAAGAAATAAAAATCCCAATGGTAATGATAATGTGATGAGAAATAGAATATTGGAAGTTGTGTATAAGAAATGGATATTAATATTATATATTATTTAATACTACATTATATTTTTATATAATAATTTTCTTACAAGAACTTGTAACATGTGTGGTATTTCTAATTTTATGAAAATTTAAATAATTTTGTGTTTTTGATCAAGCAAGAAAAAAATTAGAATAAATAAATTGATAGATGAGAAAACATGTATGACTATCACACCAACTGTCGAGAAGTTATATACTATTGCCTCTTCCTTAACTCTTTGAAGTAAGGGAAAGCCTAAAAAAGTGCAAAGATTTGTGTTTATAAAGATTAAGTTATAATATAATTGATAATAGTTGTCTACCTGAATTTCTTATAAATTTTACATGAAACTTTCAACTACTTCAAAGATTTTAGTATGATTAATTTATGTAAATTATATTTATATTTTTTTCATATTTATCCATTAATAATCATGAAGCATTATTTAAAACAATAATGATATAAATATGATTGAATTCCAAACATTGGATTGATTATGCCCACTAGAACGTCTAATAGTCATTAAAAATTGAAATGTTTTTTCATTTAATAGTTGTGGTAAGCAATTGAGAATCACATGTATTGAGGCCAATAAGATGGTCACATATGAACCATTTTGTCAAGTGGGTGATAGTAATGCTAAAGAAAATCACACCAATGAAAACATGTATCGTTGAGCTGATTCCAACTAGTTTCATATCGTATTGACTTGAAATGGCTTAGAAACGGTCATTTGCAATGGGAAACATGTTTTGACCATCATAACATGAAACAGAAGTTTTGGTCTGTTGCGCTTTTGGTAATGTAATAAAGCATTGAACCAACAAAGACTAGCTAAACTCTATTATATTTTAGAAGGTGTCAGGCCAATTATCACCACACCATACTAGCATCCCAAAAATTTCAAGGATGAAATTGATAAGTACATCAAGCAATTAGTAGAAATGTGTCATATAAGACCTAGCTCTAGTACATTGGCATCTTCCATGGTATTAGTTAATAAAAAATGATGGAACTCTATGAATGTGCATTGACTACCAAGCATTAAACAAGAAAATGATAAAAAAATTGATATCCAATCCATCAGAGTGATGAATTATTGGATGAATTGCATGGTGTACTCTATTTCTAAAAATAGAATTAAGATCGAGGTACCATCAAATAGGATTTTGTGAACAGGACATCCATAAGACCGCCTTTCATTGTCACTATGGTCATTATGAATTTTTGGTTATTCCTTTTAGCTTGACCAATTCCCTAGCCACATTTTAATCTAGTATTCAACAAACAATTACAAAAAAAATTGCATGTATTCTTTGATGGCATCCTCATATACACTAAGGCATGGGAAGATCATTTGAAACACTTGGATGAATTATTCGAGATCATGGAAGAAGAATCCTTATATGCCAAAGCATCCAAGTGTGAATTTGGTATGAATGAAATCCTATACTTGGGTCACATTATGAGTGCTAAGGGAGCTCAAGTGCACCAAGAGAAGATCCAAGTCGTCCTAGATTAGGCCCCACCAAAGACCCTCACAAAATTACATGGCTTATATGGGTTGTTTTGTTATTATAGTTCAGATTTGTAAAATGGTTTTCCCAACTTGGGGCTCCCTTAATAATTCTTACCAAAAAAGGAGCATTGAAATGGACCAATGAGGCCCAACAAGTATTTGATAAATTGAAGGAGAACATGAGTAGTTATCTAGTTCATTCCCTACCTAATTTTAACCAGCCCTTTGTACTAGAATGTGATGGATCGAGAGAAGGAATTAGAGTAGTCTTAATGCAAAATGGGCATCCTATTACTTCCAAGAGTAGGAATTTGAAATATAATGAAAGAATGTACTCTACATATGACAAAGAAATTCTTGCCACAATGAATCCATTGGCCAATTTTTTACAATACTTAGTTGGTGGGAAGTTTTTTGTAAGGATGGACCATAATAGCTTGGAGTATTTCTTGGAACAAAAAGACCTCAACGGAAAAAAAATGGGTTAGTAATATCCAAGCTTATTACTTTGATATTAAGTATATTAAGGGGACGAGAAACATCATGGTAAATTCCCTATCCCGTAAACCTATTATTTGTTCACTATCTAAAGTTTTCACCAATTATAAGGAACATTTACTAGTAGAGTATTCAAATAAAACTTTTACAAGTGAGCTATTGGAGGAACGAGTGTAAGATAACCAATATAAGGTAGTAGATGACATCATATATTACAAAGATAGGATCTATCTAGTGCAAAAATCAAATCTAAAGGAAAATATCTTAAAGGTTGTTCATGAGACCCCATTGGTGGGACACCCTAGGTATTTTAAGAACTACAAAAATGTTAGGTAAAGGTTCAATTGAAAGGGACTCAAGGATGATGTCCTTCAATTTGTGAGGGAATGCACTACATTTCAACAAAACAAGGCATAACATACTTTCCCCGCAAGATTGTTGCAACCTCTTCCCATTTTAGAGAAAATATGGGAAAGCATTTCAATGGAATTTATCGTCGGACTCCCTAAAATCCATGTTAATTATTGTATCTTTGTGATTGTCAATCGATTGGCCAAGTAAGTCAACTTCTTTGCTATTTCGCATCTTTTGGACTAAATTATTCAATCTATCCGGGATGGAGTTAACACCAAGTACCAATTACCACCCGTAAATAGACGGGAAAACCAAATTCTTGAGACCCATCTACAAAAGATGTTCACCAAAAACCTTGTGCCACCCCTACAAGATAAGCTCACACTAATGAAGTTCCCATCTCTTATGCACTTGTGTCAGGCACTTTGTGACTATCATAACTCCACTAATAGTTGTGACTCATAGTCCACTTCCAGTCGAGTTGAGAATTTTGATACTTCTTCCCAACCCAACCCTCAACCATTTCGTAAACCAAATAAATGGTTTCTACAATTTAACCCTTCATCCCCCACTCCCCCACCTGCTAATAACCAAGTGGCCATCGTTAGGTTTGCCATGCCCTTTAACTATGGTGACCCTAAGCATACCTTCACACCCTTACCCGACACCCTTCATAACACCATGACCCAATTACTTCAACAATAGATGATCTCTTTACCTCTCTTCTATACACCTAATCGCAATAAACCATTACCTCCTTATAATTACACTACTTATTTTTACTGTCATCACCAAAAAGGACATGAAACTGAACAAGGCAAGCATCTAAAGCACCTAGTACAAGACCTAATTGATTCAAGTTGTTTATATGTTGTTGGTGTTAATGATAAAAGTAATAAATCTTTGGCACCCCCTAACCAAAACTTCCAAATCTTCACCAACCCCATGCCCAAACATAATGTGTCAATTGTCAAAACAAGTGAAACTTCACCACTTGATTTCATGAATGTAGATTCACAAGATCTATATTTTTTTTCTCTTCCCATGGTAACCCATGTCACACCTATTAATAAAATGGTAGGAGCAATAGATTTTATCCATCATAAGGGCCCAACAAAAGGGACTCTTGAGATCACCTTTTTGGCACAAGATATACTAAGAAATCTCCTCGATGGCCCTCTCTACATCATTGGTCGAATTTATGATAAGCCCACTAATGGAATACTCATAGATCCTACATGTGGTGAGAACTTAATCACCGAATAATTTCTAGTATTACATAATATTGCTCAATATCTCTATAATCGCCCTATTGCTTGGGTCAAAACACATAATGTTTTTACATGCCTGATGATTGGATCAATCGCCCTCCCATTACAAATAGGTTTGAAGACATTATATGTTACCTTCTCCATCATGCCCCAATCGGATCAATTTTGATTGTGACTTGGCCACCCGTGGCTTCATTCAATGAAATTGGTCCCATCTATTTTCCACAAGTGTGTAAATTTTCCTATTAACAACGACATATTCACTATCCACCATAATGGATTTAATCCTTTATCCTCCAAGGGTAAATTTTCCCTAGAAGCCTTCTGGCCTAAACCCATGGAACCCATCACCCCTAGACGTGACTTTTTCTTCATTTACTATCAAAATTTTAAAGCCAAAAAGATCTTTGGACTCTCTCTACGCAACATCCCTCCTTCTACCTCGGTCTCACCCATCCTTGATGAAGCCATGTTTCCACTTGACTCTGATATGCCTAGTCAACCCACACCTGAAACCTCTTCCACATCATCCAAGAGGCCTATGGATCATGATAGCAATTTTGTTCTCCCCCCTCGCACTAAATAGGCTTACAAAGCTAAGGAGAAAGTGGATGAGCCACCGATCATTCCTCTTGACCCTCCTCCCAAGGACGCCAAGCATCCTATGGTGGACTAGCTCGCTCCTTCACCCATGCACCTTGATAGAAAAGCCAAAAGAAATAAAGAAGCTAGGGTGCATAGGCATCGTCGTTGTGCTCTTGCTCACCAATCTCATGGGGAAGACCATATGCAAAATCATGACCCACCTATATGAGATACAGTGTCTGATAACCCTCCTCCTTCACCCCCACAACCTAATCCCACCCATCCATCACCACCCATCTTGTAGGCTACCACCGACATTGTCATTTTCCCTACCATTGTCATCAACCTAGATGACGACGAGGAGGAGAATGCTAAGATTGATGAAGAGATACACCATACCTTGAATTCACTATTTTTCTCTTCTATGATCTTTCACGAGACTTCTCCTTGAACAAGTATGGATTTTGGTGCTAGTTCAGTGATCATTGTCATCCCTCTCGCTAGTCGCCCTCCTGATTTTCACACCAGTTGAGCAAGATTGGGAGGTCAATGAATTGCTTGACGAGTGACGTGAACTTACCTAGATAGTTGTTTCTTTTTACTTTTGTGTTTGTTTGTGTGTCATGTATCCCCCATCTTGTTTGATGTTCTCTCTCCTTGTGGAATTCTTCTATATGTATCTAATTTTCTCTATATGTTGTACAATTGTTTTTCTTTTTTCCTTTCATTTGGGGATGATGCAAGGCATTGAGATGGAAATGTCTCCTTCATGTTGACCCAAATGACCCTCTTTTCCTTTTTCTTTTATTTTTTCTTTTCATTTGGGGATGATGAAAGGCATTGAGACAACAATGTCTCCTTCATGTTGACCCAAATGACGCTCTTTTCCTTGTTTTTTTCTTTTTGCCTTTCATTTGGGGATGATACATGGCATTGAGACCGCAATGTCTCCTTCATGTTGACCCAAATGATGTCATTTTCCTTTCTTTTGTGATTTTCACCTTTCATTTGAGGATGATGCAAGACATTGAGACCACGATGTCTCCTTCATGTTGACTCAAAAACAAGGCACCATTTCATTTTTATTTTTATTTTTCTTTTCATGTCCTTTTGGGGATGATGCAAAGTGTCAAGACACCTCATGTCTCTTCCATGTTGACCCAAAACTGACTCTTTCTTTTCATTTTGTTTTCGCTCTCTTTGTGTTCATCTTCTAGTTTTATGTATTTAGGGCGATGATGATAGTTCCAAGCTCTTTACACAAAATATTTCAGCAACGAACATACTAACCCCAAATCCATAGATCCCTTGTGTGTTTGTGGTTTTTCATTTTGGGGGAAACCCCCTTTCTCTCTTTTATCTTTTCCTTTACATGACATGTAGCCACTCTTGGGCACCTATCACTTGACATTAGGCTTTCCATGTAGGCTCTCATGTCTTTTCTTTTTATTTTGCATTTATGCCTTTCTCTACTTTAAAGCAATTGCTCAGAGAACGGTGTGTAGCAACCCCTTTAAAGTGGGGGCATACATTGGTATCTCTTTTTTTGCATTTGCATTTGTTTTCTTTGTCTGTGCTTCCTAAGTATAGCCTTGTCACTTCACATGATGCATTTTCTCACTTTGTGGATGACATTTGGTGTAATCTCTTTCATAAGTGTGACTCATCTTAGCATATTGCATTCCTCTTAGTGGCCTGATGCGATGCACTACATCCCCTAAGTTGTGAATCTTCTATCCTTTGGTTGGTCCTCTTTTGGAGACATTACATGCAATGTTCCCTAAGTCAAAGACCTCATATGAACTATACAAGACTCCTCGGAACACTCTTTTCGCATTTTTCATTTTTTGCATTTTGTATTTTGTACCCATTTTTCGCATTTGTGCATACATGGCCACCTTGCATAACAAAACTTTCATGTTTGTGGTTCCATCTTGTACAATTTTTTATGATTTCTAAGCATCCAAGGCTTTTCTTGTCTCATGAACCACACCCTTGTATTTTGTGGTGCCTTCTCAAAGTTGTCAGTGAGTACAACTTTGGTATGGTTGACCAGGAAGCCCAACTAGCAGCTTGACTTTCCTCATAGCCACCTTTGTCTGTTGGAGTGCATACCAACTGAGTGTATGTATCTCTCACCTTTTTGGCATTCTCACCCAGTAGAAAACCAAAAGCCTCGTCATCCTAGAGTGA
Organism: Sequoiadendron giganteum; assembly: GCA_007115665.2. Classification (NCBI taxonomy): domain Eukaryota; kingdom Viridiplantae; phylum Streptophyta; class Pinopsida; order Cupressales; family Cupressaceae; genus Sequoiadendron; species Sequoiadendron giganteum. The sequence goes on from CM021100.1 coordinate 199,541,160, forward strand.
GTACATCCTTCTCTTTCAAACAAAAAGCATAGATCTGATCCACAACTAGTTGGACAAACAGTCGAAGCTTGATTAAAATTTTCTCCACCCTTTCACATCACTCCTTATGTGATCTTTTGTACTTATGATTAGTTTGACATGGGATCTTGATCCTGAGGGCTTGATCATTCATCTTGGTTGATGCTATCTCATCTTACTAGCATGATTACATTGGATCCTGCTCAACGTGCATGGTTCAGCTACTTTAGTGTGAGTTTGAAGAAAGTGCATACTCTCACTAAAGTGCGGGCTAAATGTGTTTCCAAAAAGAGTAGTCTTTGGCACTTTTTCACCCATTTTGGCCTTTTCCCTTAGATTTTGGCCTTGTTTTACCTTGATTCAATCTTGTAAGCTTGCAATTCAACAATAGCATAATGGTGTTTTACTAAGGTGTTGTGAAGTGTTGTAACACATTTCATCACTTTTCTAAGACCCTTTCAACAAAATTCACCTAAAAAACACCCTTTTACCCCTTTCCAAGCCTTGTGCCAAGGTGTTGTAAAGTGTTGTAAGACATTTTCACCCTTTCTTAGGCTTATCATCCATTAATTAACCCTTTTCTTATGCTAATTTTTCCCCTTAATGTACTTTTAGTCCCGACTTAAGTGTGTTTCGGGAGGCAAAGCTGATTAACTTTATAAAACATTAATTAATTCCTAACCACCACTTGAAATCACCCAAGTGAACTAGGTCACAAATTTGGGCAACGTAGTCCCTTTTGGCATAAAATTCAAATTTAAAATAAAATCTAACAAGAATCTTGCCTCCTAAACCCTAGTGTCGGCCTATTATGTTGCATTTCAGGAAAATTAGGGTTTTACATGTACAAATAAGGGTTTTCACCTTTATTTTTCTCTCTCCCAAACTCATTTTTAAATCTCATCACAAGCACTCTAGCACTCCTATCTTCTAAAGCAAGCAATCAAGCACAAGGGTTTCAAAAGCTACTTCCATTGGAGTTGTACTTGCATGTTGCAGACCATCAACAACAAAGGTTTGGTAAGTGTTTCCATTAAGTTCATCGTTCAATATTACCTCTCCTTTGGTTTATTTCTCATTTGGGTTTAGCTACCATCAAAGGAATTTGACTTAGGCAAACCCTTATTCACTAACCCCAACAATCTCTTGGTCTATGTATGTGTTTGTATGTGTTGTACTCAGATTTGGTAAAGTACAAAGTTTTGGAGAAAGTACAAGCATTCCATTCAAGTCACATCAAGGCATCAAACCCTAAGTGAGACAAAAAGACAAGCTATAGGTCATTTTTAGGATTTTCAGACACAGATTGCTGCAGAAAAGGGTTTTTGCATTTCTGGGTACCCTTTTCCCCGAAACCTATTTCGACAAAGTTTCCTGGTAGGAGGACTAGGTCACCCAACTTGGTGAAAGTGTCGCTCTGCTAATTTTAAAAAAAAATAGAACATCTCTAGGTCACTCATTTGCAACATTCTATCTCTAGGTGCACAAGCTCACAACCTTCTAGTTACTTTTTGTATTGCATTCATTTAGGGCATATAGGTTAGATAGTTTATATTCAGTTTACATTGCTTTGTTTACATTTCATACATTACATTAGTATCATTCTATTTCATCTTCAGCCACACAACACACACATATCACAACCTTCATCAATCAACCTACCCCTTTGAATGCAACCACAAAAAATATCATAACCACAAAGCAGTAAGAGTGCCATTCCCAGACACCAAGTGATCTTAGGGTGAAAAACCCTAAGGGCCTAATATAGGGAATCTTCTTTCCCTAGGTCTAGAAGTTATATTTTTGGTAGTTCACTTCCCTTTTTATATAGGTGATATCTTGTAAATGTGTCTAACTACTTCTAGTTGGGATCTCCAAGTCCTATAGTTTTTGATCTGTTCATGGTGGTATAACACCCTATACCTATATTAGTATCAATGTATATCTATTTTTTAAACTATTACTAATATATAAAAATTAGAAGTACATCCCTTTAGGTTTATTATCAAAACCTATTCAAAAGTGAAAATGGAAAAAAAAAAAGAAAATGAGTTAAAAATATGAGTATGATACATAATGCATTCATGTTTTCAAAACACATTTTTTATGGTTTTAAAACTTGATCAAAATGTCCTCAATTCAATATCATGCTCAGTCTATTTTAAAATTATGATTATTGCAATTATACTTGAATTAGATTAGTAATTTATTATGAGATTCATTATAAGTCTTACTATATATATAAAGAAAGTTATCACTATATAATATTATTTTTTTATGAAGATCAAAGATGTATAGTAAAATTTATATTCTTAAAGAATCATCAATACAAATCATTATCTAAATTTTCATCTTTAGATTCCTTTCTTTAACTTCAATTTTAGATGCACAAGTAGATTTGCTGTAAATTATTTTTTATTATTTTCAAAAATATATTTGTCATATAATTACATTAAATTAATGTGATTACTTGTGAACAATAATATATGAATTTGTCTCTAAGCTTATGACTTGTCTCTATTTTTCTTGCTATCTTTCAAGTCTTGTTTATTATTACTTTAAAATTGATGATACTTAATTTTAGTGTAACTTTTTCTACTCACCTTTTAAATATATAACATTTATTTCTATTGAAAATTTAAAAAATATTTTATATTTCATTTCTTGACATGATGATTGTCAATAGAAACATTACATTATGGCATTATCGTGGGAAGGAATTTCATCTCATAGTTGAAATTTGAGATGAAATCACTTGTTTTTATCAATTGTTTCCTCTCAATTGACAATAGCATAAGATACAATGGTTTTCTAAATAGACTTCATTTATAAAGCCTTGGAAGACCACCTAAAGGTGTAAAGCATTTTAGGAAAATGTATTGAATATAAAACTCCTATGGAAAAATGAGATTATAGATATGCATAACATTTACAATGAGGTATGACATGTAAAACCTTACAAAATGATAGAGCAATCCAAATGATGAAGGCACAGTAACTATTCATTTTCACTTTATTGAATGTAGAAGATCCCTCGTATCAATAAAATTATAGAGCATCTATGTTACTAGAAACAAGAAATGAAAATCACAATGGTAATGATAATGTGATGAGAAATAGAATATTGGAAGTTGTGTGTGAGAAATGGATATTAATATTATATATTATTTAATACTACATTATATTTTTATATAATAATTTTCTTACAAGAACTTGTAACATGCATGGTATTTCTAATTCTATGAAAATTTAAATAATTTTGTGTTTTTGATCAAGCAAGAAAAAAATAGAATAAATAAAATGATAGATGAGAAAACATGTATGACAGCACACCAACTATCCAAAAGCTATATACTATTGCCTCTTCCTTAACTCTTTGAAGTAGGGGAAAGCCTAAAAAAGTGCAAAGATTTGTGTTTATAAAGATTAAGTTATAATATAATTGATAATAGTTGTCTACCTGAATTTCTTATAAATTTTACATGAAACTTTCAACTACTTCAAAGATTTTAGTATGATTAATTTATGTAAATTATATTTATATTTTTTTCATATTTATCCATTAATAATCATGAAGCATTATTTAAAACAATAATGATATAAATATGATTGAATTCCAAACTGTTGGATTGATTATGCCCACTAGAATGTCTAATAGTCATTAAAAATTGAAATGTTTTTTCATTTAATAGTTGTGGTAAGCAATTGAGAATCACATGTATTGAGGCCAATAAGATGGTCACATATGAACCATTTTGTCAAGTGGGTGATAGTAATGCTAAAGAAAATCACACCAATGAAAACATGTATCGTTGAGCTGATTCCAACTAGTTTCATATCGTATTGACTTGAAATGGCTTAGAAACGGTCATTTGCAATGGGAAACATGTTTTGACCATCATAACATGAAACAGAAGTTTTGGTCTGTTGCGCTTTTGGTAATGTAATAAAGCATTGAACCAACAAAGACTAGCTAAACTCTATTATATTTTAGAGATTCAAATACATGATAGATTTTGCTTTAATAATGACTTTGTAAAGTCATTTATCTGAAATCATATTAATAAAAAGATTTTATCAAAGAAACTAAAAACTAATATGATTTCAAATGAATCATCCAAACAACTACATGATAATAAATATATATGACACTCCGAACATACCAGTTGTTTACATGAAAAACGATTCCCACATAGACCACCAGTTTATATAAAACACGACCATTAAGAGATGTAAATATAATAGTAAGCACATAAATTTCCATGTTATTTAGGATCGTGATGGAAAAACTAATACGGTTGATCTGTCGACGTCCATATATTCGCCATCCACATAGAGACACCTTCCCTGTAACGTACCAACTGTTTAGAAAAAACACTGTAATATACATCCAAGCGTACACAATAGAGCAGAAACAATATGGAAGTCTGCATAGCTATATATTGCGGATAATATGGTATATATAAAGCGAGTAGCAGTACGTGGGCTAAGGCTGCTTGTTTAGGTTTGCGGGTGGAGCAAGCGGAGGTGAAAGGCCAGGAAATGGAATGAAGGGAACAGGTGGGAATGTGAATGGAGATAGACGGGAGGGAGGGGAGGCCGCCTGCCTTCGAATAGCCGGAGCGCCTGGTTGGGTAAAAATAGGAGGAGGAGAGGATGGTACTGCTGGGGAGGCGACCTGCAAAAGATAACGGCTTTTCTCCATATCTCTCGCCCACACACAAGCGCTGCACTCAATCACCAACAAAACACTAACCAATACTAAATAAGTCCGGGTAGAAAACATTTTAACTGCAACTGGAAACAATTTGTAGAGAGTAGTCAAAACCAAACTGTTTGCTTTTGATCTGTCTTCTCTTGTGTGAAAGGATACAGGAGTTGGGGCTCATATATAGCTGTCTATAAAGTGGAAGCCTTAAATTCCTGCCCTCATTTGCTCTCTCATTTGCAGGACATGAACAGAAGGGCGATCGGCTGTCTTTCACTGTGTGTGTCGGGATCGTAACGGGTGCAATTAGAGGTGGTCAGGGTGGCCTTTAACACCAAGTGAGAGTAGTTATATCTACGTGTATTTTTGTTCTGTATTAAAAAGTACAATTATTGGGGGTAGCATTGTACAGGTATTGAAGTATTTCATATTAATAGTTTGTCTTTATCATTTATATAAAATGTGAGCACAATAAATACTATTTATTTTATTGTTCAGATCTATTTTTATGGCGAAAGCTAATTTCTAGACAAAATTCAACTATGTATGTAACATAATAACAACATCCATCCTCTCATAGACAAAAGACATGGGACGGCTTAACCGGCACACTCTAAGCGTTGACCGCTTAGGTTGTCGGGTCCACTCTTTAACTCCACCCTTTCTAATCATTCACTCTTAACCACACCTCTCGCATACCGTTTCCAGATTTGCTATTCGAGGTGTTCCGTTCCCGTGGAATTAACTACCCTGTTTCCCGCATCAAAATCCCACGCACCCATCATAAAGTGAATTTCAAAATGATAGACATGCCGGGAGGATAGCCGCGTCCATCCTCAAATGCTTGTTTTTCTGTGTAGGGAAATGGTGGAGGAGAGTTTCTCGATGGTGGATGAGGGCAAGGTCGCTGAAGAGGATTACGGTGGCTGACCAGAATCTTCCATGAGGATAGAAGGCAAGCTAGGAATTCACCAGCTCTCAGCACAGATCCCATCTAGTTCTCAACAGTGGCAGACATGAGAGAGGCCATGACCATCTGTATGGGCTACATTTTTGTGGGTTTCCTACAGTTTAGTTTCAGTTTCCCTTGGAGAAAAGAGCTCTTCCTCTTGCTTTGAAGTGTAGAATAGGGAGACAATAGAGAAGATTTGCTTGCTACAAACACGTTGAGAAGCTCTGCTTGTGTTGATACTATTCTTTGTCATTTTCTCCAGAGGTAAACATTTCAAGAGAGTGGAAATACCACAATGGCCGACCCTCTTAAAGCCAAGGGGTTACACCCCACAGTCATTTGTTACCAGCTAAGCTACCAAAGAAAGGGGTTTGACCCTATCTACCAGATTTAACTTGCTATTTACCAAATGTTGCCAATAGTCAGAGCTTGCTCTCTTAAGTATGCTCAGGGGCAATGACCAATCAGTTTGAGGTAGAGAATATATTTGGGGGATCTGGATCCGAACACTCGACCGGTGCATCTATAACCCCCACCCAATCTGGGGGAAGATATAGCTCAACCATCTGCCATCGTTCCCATGCCATCATTCCCATCTGATCAGGAGACGAAGTGCATATAGATATATACTCAACATAAATTTTAATTCATTTTATATTATTTTTCCCTTTATTTTGCTCTGTACTCCTAACCCGTTTGGGAACGAGTATGTAATGAGATAAATCTTGCAATTTTCTCCAATCACGTTTTAATTGTACCCATAAATGATTAGAGGGGGAATATAGGAAAGAAAAACAATACTGTATTTTTTGGGCAACATGCTAAGGACATAGTGGAGCCAAATAAACTAGTGAAAAAGAGGGATGCACATAAGGTTTCGGAGGCACAAATGCGCAAGACATCTGGAGGTTAACAATTGCTACCATCCAACGATCCATTGAGTGGAATGTCGTGTAGGGCCACATCAATCCTAATGTCAACTAGTTGTTGTTGCTCTGGCTCACATTGTTTTGGTAGAGCAGTTGGGTGGCACTAGTAGAGCCCTTATAAATATTTTGTTTAGTTTCTGATGTAAACAGTCATGTCATTTTTCTTTAATGAAATATTTGGAGAGTTCTATATGTACACAATAGCTTCTTCCTATACATTGCTTCACAATATTACATTGTATAAAGAAAATATGGTATGAATATATGAGAAAATATGTGATGGTGTTTATGCATGTGCAAAAAATTTTGAATCTTTATGTTACACTTGTTATCTACAACACTATTAGGATTTTTCCTTATTGCATCACCCTAAGATTTATTTCTCTAACATAAATAATCCAAAATTTAGACTTATATTTTATCATCAAAATTTATTTTATTTTTACACCACTTTTTGGTGTGTAAAAGAAGAAACTACAAAAATAAGGAGATAAGTTTATGGTAAACAATATTACTAAGGAAAGAAGTATTAATAATAACTATTATAGTAAATGGGAGGGATTAGGAATCTATGGTTGATACAAGGAATGAAGGGGGATCCTAAGAAGATGATACCACTAAAGTAGGTCTAACAAAGTCATTAGGGATGAATAAAAGGATAAATAAAATTTCAAATAATAAACACCCATGCCAAAAGGAGATAGCAAGAGATTAAGATAATTTTTTGAAGAAATTAAGATAGAGAATAAATAATATTGAAACAAAACCAAATACGATAAGGAAGATTCCAAAAAAAGATGGAAAAAGCTAAAGAAGCTTCAAGTTGTTGAAAGTGATGAGTATCCACCAATAAAGGAACCAATATTTATTGTGATATTCAATAACAATGAAACATCTAAAACATTAAATATACATATTAAAAGAGAAATAAAATTTAACCAAATTAGAAAATTACCTAAAAGAATATGATGAATATAAGGAGTCATTGGATAGAGGTTTTGCAAGCAATAATTCTCAAAACAAGGTGTAGAAGTAGGGGTAATGCACCATTTAAATTTATTGTGATATTCAATAACAATGAAACATCTAAAACATTAATTATGCATATTAAAAGAGAAATAAAATTTAACCAAATTAAAAAATTACCTAAAAGAATATGATGAATATAAGGAGTCATTGGATAGAGGTTTTGCAAGCAATAGTTCTCAAAACAAGGTGTAGAAGTATGGGTAATGCACCATTTAAATTTTTAGCTCATGAACCATATTTTGAATTGGAACTATTAAACATAAAGGTCACAATTAATGAATAATTTGAGGTCTTGTCAACCCTAATCTAAAAAAAGTCTCTAATTTGAGTGAAGAATAGTTAGATAATGTAGTAAGTAAAAGTGCATGTTTACAAAAGAAAATATGATGAAAATTTTAGTATTTTTGGAAAGATAAATAAGTGAGAAGAAAGAGGATATAAAGAAAAAATGAAATAATTTAGCCATTGATATAATTGAATAAGGATGAGAGATCCCTATAATATTTATAAAAATATCACTAAATAATGACAAATTACCATAAAAACCATCTCCTAAGATGAAATGACACCTTGAAAAGGTGAACCATAAAAATTAGGAGTCACTCCCTATGCCACAAATTCAAGAAGAGTAACTAAATAAGAGATAAGTATTGAATCCTTACTTGTGCTAGAGAATGCAAGATCAAGGAGGGATTATGTGAGTAATTTTGATAATATATTAAGTAGTGGATATTTTGAGATTTAATTAACTAGAGGTAAAGGTAAAATAAAAAGATTATTGAAATAACAAGAGAGTATAACCATTAAAAATAACTAAAGAAAAGAGGAAGATAGGTTAAGAGGAAGTACAAATCCCGAGCCACAAAAAGGTAAATAAAATACTCCATCAACTGGACTATAAAATTATTACAAATAGGAGTAAATTATTGTGTTTTGTAGAGACACCAAAGTTTCAAGTGAGCATATATTCATCTTGGAATCTCACTAGAGTAGGGATGAAGTTGATGATGACTATAATTAGTTGCTAAAATATTTTGTGGAATTAAAATTACTTCATAAAGGGTTTTACTAGTGTAATATGTTTGTTTAAAGTTAAAATGATAGGTAATAAAAAATTAAATTGTAAAAAAATATTAATTTATAGGGATGGTTAGTATCAAATTCCAAACTTGGTTCTCACTTAGATCTTAAGTTTATTTGGTTGTGACATATTAAAAAGTTACCATGGACACATTAGTCAATTAATTGGTGACTCAATTTTCACTTTAAGATATTAATTGTTTATGTATCTATATCATTTCCCATTTATCCCCACTTTGATGAGAATGTCTCAGTGCAACAATATATTGATAAGTGACATATTCTTGTCTTTAGTTCATGGTCTAATCCATATCCATCTTCATTGTACCTTGTTACAAATATTTCATCACCCTAGGATTTATTTCTCTAACATAAATAATCCAAAACTTAGACCTATATTATATCATCAAAAAATTCTTTTATTTTTACACCCCTCTTTTTGGTGTGTAAAAGGAGAAAATATAAAAATAAGGAGATATTTTATGTTAAAGAATACCGCAAGGGAAAGAAGTGTTAATAATAAATATTATAGTAAATGAGAGGGATTAGGAACCTATGGGTTGATATAAGGAATGAAGGTGGATCCTAAGAAGATGATACCACTAAAGTACGTATGAAAAAGCCATTAGGGATGAATAAAAGGATTAGTGAAATTCCAAATATAAACAACCATTCCAAAAGGAGATAGCAAGAGATTAAGATTATTTTTTGAATAAATTATGACAACTCATGAGATGTACATGGATGAGGAAAGAATATTGAAACAAAACCAAAGAAGATTAGTAAGATTCCAAAAAAATATGGAAAAGGTTAAAGAAACCTCAATTGAGTGCACTAAGCAGGTTTTTGTTGAAAGTAATGATTATCCGCAAATAGAGGAATCAATATTTATTGTGATTTTCAATAACAATGAAACATTTAAAAGAATAAATATCATTGTTAAATTATAATTTTGGAATATAAGATAATTTTTTGAATAAATATGTAAAAGAGAAAATATCATTATTAAATTATATTTATTTTATGGATACTAACCATCCATATAGTTATTATATTAAAGGTGAAATGATAGGAAATGATAGGCAGTTTGATATTTATTGTGATGTTCAATAACACCTTTATTAAAGATTGCATATGACCTAATAGTCAAAGGCTTGACCACTTACCCCTCAATTATCCTTATACCATGGTTACTCTTGAGGAAAGAGTTAAATGTCAAATGAAATGAAAGATCCCATGTGAAATTTCTTTCCTTGGTACTTTGGATTGGTTGGAAGTCTTAAAGACTAATCTATATCTCTAATCAGTTTTGTAATTCACATGCATCCACTTCCTTAACATTGCTCGACATATCTTAATCACATAATTCAAATCTTTGATATATATGGAGGTTATTTTCCATGGTTTATGGCCATTTGCTTCCCACCTCTCTTTTGTATTCCCCTATTTAAAAAATTTAGATTACAAATTGAAACGTGGACTTAAGGAACAAAGAATGAACATATTCAATTTCTTAAAGTAAAAGCTTTTATTATTTTACTATTCAACACAACTTGATTCTCCATTTGTAAATTTTTTAAAGTGAATGATCTAAGAGTTTTTTAAGTGAATGGTGTTGTTTCTATTTGAAATGCAAGCCTATATTTACACAATTAAAAAATACATGGGTTTGATACATTGCGAATTGTAAGTTAAAAAACATAATGTGTTTTGAAACACAACACGTTTTGAAAACTCCTATTTGTCGCAAGAAATTCATAACTATTCATATCTAGGTCTCCATTTCAAATAAAAATAGATCATTTCATGATAGTGTGATTGGATATGAAAAGTTGTAGGATTCAAAACACACTATGATTTGTAACTAAGTTTTCAAGTGTTCAAGTCCTAATAGCAAGTTTATGAGATCAAGAGCATTCAAGAGTGATTTCAAGGCATGAATATCATTGCAATAATCAAGGTTCCATTGTCGTGTCAAAGGTTTTATTGCATCATGCATGTTATTTGAGCTAATATGTTGATGTAGTCTTTCACATCAAGATCTTCAGTAAATAAAAGAGAAGAAATGAAGGCACTACAAAAAAATACTTGGGACTTGATTAATTTATTTGAAGGTGAGGAACCCATTGTTGCAAGTGGATGTACTAGTGGAAATTTAGAGTAGAAAAAAATTGCAAAGGTACAAGGATAGTTGGTGCAATGGGTTATTCTAAAGTAGAATGAATATAATTTAGTGAGATATTTTACCTTGCATGTATGTTGAATTTCATTAGGATGTTGTGTATAGATACATCTTTTGATTTTGAAGTGGAAAAAATAATCTTTCATACGGCATTATCTTATGGAGACTTAGATGAGGAAATCTATAATTTTTAACCTAAAATATGTTAGATAAGGGGTATATATATTTGGTTTTTAAACTAAACAGGTCTTTGTATGGATTAAATTAGTCACCATGTGTATGTTGTATCAAAATTAGAATTGAGTTTGAATCCAAGGAACCAAGGAACCAAGTTGAGTTAATAATAGTTTTACATGTTGATGATATATTAATAATTAGGAATAATTGAGTGTTGATTAGAGAACTCAAGGTTTAGTTGGATTTTAGGTTTGAGATGAAAGATCTAGGTGTTATAAGGTACATTCTTGGTATATAAAAATACAAAAAAATATGAATAATAAGAAACTATGGTTAAACTAGAGGAAGTATCTTGAGAGTATCCTATAGTGGTTCAACATGCATGATGATAATATTATGTATTAATTTTCCAATAGCCTCTAAGTTGAGCCTATAACGATGCCCTAAATCTATGGAGGTTTTGAGGGACATCAAAAATAAGTATTATGCAATTGTAATTGATAGCTCTATGCATGCACGAAAATGTATGAGGCTTAAATATTACTTGAGAAAGGGGAGTTCTAAGTAGGCTCATGCCAAATCTTTGTGAAGAGCATTAGATGTAGAAAAACATACTTTTATGTACTTGAAAGGAACTCTAAACTAATAGTTATGTTATTATGACACTAATAATGTGGGAAAGCTATGGAATGTATGGGGGATTATTGATTTTGATTGGGATAGAGATTTGGATAGCTAGATATCAATGAGTGGTTATATTTTTACTCTATTAGAAGTAGTTGTGAGTTTGATGATTAAGTGGAAGTTTAGATAAAAAATATTGTACACTATTAAATAAAAGTGCATGGCAACACTATATGATTGCAAATAAGTTGTTTTATTACACAAGCTATGTTACAATATTGGTTTTAAGTCATATATTGTTGAAATATGATTCATAGAGTGTAGTTTATTTTGTAGATAATTTTTTACCATGCTTAAATGAAACATGTGGATGTACAATATCCTTTTATTAAGGAGATTGGTGAATTAAGGAAAGTAAAAATTGAGGATATTAACTCTTACGTAAATGCTACTAAATCTTTAACAAAACCTATGAATACTATATTTTTTTATGGTACAAGGATGATATGGGTTTATTTATATCTTACACATGATGTTAACTTCTTGGGATGCTATAATTTCTCCTACAATGGATAGCAAGAGAGATAATCTTAGAAATTTGGTGTTCTATTAAACCATAGATAGTTATTGATGTGTTTCATAATGGTTTCTTCAAAAATATGTGTTTTCATATTAGATGGATGAGGTCATGACACATTAATTCTCCCACTACCCTATTATATTTTTTATCCATTAACTAAAATGAGGAAAATACATATCCTAATAAATTGACCTTCAATTCCTCCTTCTCTATACTATACCATAATGATTCAATATTCACATACTATTCTCTACAAGTGTTCTACACTGAGACTCACACACAAAATATTTAACCATCAACATTATAGTAATCTTCCAAGGATCTAGAATATTGTCTTAATTGATTAATTTACTTTATCATGTATGAAATCCCTTGAGAGTGAAAAAATCACATCCTTCTCAAAACAACCTAAAAATGAGAGTGAAGGTGGAAAGAGTTACTTTTTTTTTTCTATTGAGAATTGAGTGAGACTCATCAAATAATAGATGAAATCCTTAAATATATCATCATTATATTCTTCAAAATGAATCCCATCCAACTTACCACCTTAAATTTTTTTGTAACCTCCTCTTTCTCTAGAAAAGGATTCATACCATTTTGTTCTACCTTTCATTTCTATCTATTTTTCTACTTTAAATGGAAAGTAATGAGACATTGAGAACATTTAAGAACAAGAAAATGTATTATGAGGGTTTTATTTTATTTTTGTGTAAGAAAAAAATGAAAAAAACTTCAAAGAAGACTAGTATGAAAGACTATAGAACACCAAAGTTAATTAAAAAATAATGACATTATTATCAAATATGTAGAATGATACATTGACACACTTGATGAGAAAAGTGTCTAAATTTTAAACTATTGAATTTGTGCATTGCAATTACTTTTTCTACATATAAGCATTTCTAAGTAATCAATACCTTGAGAAATCATGAGTGTTTATTTTAATGGGCTATATGAACATGTGGATTTTTTTTAGATTAGGGTATTTAAGTGGATTTATTTAGAGCTAAGTAAGTTAAAATTATAATTAAAAATAAAAATAGGATATATACCTAGGCCTACATTTATTTTACCATGATTCGTCATGCCAATGTGTGTGTTAATCTAGTGAAGATATATGACTAAATTTTTTAGAATGTAGCCTAGGATCTAAAAGATAAAGTGTATTTGAGCTTTTTATTATATATATATGGGTGATTGTAAGCATGGAAAAGTAAGAGAAACCTTTAGAGAAGATGGAATCTAGAGTTATTATTGAGTTTGTGAATTTTAAGTGTTGTTGAATTGAATGATGTAAAGAGGTGTTTAAGTGAATGGTGTTGTTGTTGCTATTTGAATTGCAGAACTAGATATACACAATTCAAAAACACATGGATTGGTATGTTGTGAATTACAAATTAATAAACATTGTGTATCTTGAATCATATGTTTTAAAACATCCTATTTCTCATAAGAATAATATAATATAATATAATATAATAATAATTATGAAATAATAATACAAATTTAATTACATTATAACAAATTATAATAATCATAAGTATAATAATAAATAGAATAATATAATAAAATAATATAATAATAATATAATTTACTTATATAATAATATATTAATTATTAAATAATCATATAAGTTTATTTACATAATAATAATTATAAAATAGTAATATAAATTTAATTACATTATAAAATTATTTAAATAATAAATATATAATATAATAATTTAAATATATAATAACATAATAATATTAATATCATAATAATACTATAATAATATAATAGATTAATATAATAACATTAAAATAATTTAATAATTATAATATTTTAAAACTAATATATAATATATGATTTAATATTATTAATTATAAAACAATATTATTATTATATTAATCATAATACAAGTTTAATTACATTTAAAAAATTATAATAATAAGTACAATAATAAATATATCACAATATAATAAAATAATATGATATAATAAATTGAATTTAAATTAATTTGGACTGCACTTTATGTTTGAATAGACGAAATCAAAACTGGGCGGCAAAACTAAGTAACTGCAATTTTTGTCATCCCTCTATCAATTTCGCTCCTCTTGGTCTGTCACTTCTGCTCCGCCTTGGTGGGTCCCTCATAATGGTTTCCTATGATGGTATCTATGCCTATATGCATGTTGACATGATATTTTCTGCATTTTTGTCGGTAGAATAGCCGCGTCCAATGGGAACTTCCAGTGAACAGGAATGGAAAATACGAAACAAAATCAGAATCCCTCAAAACGGTTGCAACGGAAAATTCGTAAACGAAAAGCTACGAAGGGGAAAGGTAAGGTTAAGAGTGGGTTAGAAACAGTACGAAGGGGAAAGGTAAGGTTAAGAGCGGGCCCGGCCACCTAAGCAGTCAATGCTTAGAGTGTGTCGGTTAAGCCCGGCCCAAAAGACACTGTCGAAAAAAGACAAACGGTGAGACGGAACAGTTGGTAATGGCAAATTAGGCGACGGACGAACGTTTCATGAGTTTTAACTTTTGAAAAATGCGGGGGATTTCAAAAAAGCGGGAGATTTGAAATGCATTTCAGGGACGCATTTTTCATTCAAGCCAACATAAAATCAGGGATGACAAATTTGCAGGATTTTCCACGAAGCAAGATACGATCGTTGTGCAATCTGTCTTTTGAACAGATCAAGGTATGTGGAATTCAATTAGGATTTTTAGATCTGGTGATCATGTGCTCGGTTCTGGAAAAGCTTTAAACTAGGCTATTTTTGTGGTTGTAGGATACCGCAGGTGTTGAGGGAGAAGAGGAGGTCGCGAGCACTGAGAAGCTGCAGATTAAATGTTGGTGGACATCTACTGGTTTGTAGTTTTCTATAAGTATGATAAGGAGAAAATCTTTGAGCAGCGTAGGAAAAGTGAAGGATTTGTATTTTCCTTCCATGGAAGTCCACTATCAAACTGTACTCTATAATAAGGTATATATTACTATTTTCTACCTATTGTCATTGAAATACTGTTTATTTTCTAAAGACATAGAGATTTTTTTGCAGGAATGGATTAAGTTGCTTGAGCAGGATGCAGTATACAAATGATGACCTAGAACAATGCAAACGAGCACCCTTGTTTAGACCTGGTAACAAACTTGAGTGAAGGTCATTGAGGTAAGTAATGTCACTAACTTCCACTAGCTTCCATTGGGTATCAAGATGCACCCTCTACAGACTACAAATCTACAACAGTCCTACAAGAACAACCTTTTAATCCTTGATTTCTTAATGCATTCCACATCTTTACCTTTGATAGTGCTCTGGATAAGGAAATAATACTTTGTGATTGTGTTTTGTATTCTAGATCTTTACCTTTGACATTGCTCTGGATAAGGAAAGAATACATCGTTACCTTTGACAGTACATTTTTTCTATTTGCAATCTAAATATTATCTATGTTTTACTTCATGTACTTGAGTGTAGGCTACATGCGACCAACCTTGATGAGAAAATTGTACGTCACTATTCCCTGAGTAATCTCTGTGGGATGTTTTGTAAAGTTGTTTGTATATATTTATTCAATTGAAGGGCTTCCTCGAATTTCTTATCTATCAGTGCAATCAAAACAATCACATTTTCCTCTAGAGTGTAGGCTAATGATGCGTGAATGTCATGAAATCGACAGATTCTATGTGGAATTGTGAGGAAGGATGAGTGGTTTGCAAACCTTGACCAGCAATACTCAATTCCATTTGCAACGATCTCCTTAGCCGCTAGATGACCATCTTATCGAACCACTTTAATGCTATGTAATATGACTATGATGGCTTGACAGGAGGAATTAAAGGTTGTGTAGGTCGCTGAGTAAAGTTGGTGCCTTAGTCAAAGGAAATTTAGTCCTATCTTGTTGAGCCAGGTGCGCCATAGATCTCCTTGCCATCACCGGTCGACAAGGCGCAACAACCAGTATTATCCTTGGGGATATTTACATTTTTTTCCTGCCTTCTTTGTATTTTAATAGCATAATAGTCTCATTTTCTTCCTCAATTGGAGGCTAATGAGTGTTGAATGTATTTTCTAGTTCTCAGAAGAAAAGGAGGGTCTTATTGTGTTTTATTCCTAGAGCTATTTGGAGATACTTTTTCCAACCTAAATGTCTCAGGCCACATAAAAATCACCTTTGGAACAAGAGAAAATTTGGCATAGCTGCAACTATAAAAACTGCTTTGGATCATATGAATAGAGAAAAAATGATTGTTTGTAGTCTGTTGTAAATATATGATAAATCCGTTCACATATTAGTGAATAAGATCTAAGCAAGTGATTGATTATTTTGTTGTGGAATCTAAACATAGTTGTACAATTTGAATTAATCTTGTAGAATCTCTGACTTGTTTGTTCAACACAATAATTTCATCATCTTTCCCACATTAATGAAACTTACCAAGAGATCAATGCCTACTGCTAGATGCACAAAAGATCAGTGCTTAGAATATCTACCCTTGATGTTGGAAACATGTGTAGGTCATTCACGTTGAGATTCATATGCAGGCACACTATAGGTTTTAGAGACAAACCATATAAAAGATAAAATGTGCACATATTTTATCAGTGATAGAATACATCATAATAATAATGATTACTTTGAATGCTTACTATAACTTCCTAAATAACTCTAAATGACACAATCATGGAAGACATCTCTTTGTAGATCAATTGTTTAATAGTCAACTATCAATTTAACTACATTGATAGCTATGGATCAAGACCGGAGGTACAATTCTTTCCTAGTCGTTTAAATCTCTTGTTATGTTAATGTATTAATCTATCATTTACTAGGGAAATCGTTATTGTGTAAGTTAATTGCTTAATTCATGTTTTTTGTTGCAGTCGATTTCACCTCCATTTTCAACTATTACCACTTAATTGCAACACTCATTGAAACAAGACTATTTTGGATGAACCAAAGCTACTAATATAAGTTGTAATTTGAATTTCCAATTTTATGCATTACAAATATATTTATAGCATGCCTATCAAGTATGCTTCCTTGAGTAGAATTTAGTTTTTACATTGTATTCTACTTAATTTCATAGCACAAAAGCTAGTTCCTTTTGAAGATGTTAATAGTTATGTCTCAGGGCTTATAGTTTTCACGGTTTTGGAAATACGCACAATTGGTGGAGTGTACAATTGTCTGCATAGAATCCCTTTATGCACTTGCAATTTCTATCTTACAATCACATCAATTTTGGAGACACTTAAATATCTCTAAGAGCATTGAAAATTTCCATCTATTCTTTGTAATTGTCAATCAGTTATCTCTTTTCATGTTTTATTATGTTTTAAATAATATTCTTTTCTTGACTTTTTCTACCCTACCATTGTTTGAGATTTACAGAGTTTATAGAAGACATTTTTAATTTGTTTCAAGTTAAATCCAAACAAATGATAGATTTAATTCAAAGTTTCTATTAAGGATATTATATTTTTCATATTCCTGGTTGACTTGAATTCAGTGAGCACCAGCCTTTTTGTAACCAACTCAGGTCGATTCTTGAATTCTATGAAAGCACTAATCTTTCCACAATGAAGATGGTCACTCTCACCCTTTAACCATTTAACTTGTTTGATCTATGATTTTCTTACTATCCAACTAACTTCAAATTAATTCTAGTGTGTTTGATCTCATAAGCTAGGTCCTCAATCTCATGAGTTCAAACTAATGTATGAAATTTAATATTGTTGAAATTTTCTCTAATTCTTGGCTGCAATATATGCATCTTCTATTCTAGCCATATCAAATTCCAAAACAATATTTCATGTTTATTCAAGCCTTTTGATAATGTGTTTCCTTTATTGATGTAGAGAGCAGACTTATCAATATAAAGTGAGTAGCGTGACTAGTGAAAGAAACTTCATAAAGAGATCTATGTGACTAGAGGAAATGTTATATTTTTCAATTTTCAAAGTTTATGGTTACAATTATGAATCTTTGTTTCAAAGTTTTTTATTCAGCTATATAAATTTGTTGTGGAATTTGGATTTCTTAACAGGTTGGCACTCAATTTGGATAGAGGGAGCAAACTTCACACTCAAAAGCATTCACAATATAAAGAAATCCTTTCTTGAGATTTGAGAGGAAAATGATAACTCTAAAAATCTTGAGGGCTCAGGAAGAGTAGTTGCTATTGAAACTATTGTAAATGCATAAAATATCTCATTGTAGAGAATGTATCACTATCATTTAAGATTTGTGTCTTTCTATTAGAGGATCGTCTTCCTCATTTTTGTGATCTTGAATTGTATAAAATCTTTGGGGATGACAACCCTTCCATGTAGCATAGATTTTTACATCTAATCTATGTAAAGTTGATGTTATCAATAGATAAACTTTTCATGTACAAAATTTTATCCTCTTAAAGAATAGATCAAATGTGTTTTGCCCAATCTACTTTATGATCTATATCAACATCTAAAACAATATGAAACCATGGGTGAAAAAATAGAGATAGTCTTAATGTCATGCACTAGTATCCAAAGTATTATGAAGAAATTGAAATTCTAAAATGTTGGATTCACAAGACAGCGGTAATTTTTAATTTTATGCATCATCCTCAAAATATATGAATATGCACTCAAAACATACCTACATGGTTATAAATCACCTAAAGTATTAATAAGATGTGTATACTTTAACACAAAGTCTATGTAATAGGTAGGCAATAACATTTATATTATTGACGAAAGATGTGCCACGAATTTTTTGGGTTCATCTGCAAAATTAATGTCATCATCATATGAACAAGGGGTACATCATTAGAATATAGTGACGACACACTGTCTCTTGTTAGTTAGTTCCAATTTTGGAAAACACACTATCCCTTGTTAGTTATTTCTAGACATCTTACATTCCAATGATGCCCCTTATCCACTTTTCCTACACAAGGGACAGTGTGTTTTCCCACATTGCAAACAATGTGAGCATTTTTTGTTCCAATCATATCAAGAAAGTGAAATTTCTTTTTCATTGTAACCAAAGAGTTGTTCTAAAATTTGAAGGTGGACTTACATAATTGACAAGGGACAATGTGTTTTCCAATAGAGGACAGTGTGTTTTCCAACAAGGGACGGTGTGTTTTCCAACATGGAACAAAAAAATGACGGTGTTTTTTTCCAACAAGGAAATAACTAACAAGGGACAGTGTGTTTTCCAACATTATTTGCAGTGTTGGAAAACACATTGTCCCTTGTCAATTGTTTCCACAAGGTGTGTTTTCCAACACTACAAATAATGTTGGAAAACACATTGTCCCTTGTTAGTTATTTCCCTGTCGGAAAACACACTATCATTTTTTTATTCCCTGTTGGAAAATACACTGTCCCCTGTTGGAAAACACACTGTCATTTTTTTGTTCCCTATTGGAAAACACACTGTCCCCTCTTAGTTATTTCCAATGTTGGAAAACACATTGTCCCCTATTGTCAAGGATAGAGTGTTTTCCAATAGGGGACAGTGTGTTATCCAACAGGGAAATAACTAACAGGGGACAGTGTGTTTTCCAACAGGGAAATAATTAATTAGAAATAACTAACAAGGGACAGTGTGTTTTCCAACAGTATTTGCAGTGTTGGAAAAGACACTATCCCTTGTCAATTATTTCCACAAGGGACAATGTGTTTTCCAACATTGCAAATAATGTTGGAAAACACACTGTCCTTGTTAGTTATTTCCAATCAATTATTTTCCTGTTGGAAAACACACTGTCATTTTTTTGTTCCCTATTGGAAAACACACTGTCATTTCTTTTGTTCCCTATTGGAAAACACATTGTCCCCTATTGGAAAATACATAGTGTCATTTTTTTGTTCCTTGTTGGAAAACACACTGTCACCTACTGGAAAACACAATGTCCCTTGTTAGTTATTTCCAACGTTGGAAAACATAGTGTCCCTTGTTAGTTATTTCTAGAAAACTTACATTCTAATGATGTCCCCTGTCCACATTTCCTACATAGGGGACAATGTGTTTTCCAACACTGCAAACAATGTGAGCATTTTTTTGTTCAAATCATATTTCCATTGTTGAAAAACACATTGTCCCCTGTTAGTTATTTCTTTCTAGACATCTTACATTCTAATGATGTCCCAAGTCCACTTTTCCTACACAGGGGACAGTGTGTTTTCCAACACTACAAACAATGTGAGCATTTTTCCTACACAGGGGGTAATGTGTTAGCATAAAATTAACCTAATGAATTAATGCAATGATGATATATGTCACATCTAGATACTATTGACTCTATTGGAAAATGTAGATAGTATGTCACATTTATTGATGATTTCTCAAGATACACTTAGATCTATTTTATGCATAACAAATTTGATTTTTTTAATAAGTTTAAAGAATTTAAGGCTTTGGTTGAGAAACAATCAGATCAAAAGATAAAAGTGTTGAGATCAGATAATAGTGGTGAATATTGTTCTAGGGAATTTTATGATTATTATAAGCATGTAGGAATTTGAGACAGAAAACTACTCCATATACACCTCAACAAAATGGAGTAGCAGAAAGGATGAACCAAACCTTAATGGAAAGAGCTGGGATTATGTTAACTAGTTCTAATATAGATCAGTGCCTTTGGGCCGAGGCTGTAAGTACTTATTGTTATTTAATCAATAGATCCCCTAGTTCATCCATTGAAGATAAAACTCCTTATGAAATGTGGTTAGGTAGGAAACCTAGTGTTGCACATTTAAGGATCTTTGGTTGTGAGGCTTTTGTTCATGTGCCTAATGAAAAGTGATCTAAATTGGATCCAAAATAACATAAATGCATATTCATAGGTTATGGTGAAAACTAATCAAATTGACCTAATTGATCTATCACTTTCTTCTTTAATATTTCATAGCTTCTATTTGATCTTTATTTTCTCTAAAATCATTTCTTATAGGAAGTAGTATGGTGGGAGATCTATGTGTAGAGAGAGTGAGACTTTCCTTTTATGTGTGAGGGAGAGAGTGAGATTCTCCTTTTATGTGCAGTATGTGCAACGGGAAAATGGCAATGCAAAAGAGGATAAAGTCAAGCGGTTTTATATTGCATATGAATTTGTGTAAGAAAATAAAGTGAGAGATAATTCTATAAGTGGAGTTGAACAAATGAAGTCAAATATTCTTGAACTTAAGAATTCTATGAAATAAATACAATTGGAAATAGATGATAAGGAAAAGGAAAAATCAAATCTTAGTGCAAAAAAGAGAATCAATTGGGTGGAGACGTCATGAAAGTCCTATCTGAAAAGGTAGACAAGTCTTATTCCAAAGTCTTATCTGGGAAGGAGGGACTGGACAACAAAGGGAGGGGTAGATGGAAAGAGAGAGATGGAGGAAAGAGGGACAAAGGTCCTAAAAATTATCATTCAACACCTCTCTCTTGTGTATATAATTCAACCAGGTATATTTCCCCTATAAATGAGCCACCCCTTATTGTCATAAATCCTCACCATTTCATTGCTCCACTTTCTTTACTCACTACCCCTTTGGTACCATTTCCTTGTATTGAAAAAAAAATCTATTTCTTGCAAGCCCCTATCAAGTAACCAACCTTCTTTGATTTCATCCAAACATAACCAATGATCCTATACACATCACATGGTGACCTCCCTAAACATGTCCTATCCATTCTTTTAGAATCTCAATTGATCATCCTAGTTCCTCATGTGAATAATAAAGGTCCTAAGCATTATCATTAAACACCTCTCTCTTGTGTATATCATTAAGTGATCTAGTTCATTTTGATAATCAATTCAAAGCACTAAAACATAAATACAACACCTAATTGATATGGGTGTCATCATTATCTTCTAAGTGGTTAATTGGAGAATTATACCTTATTATCATTTGAGTTAAAAAATTATGATAAATTTGGTATGAGAGAGATGGGGGAAAGAGGGAGAATTATATCACTCATATCACTCAAATTTGGTAAGGGAGAGAGGGAAGGAGGGAGTAAAGAATAATGGGAGGGGTATATGGAAAGAGAGAGATGGGGGGAAGAGGGAAAAATCGAGGGAGAGGAAGGTTAGGAGGGATAGTGAGAGATGAGAGATATATAGAAGTATTTCCAATTGTATGTATTCCATGGAATTCTTAAGTTCAAGAATCTTTGACTTCATTTGTTGAAATCCACTTATAGCATCATCTCTCATTTTCTTTTCTTGAAAAAAATAATATGTAATACAAAACCTCTTGACTTTATCCACTTTTGTATTTCCATTTTCCCATTGCACATACTACACACACACCTTCCTCAACTTCTCAAGAGAAGGAAGAATCTCTTTAGTCAATACATTATCAAGAGAGGTTGTACGTGTGTGTGAGAGGGAGAAAGAGGGGGGAGGAGGGAGATAGAAAGTGGTAGGGTGGGAGGGATAGATGGAGGGAGAGAAAGAGGGAAGGTTAGAGATAGGAAGGAGCATGTGCACTATGTGCAATGGGCCAATAGAAATGTAGAACTAGAGGCATCAAGTATTAGAATACATGAAATTAAAAAGTAATCTTCTCTAAAATACATGAAAATAAGTATACCAAAGTGAATGAGATAGATAATTTATTGATGGAAAATATTATTTCTTCTCTTGATAAGTTGAGGAAGGTGTGTGTGCAGTATGTGCAAGGGGAAAATGGCAATGCAAAAGTGGATAATATCAAGAGGTTTTTGTGCAAGAAAAGAAAGTGAGAGACGATTTTATAAGTGGATTTGAACAAATGAAGTCAAAGATTCTTGAACTTATTAATTCCATGGAACAAATACAATTAGAAATAGATGATAAGGAAAAGGAAAAATCATATCTTAGTACAAAAAAAGAGAATCAACTGGGTGGAGACATGAAAGTCTTATCTAAAAAGTTAGAAAAGTATTTTAAAGAACTCATTAAAATAAAAAAATCCATTCTATAATCATAAAGACACCTTCAAAGCTAATACAATGGTGTAGAGGAGAGGGAATGTGATTTTGAGAGCCAATAGGATTGTTGTGTAATATTATATGTGAGAGTGTCTTGGTGTCCAAAATCACAAATGAGTGTGTGTTTATTACCCAATACCAAAACTAACCATATATCATAGTAATGAATCATCTATTTGGTGTAATGATCCTCTCCCTATGATGTAATTATATAGTCAATATGGTAGGTAGGGGCAAGAAAGTTTGTATATTATCTTGTTTTTGATGGTATCCTTACATCCACTAGTATCTTATCAAAAGAATTAAAATGCATATAGATCATCATATTTTGACTCTACATTAATTCAATTCGATTCCTCAAATTAGCCATTGGTTGTTATGATAGTTCATCCAATAGTTGACATAATAGTTCATCCAATATTTCATCAATTTGGTTATTTTTATGTATCCCTAAAATATAACCCCTCATATTGTCCATTGTTTAACTTTGAACATGTAAAATGAAATAGTGGAAACCGACATTGTGTTTTTCAACATGCAATTATTTTGTGCATGGGTACTTGAATAAATGAAATGAAAAATGAATCTACTCTAAAAACACTTCAAAATATTTAGACCAAAGTATTTTATTTTTTGTCATGTATTAAGGTCTCAACGATCACCCTCATAAGTTATTTAAAGTATAAATAAGAAATGGATTCACCCTAATCCTATGCAATAGAAAAAAGTATTCTTATCCTTGTTGATGTGTGAGTAAATCTATTTGATATATATTAATACCTTTATCTCACTTTGAGTAATGGTGTATAAGAGAGGGCATGTGATTTTGAGAGCGAATAAGACAAGGGACAATGTTTTTTCCAACTCACCCTCTCCTTCTCTACCTACCTTTCCCTCAATACATCCCACCCCACTTCTCTTTCTACCTATCTCTCCTCCCCTCAATACATCCCACCCCACTTCTCATTCACTTTGGTCTGCTTCTTTTCCTATGTTTTAGAGAAGATTCCTTTCTCATTTCATGTATTCTAATACTTGATGCCTCTAGTTCTGCATTTCTATTGGCCCGTTCCACATAGTGCACATGCCCCTTCATCAACTTCTCAAGAGTAGGAATAATCTCGTATACTAGTATTCCTTGTTGAATTAGTATTCCTTAAGCTTAGTAATTCTAAAAACACTTGGAAAGAAGTAAACCAAAGTGAATAATATAGACAATGTATTGAATTAAGAGATTCTTCTTGCTCTTAAGAAGTTGAGGAAGGTGCATGTGTAGTATGTGCAATGGGAAAATAGACAATGTATTGAATTAAGAGATGCTTATATTCCTATCCACCATCCATAACTCTATCCTACAACCTCATCCAATCATTCCATAATCCCTTGTCATTGGTACCTAGCTATAGGCTACTCCTACAAGAAATATAATTTCATCTATCTCTCCCTCCTTCCCTCTTTCTCTCCCTCCTATCATACCTAGATTGTTGAACCTAAGATAGTTTGAAAAGGAATACTTTAAATATACCATCAAATTTGAGGTAATTTACAAAGGAATTTATAAACATATCATTGAACTTTAGGTATTTTGCATTGTAATAAATAGATAAGATGCCTCCATGAAAGTGAGTAGAGTCCAACATGGAGTTAATATTGCTAAAAGGATAGAATAAACGCTTGAAATGATGATAAATGTGTGGATTGGTTGGATGTATAATAATATAGAAGGGGTAATAAAATTAGAGAGAAGTAAGGTGATCATAATATAGAGAGGTAGGTAGAGATAGATCTATGTAGGGTGGGAGAGTTAGAGAGAGGTTGTTGACATTGAGCTACACAAAATGAAAAAGGTTCTTGTACATGCGAGGGTTCTGTAAAGTGTCAATTGATCTAGCACTTATTTACCCCTCCCACAACAATCAAGGTAACATAATTTAAGTCACCTTAAAAATTTACAACAAATCTTAGTTATAGTAAAAAAATGTATTTTAATTTCTTCATATGAAAGTCTTGTTTGAAAAGGTAGAAAAGTATTTTAAAGAACTCATTAAAAGAAAAATTTACATTTTGTAATCATAACGACACTCTTAAAATTGAGCCAATGGTCTAGAGTACCTACTACCTCCAGTTCTACATTTTCATTTGTCCATTGCACATAGTGTGTGGAGGTGTTGAGCATCATATTAAAACTAGATTCCTTAAATTTATTACAAAGCCTAAAAATTATGATATATGCATGGGTTGCATTCAATAACAATCCCTCTCTCTACCTACCCCTCTCTCTACCTCTCCCTCCCCTCTCTCTCTCTCTCACTAGATAGATAGTGTATTGATTGAAGAGATTCTTCTCGCTCTTAAGAATTTGAGGAATGTGTGTGTGCAGTATGTGTGATGGGTAAATGGAAATGCAAAAGTGGATAAACTCAAGAGTTTTGTATTGCATATGAATTTGTGCAAGCAAAGAAAGTTAGAGATGAAGCTATAAGTGGATTTGAACAAATGAACTCAAAGATTCTTAAAGTTCAGAATTCCATGGAACAAATACAATTGGAAATAAATGATAGTGTGTTTTCCAACAGGGGAAATAACTAATAGGGGATAGTGTGTTTTCCAACATTGGAAAAAACTAATAGGGAACAGTGTATTTTCCAATAGTGGAAATAACTAACAAGGGACAGTGTGTTTTCCAAAAAGGGACAATGTGTTTTCCAATATTGGAAAACACTAATAAGGGACAATGTGTTTTCCAATAGGGGACAATGTGTTTTCCAATAGGGGACAGTGTGTTTTCCAACAAGGAACAAAAAAATGCTCACATTATTTGCAAATGTTGGAAAACACACTGTTCCTTGTCAATTATTTCCTACACAGGGGACAGTGTGTTTTCCAACACTACAAATTCATAAGGAAATAATTGAAAAGGGAGAGTGCATTTTCTAACACTATAAATAATGTGAGCATTTTTTTGTTCCCTATTGGAAAACACATTGTCCCCTTTTGGAAAACACACTGCCCCCTGTTGGAAAACGCACTGTCTAAGGGAGAGAGAGGATATGAGGGAGATATGGAGAGGTAGGTAGAGAGAGGTAAGGCTTGACTAGTAAAATTGACCTGAGGGGTGACTAACCAACTGGTTTGTTACATGTAGAGGGTTTTACAATAGTATATGGGTAGAGAGAGTGATGGGAGATAAGGAAAGTATATTGGTTTCTATCCCTCCCACCCTACCACTCCCTATCTCCCTCACACACACCCTTACCTCTCTACCTACACCAATTTGGACAAAGGGAATAGAATTCACACTTGAAATAATTCACAATATAAAGAAAGCTTTGCATAAGATTTGAGAGGAAAATGAGGACTTTGAAAATGTTGAGTGCTTAGGAAGAGTAGTTGTTATTGAAACTATTATAAATGCAAAAAATATCTCATTGTAGAGAATGGATTACTATCATTTAGGGTTTTTGTCTTCCTATTAGAGGACCATCTTCCTCATTTCTATGATCTTGAATTGTATAAAATCTTTGGGGATGGAAACCCTTCCATGTAGTATAGATTTTTACATCTAATTTATGTAAAGTTGATGTTATCAATACATAAACTTTTCATGTATAAAATTTTATCCTCGTAAAGAATAGATAAAATATGTTTTTCCCAATCTACTTTATGTTCTATATCAACATCTAAAACAATATGAAACCATGGGTGAAAAAATAGAGATAGTCTCAATGTCATGCACTAGTATCCAAAGTATTACGAAGAAATTGAAATTCTAAAATGTTGGATTCACAAGATAGCGGTAATTTTTAATTGTATGCATCATCCTCAAAATATACAAATATGCACTCAAAACATACCAAGATGGTTATAAATCACCTAAAGTATTAATAAGATGTGTATACTTTAACACAAAGTCTATGTAATAGGTAGGCAATAACATTTGTATTATTGACTAAAGATGTGCCACAAATTTTTCGGGTTCATCTACCAAATTAATGTCCTCATCATATGAACAAGGGGTACATCATTAGAATATAGTGACGACACATTGTCCCCTATTAGTTCTTCCCAATGCTGGAAAACACATTGTCCCTTGTTAGTTATTTCTAGACATCTTACATTCTAATGATGTCTTTTGTCCACTTTTTTTACATAGGGGATAGTGTGTTTTCCAACACTGCAAACAATGTGACCATTTTTTTGTTCCAATCATATCAAGAAAGTGAAATGTCATTCTCACTATAACCAAAGAGTTGTTCTAAAATTTGAAGGTGGACACAGTGTGTTTTCTAACAGGGGACAGTGTGTTTTCCAAAAGGGGACAATGTGTTTTCCAATAGGGGACAGTGTGTTTTCTATAAGGGAAATAACTAATTGGAAATAACTAACAGGGGACAATGTGTTTTCCAATATTATTTGCATTGTTGGAAAACACATTTTCCCTTGTGGAAATAATTGACAAGGGATAGTGTGTTTTCCAACATTGCAAATAATGTTGGAAAACACATTGTCTCCTATTGAAAAACACGTTGTCTCCTATTGGAAAACATGTTGTCTCCTATTGGAAAACACGCCATCCTTTTAGGAAAACACACTGTCCCCTATTGGAAAACACATTGTTTGAATTTATACCATCTCTTTTGGTGCTAAAATATATTTACTACCATTGTTTGAATTTATAACACCTATTTTTAGTCTTGTATATATTTCTAAAGAGACTTCTCCTTTGTACTAGTTCTTTATTAATACCATCACTATTTAAAAAAACTCTAGTTGCTTTATCACTTTCTTCTTTAATAATTCATAGCTTTTATAAGGCATTTGAATATTTCAAACTCTCATCCGCATGCCTTATAAACACATTTGAGGGAAATTTTGAATGATTAATTATGATGATTGCATCAATTACATGGTAAAAGTGAGCCTTCAATTGTTCAATTAATCAATTATAGTGTAGATATGGATATCATTGATAATTTATAGTTTCATGCAATGGATTAATGTAATGATGATAGATGTTAGGTTCAGGTTTTATGGTTTAAGGTTTAACCTAGTGGATTAGTGCAACTATGATGATGGATTAACCCAAAGAGAGACATAAAGATGGTGTTGAAAGATCTTATAATGAATAAATTGAAGAAAGAGGAAGTAGTAGTTCATAATGAAATAAAATAATAGATGAACATTAGATAGATGGAGTATGATATGGTAGATGTGGTGAAACAACCTTCATCATAGAATTAAGGTTGTATACAGAGAGAGAGAAGTAAGGTTGATTCATCATTAGTGCCTCCTCCTATATTATTTAAGATGCCTTCTCCTATATAATTTGATTATTTCAACGTATGGTGCTCATTCTACTCAACTCTATTTTGAAATAGAGAAAGATCTTATGAATGCAACTCTACTTGAGATTTCAAATGCGAAAACTTCTTTTGCAATGGAAAAAATCTTGCAATTCCTACTTCAATTCCCTCCTACCCTACCACTCCCTATCTCCCTCCTTGCCTCTTTCTCTCACTCTATCCCTCCCACCCTACAACTCCCTATCTCACTCCTTCCCTCTTTTTCTCCCTCCCTTTATCCCTCCCACCCTACCACTTCCTATCTCCATGCATCCCCTCTCTCTCCCTTAGATTAATAAATTTATATTAGTCTAAAATTAACCTAATGAATTAATGCAATCATGATATATGTTAGGTTTAGGGTTTAGGGTTTAAGGTTTAACCTAATGGAGAGATAAAAAGAGGAAGGATAGAGATATGTATTCTTAAGGTGGGAGGGGTAGAGGTACACATATAGAGAGGGGATGGGAGAGGTATGCATAGAGAGAGGGATAGAGAGGGAGGGAGGGAGGGATAATGTGAGGGGTAGCTGGAGAGAGGTTGAATGTGTTTGAGGGAGAGAGGGAGAGAGAGAGAGGTGAGATAGAGAATGTAGAATTGAGGTGCCTAATATCAGTCTTCAACTTCTGAACTACCTCAATTTCTTGCAAACACTCTTTTTCTAATGTCTACATGCACCCTTTTTCATAAGCAACACCTTGGACATTATTGTCTTTATTTTGTCAACTTCATGTCTTTTAGATTGCAACTCTCTCTCAACAACATGAACCTCCTTTTATTTTCATGATAAAATATTATTCTTATCTTTTACTTCCTTTTCTAAGTGGTTAATTTTAGTCTTCTATTGTTTTTCTATAGTTTCAACACTTCCAACTATTTCTTTTTATGTGCTTAGATCTAATTTTTCCTTTTCCTTATCATTTATTTCCAATCGTATTTATTCCATGAAATTATTATTCTCAAGAATATTTGACTTCATTTGTTCAACTCCACTTATACAATCATCTCTCACTTTCTTTTCTTGCACAAATTGATACACAATACAAAACCTCTTGAATTTATCTACTTTTGCATTGCCATTTTCCCATTGCATATATTGCACAGACACCTTCCTCAACTTCTCAAGAATGATAAGAATCTCTTTAGTCAATACATTATCTATCTCATTCACTTTGGTCTACTTCTTTTCATGTGCTTTTAGAGCATATTCATTTTTCATTTTATGCATTCTAGTACATGTTGCCTCTAGTTCTACATTTCCATTTTTCCATTGCACATAGTGCACACATGCTCCTTCTTCAAATTCTCAAGAGAAGGAAGAATTTCTTGAGGCAATACATTATGTATTATCATTCTTCCAAAAAAAAATTCACCATCCCCCTCCATCATGCCAACCCAAAAACATTATATCCCTATCCCTCCTCAACACTATAAATCCAATTTGGGTGCCTATGTCCCATACTATACCATCATATCTCCCCCTCCTACTAAGTCTACTTTGGTTCCTTGTATCCCTCCCACCCTACCACTCTTTATCTCCCTCCTTCCCTCTCTCCCTCACACACACCTTTACCTCTCTACCTGCACCTCCCTCTTTCCCTCTCTCTCCCTCCCTCCCTCTCTACATACCTTTCCCTTAATCCATCCCATCCCACCTCTCTTTCTACCTTCATCTCCCTCCCTCCCAACTTCCCCCATCTATCTACTCTCTCTCCTTCGCTATGTATAGAGAGAGTAAGAGAGAGGGAAGGAGGGATGAAGGGATGGATAATGTGAGGACTAGGTGGAGAGAGGTTGTGTGTGTGTGAGAGAGAGAGGTAAGGAGTGAGTGAATGATAAAGGGATGGATAGGTGGAAAGAGGAGAGGGGAAAAAAGGAAAAACAGAGGGAGAGGAAGGTTAGGAGGGATGGTGAGAGATGAGAGATAAAGAGAAGTATAGAGGGATAGGGGGAGGGAGAGGTCTAGCGAGGTAGAATGGGGGGGATAAAGGGAGAGAGAGGGAATGAGGGAGACATGGAGAGGTAGGTAGATATCTAGGTAAGGTTGAAGGAATAGAGGGAGAAGTAGGTAGAGAGAGTGAGGGAAGAAAGGGAAAGTAGAGAGGGAAGGGGAGAGATAACTAGATAAAGGGGGAAGTTGGGATGAATTTATAAGATGGTGGAGGGATAAGGATAATGTTTTTGGGTTGGTATGATAAGGACAATTCATCCACTTCTGAATTTCCATTTGCGCATTGCACATAGTGAGGGAGGGAGAGAGAGAGAGAGGGAAGGAGGGAGATAGGAAATGGTAGAGTGGGAGGGATAGAGAGAGGGAGAGAAATAGGGAAGGATGAAGATAGGGAGTGGTAGGGTGGAAAGGATAGAGGAAGTAATAGAAAGAGGCAAGGAGGGAGATAAAGAGAGGTAGGGAAGGTGAGGAAGGTATATAGAGTTAAGGAGAGAGGGAGGGGTAGGCAAAGAGAGATAGTGGAGAGAGGTTGTGTGTGTGAGGGAGAGAGGGGGGGAATGAGGGAGATAGGAGGTGGTAAGGAGATATTGTTAGAGAATAATTTTAGGAGGGATGGTGAGAGATGAGAGATAGAGAGAAGTATAGAGGGATGGGGGAGGGAGAGATCTAGCGAGGTAGGATGGGAGGGATAAAGGGAGAGAGACGAAATGAGGGAGACATGTAGAGGAAGGTAGAGAGAGGTAAGGTTGAAGGAATAGATGAAGAAGTAGGTAAAGAGAGTGAGGGGAGATAGGGAAAGGAGAGAGGGAAGGGGAGAGATAAGTAGATAGAGAGGGTAAGTTAGGGAGGAGAGATAGGTAGAAAGAGAAGTGGGGTGGGATGTATTGAGGGGAAGGTAGGTAGAGAGGGAGAGGGTAAATGGAGATAGAGAGATGAAGGGAGGTTGGTAGAACTTGATATTTTTCTTATTTGTGTGTGTGTGTGAGGGAGAGAGAGAGAGAGGGGACTTGAGGTAGGTAGAGAGAGGTAGAGAGAGGGAGAATGAATGTGGGACATGTAGGTATAAAGAGAGTGAGAGAGGGAATTAGGGAGGGATGGAGAGAGGTTGTGTGGGAAGGACGGAGAGAGAGAGGGAATGAGGGAGATATGGAGAGGTATTTAGAGAGAGGTAAGGTGAACAAACTAGATAGAGGTGGGTAGAGAGAGGGATCTAGGTAGGGTGGGAGAGGTAGAGAGGGGTAATTTGAGTGAGGGAGATGTGGGGTGGGATGGATGGAGGGGGAGAGAAAGAGGGAAGGAATTTTTAGGGTGAGAGGGATAGGAGGACCCAAAATGGGAGGGAAGGAGAAGGGTGGGAGGGATAGAGGGAAGGAGAGAGATAGGGAGTGGTAGGATGGGAGGGATAGAGGGAAGGAGGGAAATAGGGAGTGGTAGGATGGGAGGAGGAAAATGTGACATGAACCTGGACTAAAGTAAGCTGGATCATAAATGTATCCTTTGGGTTTTCATCTCCCATCAAAATTACCTAGTCTTGTCTCTCATCCTATAAATATTTTTTACAATAGAATTCTATCCATTCATACAAGGACATAGTGGGTTGTGAGTGATTGCATTCTTCTTGTTCTAAGCTCAAGGGTGGAGAGATTGGGGATGATTTGTAAGTGGGGGATACATAAAACTAATCAAATTGACTTGAGGGGTGACTAACCAATTGGGTTGTTATGTATAAAGGGTTTTACAATAGTATATGGGTTGTAGGTTTCATAACACCTAGCGTTTTTGAACCTGCAAATATTGTAATGAAAACATTT
This sequence comes from Sequoiadendron giganteum, assembly GCA_007115665.2. Lineage (NCBI taxonomy): Eukaryota > Viridiplantae > Streptophyta > Pinopsida > Cupressales > Cupressaceae > Sequoiadendron > Sequoiadendron giganteum. Next base: position 199,573,497 of record CM021100.1, read on the forward strand.
TCTTATTTAGAGAGTACAATAGTATGTGGGTTGCAAGTTTCATAACACCCAGTGTTTTCCAACTTGCAATTATTGTACTGAAAACTTTTATTATTTAGAGAGTACAAATATAATGAAAGGAACCATCAAAATTTACCACAACTATTACTTAGAGTAAAAGTTACATTTTGGTTTCCTCATATGATGGAAAAATAAATGCAAAAAATAATTGCAGGATGGAAAACACAACACGGGTTGTGAGTGATTTTACTGTGGTTGTTCTAAGCTCAAGGGTGGAGAGATTGGGGAGGATTTGTAGGTGGGGGACACATAAAACTAATCAAATAGACATGCGGGGTGACTAACCAATTAGTTTGTTACGTGTAGTGGGTTTTACGAAAGTATGTTGATTGCAAGATTCATAACACCCAATATTTTCCAACCCTTAATTATTGTAATGAAAACATTTTATAAGTGATTAATTGGAGAATTATACCTTATTATCATTTGAGTTACAAAATTATGATAAATTTAATAAACTGAGTAACAAAAATGACAATTAGGGCCAATAAATTTATAAAAAAATATTTGGAAACAATATTTCTAGGATCAAAAAATTCAATATCATCTAGAGAGAGTTAAGGTAGGCAAGGTAGGTATAGGGAGAGTTCGGGACATAGTTAGGGGTAGGTGGAGAGAGATTTTCTATGTGTGTGAGGGAGAGAGAGGAGAAGGGGGGAGATATGAAGTGATAAGATATGGTGAAGAGGAAGGTTAGGAGGGATGGTGAGAGAGGAGAAATAGAGAGAAGTATAGAGGGATGGGGGGAGGGAGGGGTCTAGCGAGGTAGGATGGAAGGGATAAAGGGAGAGAGTTGAAATGAGGGAGACATGGAAAGGTAGATAGAGAGAGGTAAGGTTGAAGGAATATAGGAATAAGTAGGTAGAGATATTGAGGGGAAATAGGGAAAGGAGAGAGGGAAGGGGAGAGAGAAGTAGATGGAGAGGGGAAGTTGGAAATGAGGGAGAGGTAGGTACAAAGAGAGGTGGGGTGGGATGTTTTGAGGGAAAGGTAAGTAGAGAGGGAGAGGGTGAGTGGATATAGAGAGAGGGAGGGAGAGAGAGGGAGGGAGGTGTAGCTAGAGAGAGGTAAGGTGCATGGAATAAAGAGAGAGGTAGGTAAAGCTAGATATAGAGGTAGGGTGGGAGAGGTACAAAGAGAGAGATCTAGTGTGTGAGAGAGAGAGATAGGGAGGGAGAGGTAGAGAGTGAGGGGTAGGTAGTGAGAGAGATTCTAATTGAATACAACCCATGTGTATATTATAATTGTCACTATTTATTTTTTCATCATGTTTGTATCAAAGGTTCCTTTTTTTTGTAGGATTAAAATTATAATTCTACCCTATTGGTTGTAACATATTTGTGGTAACTTATCAAAACTAAAAGATTCAATTATATCTCCAATATTTAAAATTTACATAAAGTTAATAGTTTATCCCATGAGTTTGGATGGAGTGGTAGGGATCTTCATGTATATTTATTTGACACAAAATAAAATCAATTGAATTGGAAAATTGAAAATATATAATTCATATTTGGAAATCCTAGGGAGCACATTTAGATAGGTAGGATATGAGGACAAATGAGAGTACCTTCACCCATGATGAGTACATATGTATTAGGCAGATCTATCAATCCAATAACTAACTTTATTTGAGTTTGTTTTTTAGTATTGCCCTCATCTTCACCATGCGCTCTTTATGTACCTTCTCTTGCACTATGCGGTAAGTTTAATTACTTATAATTTCTATCTCACTCTCATATCTGTTATCATGAAGGAATTTTTAAATAACATGCACTAGAACATTAGTAGCTAGCCTTTAGTTTTTGAGGGTAATGTTGTTCAGAGAGAGCTACAATCTAAAATACATGAAGTTGAGAAAATAAAGACAATAATGGAAGGTGTTTCTTATGAAGAAGGGTGTATGGAGACATTAGAAAAAGAGTTTTTGCAAGAATTTGAGGTAGTTCAAAAGTTGAAAGCTGATATCAAGCACCTCGAGGCTCAAGTAGGAAATTTTCAATTTACCCATAATGATATTGTAAAGAATTTTCATAGATCAATTGAAAGTCAAAAGTGTTGTTGCACAACTTATAAAAGTTTAAACTACATTAATGGTAAATCTTGAAGGTGTCTCTCATTTACTCGTGTTGTGTAAATAAGAAAAGGTTATGATTACATTTGGTTGCCACAAGGTAGAAAATCTTGCTAGGACCAACCATGAGTATTGTGAACCCAATCTCTATGCTAAAGTGGTGAAGGACCATGTGAACCATTAGAATTGTGTTTATGACCATTAAGACTATGCCCACATTGGCATCCACAAGAAGGGCACTATCCTCTACGAGGGAGAGATCAATGGGATTCTAACAACCATACAAAGTTTCTTACCACAATTGTCAAGTAACATCTATAAGTGAGCAACTTGATTAGCTTACACTTGTATTTACAAGAAAGCATTAGAACAAATCAAGATTTAGAATACATATATAAAAATGAATATCAACATAAGCTCCTAAAAAGGAAAGAGCTTAAATAACTAGAGTTTTGTTTGTCATTTTGAAAGTCAAACCTTCTTTAACTTTCAAAATAACAAAAAATATGCTGACTATTGACTTTTAGATTCGAAGATAACTAAATACTCTAAAAAGAAACCATATATGGGTTGAATTTAACATAAATTCTTGACCTATCCCAAAGAAAATTCTCATCTAAAATACTTTAAAATGTTGCAGATCCAACTCCAAACATAATCTCATGTAAATATATAAATTTACACATGCCTTTATAAATTGAACTAGTCTTTACTAGCATATAGATTAAATCGAACTAGTACTTGCTATGTTTCTACAAAAATCATATACCACAACTGGAATTTGTTTTATTTGTATCCATTCACAGACTGCGAAGAAGAAAGGGCAGCGAACAGACTGCTAATTAGCTCAAACTTCATGTCATGGGGCAGCTAGCCATAGACCATACTCAATGCCCAGAGTAGCTTATGCATTCACTTGCCAACGCCTGGACATTTTCTTTGGAAGATCCTCCATCTTCAAAAGCTTTTGTGAATATCCGGCAATCATAGCATTCCATTAGGTGACATCTCTTGAAGGAATTTTGTCAAACAGTTCACGTTCCTTGTACATACTTCCACATTTTGGATGCATGGCTGCCAAGGCAGTTGCAATTACAAAGTTCCTTATCCTGTGAAGTATGTCCATACGCTGTTCCAAAGCTCCCATTTTAACCCAGGCAGGGAGGATGCTGGCGTGTGCATATGGCTGACGTATCCTTTAATTTTTGTAGCAGTATACATTTGGCTGACGTGTGCATATGTCCGAGGAAATTTGTTGTTTCTGCACTTGCATCATTTTAAGTTTAATTTGAATTGAAGAAAGCGGTAAAGGGCGGGTTTAATTTGAACTGAAGAAAGCGGTAAATGGCGGGTTTAATTTGAACTGAAGAAAGCGGTAAAGGGCGGAAAAACTAAATATTCACTGTGTCGTGCGTCATCCTAACCACCGTGTTGTCCGTCATCCTCTCCGTTAGTTCCACTTGCATCTTGGTGGGTCCCCCTATATCATTTTGGATGGAATTTTATCTATGTTGCATGCATATTACATCATGTTTTTATGTATGGTTTTATGCCTTTTTGCATGTACATAGGTGAATTTTGTCTAGCAGTTAGCGGGCTCCTATTTTTATTTGATATAGGTTTTATTTTAAATAATTGTGTGTTGTTTTTATAACAATAAATAGTTTTATTTGTGTTCAACTATTGGTCCGTTTGTATTGAATTTAAATGATAGAGATAGCAAATATTTATGGTTACCAAAAAGTATTTGGTCTATTTAGGTTGAATGTAAGTTATATTTTAAATAAAAATATGATTAACTACAAGCAATAAATGGTATTTTTTTTCAACTACTAGGGGTACCATGATTAAGTTTCGATCGAATCTTTCAAAGTCAAAATTTGGACATTTCTCAATAAATGTGTTGATGCAACAAGTTGCATGATGACTCACACCTCCAAACCTTAGTCATAGATAGATAAGAGGTCAATCCACATTTCAAAAAATAAAACACATGTCCTACGATCCAATGTAATAACCCTCATTCAAATCACCCAAGAAGAGGGCATTACGTATAAAAGAATAACAATATAAAGAATAAATTAAAAGGAAGATGGTTGGTGATTTTTCATTGAGAGAACAATATTAATTATCTCTAAATAAATAAAGAACTTGTAAGTAGAAATTCCACCAAAGGATGCATACTTTATTAAATGTGACTAAAAGAGCAGTGATTAATTATGAAGAGGATAGCAATTAAAATATAGAGACATGTCCTTTGTAAAAAGGTTACAATAAGCAGTCGTGTCTTTTGAACCAATCGTGGGTATTAAAGGAAGATATGTCTCAAAGAAAATATCATCTATCATTTGTTGGAGATTCATATAGCATTAATAGTAGATATCAAGTGCTTCTAGGGAGCCTTGGATCACATTGTACAAGCTGCATAAATAATTGATAAATATCAGACACCCAAACAAGGACCAAATCGCATAAATTGAAGGACTTAATTTAGAAAGAGTGATTAGTTTAAACATCAATAAACCCCATAGTCATATGCATGAAATTGAATGAGTAAATAAAAAAAAGTGACCATGTTGTGATTTCTATATCCCATTTTTAAATCAGTTATCATTTCAGATTGCATTCCAAAATTTATATCAGATAGTGGCTCCATTCTTACTAGCATAGTATCTACTATTTTCTATATAGAATTAATATAATCATTAACCATTGAAGGTTTCTCTTAATAGATTAAGATATATCATTAGGAGTTATTGATTCTTGGCCTATTATGACATTTTGATTTTTAAGACTAAAGAAAATTTTAAGTAAAACTATAAGGGGGTATTACAAGTGGTATTAAAGTTTATTGAACCTATCAGCTTGTGAAGGTGGATGAGTGAAAGGGAAATGAGATACTACAATATGGAGATAAGAAAACAATGGGAACCTATCTGAGCTTTAGAAGGAAGAACAACCTCCAACATATTTGGAATTCATAGTAGTTCTAAATCTAAAAGTAATGAATAAGGAGATGATAATATGGGAGATGGAGACTTCACCAATCATATGGACCAATTCATGGCCAAACAGAGGGTTGCTCGATAGCGAATGGCACAAATGTTGGACTCATTGTCTAAAATCATGATAAATACAACTAAGAACAACCAAATTAGAAATAGTGGAGGAAGTGAAGACATTAAAGAAATATTAGCTCTAAACCATCATGCTCCTACAACTAATTCTAGACCTATGATAACTACCTTCACACCTAGAATTGATCTACAAGGAGGAAATGAACTGATGTTGGTAGAGTTACAAGATCAATTCCATCAAGATTGGATAGATGAAGGATTGTGCAAAATATTACATGGGCCTAAGGATGAAGCATTTGCATAATAAAGGTAATAGAGACCATAACAATGATCTAAGGATGAAAATTGTTAAGCCTAGCTTGCCATATTTTGATGGTTCGAAAAAGACCATAGCATGGTCATGGATCCAAAAAATTGATAGGTACTTCCAGCTCAATCTCATGCCAGATATCGAAGCAATCAATTATGTCACCTTACATCTAGATGCAGTGGTTCATGAATGGTGGTATCATGACATGATCACTTTAGGCCATGAGAAAATCACTTTATATGTGTCTAGAAATCATAGAGAAACTAATAGGGAGATTCGACAACAAGGACCCAAAGCTCCACTTTGAGGAATTGGCACAACTAAGGCAATGTGGAACCACTCAAAAATGTATTGCGGACTTTCAAAGGCTTTCAATCTTGGTCACCGACATCTTCGAAAGAATATTTCTTGTCCTATTCATGGATGGCCTAATGGACCCTTTAAGAGATTGGGTCAAAGCCCTCAACCCTAGTACACTTCAAGAAGCCATTAAGAAGGCTAGGGATATGGATTGCAGTGCTACAAAGAACAAGATAACATATAAAGGGACCTCATTCCAAACAGGACAAAACAAACATATCTCAAGGGAATGGCCAACAAGAGAATAGATGAAGAAACTAGGCAAGAGTTAAGGAAGAAAATTTTATTTACTTGTAAACAACCTTGGGCACTGGAACATAGATGTCTTGGAAAAGCCAAGGTCCATTACATATAATTCATGCCCGATAGTGAGGAAGAATATAAATTCGATGAGAGTAATGAGCAAGAGGAAATAGAGGAAGAAGCACCAAGAGCGAGAAAACCTACACCCAAAGGAAAGGAAGGATGGTATAATTTCCACTATGACTTGAACTCTAAGATTCTATTCATTTAAATTTTGTGGGGTATTGAAAGAAAAAAATATAATGATGTTGATTGAAAGTGGAGCTACTCGCAACTTTATTGATTCAACATTGGTCACCAAGAAATATTTGTAAATAGTTGAGCATGAAGGGTTTAGTGTGATTGTGGTGGATGGTTGTACCAAATATCTCATTCAAGGTACCAAAAATAGAAGATTATAATTCATGACTACAACGACATCGATGACTTCTACATTGCAGAGTTGGGTGATACTAGCGCTATACTTAGAATCGAATGGATGATGTATATTAGCAAGTATTCATAGAACTTTAAAACTATGGAGTTTAAGTTCAAGGTGGATGGTAAGAAGGTGGTATTTAAAGGACTATCCCATGGAGCTCCCTGAGTTGTTTCAGCCAAAAATATGGAAAGAATATTTAGGCATGGAGATACATCTTGGGTTGCATAATGTCTTGTCCTTTTCAAATCATCGAGCGACAATCCTATGTATCATTGTGATGACTTACAGGTCATCTTGAATAAGAATAACCTTATTTTGGGGGATATACCACTAGGGAGACCACCTCATAGAGGATTTGAACACACTATTGAATTAGAAGGTGTCAGGCCAATTATCACCACACCATACTAGCATCCCAAAAATTTCAAGGATGAAATTGATAAGTACATCAAGCAATTAGTAGAAATGTGTCATATAAGACCTAGCTCTAGTACATTGGCATCTTCCATGGTATTAGTTAATAAAAAATGATGGAACTCTATGAATGTGCATTGACTACCAAGCATTAAACAAGAAAATGATAAAAAAATTGATATCCAATCCATCAGAGTGATGAATTATTGGATGAATTGCATGGTGTACTCTATTTCTAAAAATAGAATTAAGATCGAGGTACCATCAAATAGGATTTTGTGAACAGGACATCCATAAGACCGCCTTTCATTGTCACTATGGTCATTATGAATTTTTGGTTATTCCTTTTAGCTTGACCAATTCCCTAGCCACATTTTAATCTAGTATTCAACAAACAATTACAAAAAAAATTGCATGTATTCTTTGATGGCATCCTCATATACACTAAGGCATGGGAAGATCATTTGAAACACTTGGATGAATTATTCGAGATCATGGAAGAAGAATCCTTATATGCCAAAGCATCCAAGTGTGAATTTGGTATGAATGAAATCCTATACTTGGGTCACATTATGAGTGCTAAGGGAGCTCAAGTGCACCAAGAGAAGATCCAAGTCGTCCTAGATTAGGCCCCACCAAAGACCCTCACAAAATTACATGGCTTATATGGGTTGTTTTGTTATTATAGTTCAGATTTGTAAAATGGTTTTCCCAACTTGGGGCTCCCTTAATAATTCTTACCAAAAAAGGAGCATTGAAATGGACCAATGAGGCCCAACAAGTATTTGATAAATTGAAGGAGAACATGAGTAGTTATCTAGTTCATTCCCTACCTAATTTTAACCAGCCCTTTGTACTAGAATGTGATGGATCGAGAGAAGGAATTAGAGTAGTCTTAATGCAAAATGGGCATCCTATTACTTCCAAGAGTAGGAATTTGAAATATAATGAAAGAATGTACTCTACATATGACAAAGAAATTCTTGCCACAATGAATCCATTGGCCAATTTTTTACAATACTTAGTTGGTGGGAAGTTTTTTGTAAGGATGGACCATAATAGCTTGGAGTATTTCTTGGAACAAAAAGACCTCAACGGAAAAAAAATGGGTTAGTAATATCCAAGCTTATTACTTTGATATTAAGTATATTAAGGGGACGAGAAACATCATGGTAAATTCCCTATCCCGTAAACCTATTATTTGTTCACTATCTAAAGTTTTCACCAATTATAAGGAACATTTACTAGTAGAGTATTCAAATAAAACTTTTACAAGTGAGCTATTGGAGGAACGAGTGTAAGATAACCAATATAAGGTAGTAGATGACATCATATATTACAAAGATAGGATCTATCTAGTGCAAAAATCAAATCTAAAGGAAAATATCTTAAAGGTTGTTCATGAGACCCCATTGGTGGGACACCCTAGGTATTTTAAGAACTACAAAAATGTTAGGTAAAGGTTCAATTGAAAGGGACTCAAGGATGATGTCCTTCAATTTGTGAGGGAATGCACTACATTTCAACAAAACAAGGCATAACATACTTTCCCCGCAAGATTGTTGCAACCTCTTCCCATTTTAGAGAAAATATGGGAAAGCATTTCAATGGAATTTATCGTCGGACTCCCTAAAATCCATGTTAATTATTGTATCTTTGTGATTGTCAATCGATTGGCCAAGTAAGTCAACTTCTTTGCTATTTCGTCTAAGTACAAATATCCACAAGTTGCAGTGTTATTCTTCAAGGAAATATTCAGACTCCATGGACTTCCCAAAAACATAGTAAGTGATTGTGATAGTAGATTTCTTCGCATCTTTTGGACTAAATTATTCAATCTATCCGGGATGGAGTTAACACCAAGTACCAATTACCACCCGTAAATAGACGGGAAAACCAAATTCTTGAGACCCATCTACAAAAGATGTTCACCAAAAACCTTGTGCCACCCCTACAAGATAAGCTCACACTAATGAAGTTCCCATCTCTTATGCACTTGTGTCAGGCACTTTGTGACTATCATAACTCCACTAATAGTTGTGACTCATAGTCCACTTCCAGTCGAGTTGAGAATTTTGATACTTCTTCCCAACCCAACCCTCAACCATTTCGTAAACCAAATAAATGGTTTCTACAATTTAACCCTTCATCCCCCACTCCCCCACCTGCTAATAACCAAGTGGCCATCGTTAGGTTTGCCATGCCCTTTAACTATGGTGACCCTAAGCATACCTTCACACCCTTACCCGACACCCTTCATAACACCATGACCCAATTACTTCAACAATAGATGATCTCTTTACCTCTCTTCTATACACCTAATCGCAATAAACCATTACCTCCTTATAATTACACTACTTATTTTTACTGTCATCACCAAAAAGGACATGAAACTGAACAAGGCAAGCATCTAAAGCACCTAGTACAAGACCTAATTGATTCAAGTTGTTTATATGTTGTTGGTGTTAATGATAAAAGTAATAAATCTTTGGCACCCCCTAACCAAAACTTCCAAATCTTCACCAACCCCATGCCCAAACATAATGTGTCAATTGTCAAAACAAGTGAAACTTCACCACTTGATTTCATGAATGTAGATTCACAAGATCTATATTTTTTTTCTCTTCCCATGGTAACCCATGTCACACCTATTAATAAAATGGTAGGAGCAATAGATTTTATCCATCATAAGGGCCCAACAAAAGGGACTCTTGAGATCACCTTTTTGGCACAAGATATACTAAGAAATCTCCTCGATGGCCCTCTCTACATCATTGGTCGAATTTATGATAAGCCCACTAATGGAATACTCATAGATCCTACATGTGGTGAGAACTTAATCACCGAATAATTTCTAGTATTACATAATATTGCTCAATATCTCTATAATCGCCCTATTGCTTGGGTCAAAACACATAATGTTTTTACATGCCTGATGATTGGATCAATCGCCCTCCCATTACAAATAGGTTTGAAGACATTATATGTTACCTTCTCCATCATGCCCCAATCGGATCAATTTTGATTGTGACTTGGCCACCCGTGGCTTCATTCAATGAAATTGGTCCCATCTATTTTCCACAAGTGTGTAAATTTTCCTATTAACAACGACATATTCACTATCCACCATAATGGATTTAATCCTTTATCCTCCAAGGGTAAATTTTCCCTAGAAGCCTTCTGGCCTAAACCCATGGAACCCATCACCCCTAGACGTGACTTTTTCTTCATTTACTATCAAAATTTTAAAGCCAAAAAGATCTTTGGACTCTCTCTACGCAACATCCCTCCTTCTACCTCGGTCTCACCCATCCTTGATGAAGCCATGTTTCCACTTGACTCTGATATGCCTAGTCAACCCACACCTGAAACCTCTTCCACATCATCCAAGAGGCCTATGGATCATGATAGCAATTTTGTTCTCCCCCCTCGCACTAAATAGGCTTACAAAGCTAAGGAGAAAGTGGATGAGCCACCGATCATTCCTCTTGACCCTCCTCCCAAGGACGCCAAGCATCCTATGGTGGACTAGCTCGCTCCTTCACCCATGCACCTTGATAGAAAAGCCAAAAGAAATAAAGAAGCTAGGGTGCATAGGCATCGTCGTTGTGCTCTTGCTCACCAATCTCATGGGGAAGACCATATGCAAAATCATGACCCACCTATATGAGATACAGTGTCTGATAACCCTCCTCCTTCACCCCCACAACCTAATCCCACCCATCCATCACCACCCATCTTGTAGGCTACCACCGACATTGTCATTTTCCCTACCATTGTCATCAACCTAGATGACGACGAGGAGGAGAATGCTAAGATTGATGAAGAGATACACCATACCTTGAATTCACTATTTTTCTCTTCTATGATCTTTCACGAGACTTCTCCTTGAACAAGTATGGATTTTGGTGCTAGTTCAGTGATCATTGTCATCCCTCTCGCTAGTCGCCCTCCTGATTTTCACACCAGTTGAGCAAGATTGGGAGGTCAATGAATTGCTTGACGAGTGACGTGAACTTACCTAGATAGTTGTTTCTTTTTACTTTTGTGTTTGTTTGTGTGTCATGTATCCCCCATCTTGTTTGATGTTCTCTCTCCTTGTGGAATTCTTCTATATGTATCTAATTTTCTCTATATGTTGTACAATTGTTTTTCTTTTTTCCTTTCATTTGGGGATGATGCAAGGCATTGAGATGGAAATGTCTCCTTCATGTTGACCCAAATGACCCTCTTTTCCTTTTTCTTTTATTTTTTCTTTTCATTTGGGGATGATGAAAGGCATTGAGACAACAATGTCTCCTTCATGTTGACCCAAATGACGCTCTTTTCCTTGTTTTTTTCTTTTTGCCTTTCATTTGGGGATGATACATGGCATTGAGACCGCAATGTCTCCTTCATGTTGACCCAAATGATGTCATTTTCCTTTCTTTTGTGATTTTCACCTTTCATTTGAGGATGATGCAAGACATTGAGACCACGATGTCTCCTTCATGTTGACTCAAAAACAAGGCACCATTTCATTTTTATTTTTATTTTTCTTTTCATGTCCTTTTGGGGATGATGCAAAGTGTCAAGACACCTCATGTCTCTTCCATGTTGACCCAAAACTGACTCTTTCTTTTCATTTTGTTTTCGCTCTCTTTGTGTTCATCTTCTAGTTTTATGTATTTAGGGCGATGATGATAGTTCCAAGCTCTTTACACAAAATATTTCAGCAACGAACATACTAACCCCAAATCCATAGATCCCTTGTGTGTTTGTGGTTTTTCATTTTGGGGGAAACCCCCTTTCTCTCTTTTATCTTTTCCTTTACATGACATGTAGCCACTCTTGGGCACCTATCACTTGACATTAGGCTTTCCATGTAGGCTCTCATGTCTTTTCTTTTTATTTTGCATTTATGCCTTTCTCTACTTTAAAGCAATTGCTCAGAGAACGGTGTGTAGCAACCCCTTTAAAGTGGGGGCATACATTGGTATCTCTTTTTTTGCATTTGCATTTGTTTTCTTTGTCTGTGCTTCCTAAGTATAGCCTTGTCACTTCACATGATGCATTTTCTCACTTTGTGGATGACATTTGGTGTAATCTCTTTCATAAGTGTGACTCATCTTAGCATATTGCATTCCTCTTAGTGGCCTGATGCGATGCACTACATCCCCTAAGTTGTGAATCTTCTATCCTTTGGTTGGTCCTCTTTTGGAGACATTACATGCAATGTTCCCTAAGTCAAAGACCTCATATGAACTATACAAGACTCCTCGGAACACTCTTTTCGCATTTTTCATTTTTTGCATTTTGTATTTTGTACCCATTTTTCGCATTTGTGCATACATGGCCACCTTGCATAACAAAACTTTCATGTTTGTGGTTCCATCTTGTACAATTTTTTATGATTTCTAAGCATCCAAGGCTTTTCTTGTCTCATGAACCACACCCTTGTATTTTGTGGTGCCTTCTCAAAGTTGTCAGTGAGTACAACTTTGGTATGGTTGACCAGGAAGCCCAACTAGCAGCTTGACTTTCCTCATAGCCACCTTTGTCTGTTGGAGTGCATACCAACTGAGTGTATGTATCTCTCACCTTTTTGGCATTCTCACCCAGTAGAAAACCAAAAGCCTCGTCATCCTAGAGTGAGTACATCCTTCTCTTTCAAACAAAAAGCATAGATCTGATCCACAACTAGTTGGACAAACAGTCGAAGCTTGATTAAAATTTTCTCCACCCTTTCACATCACTCCTTATGTGATCTTTTGTACTTATGATTAGTTTGACATGGGATCTTGATCCTGAGGGCTTGATCATTCATCTTGGTTGATGCTATCTCATCTTACTAGCATGATTACATTGGATCCTGCTCAACGTGCATGGTTCAGCTACTTTAGTGTGAGTTTGAAGAAAGTGCATACTCTCACTAAAGTGCGGGCTAAATGTGTTTCCAAAAAGAGTAGTCTTTGGCACTTTTTCACCCATTTTGGCCTTTTCCCTTAGATTTTGGCCTTGTTTTACCTTGATTCAATCTTGTAAGCTTGCAATTCAACAATAGCATAATGGTGTTTTACTAAGGTGTTGTGAAGTGTTGTAACACATTTCATCACTTTTCTAAGACCCTTTCAACAAAATTCACCTAAAAAACACCCTTTTACCCCTTTCCAAGCCTTGTGCCAAGGTGTTGTAAAGTGTTGTAAGACATTTTCACCCTTTCTTAGGCTTATCATCCATTAATTAACCCTTTTCTTATGCTAATTTTTCCCCTTAATGTACTTTTAGTCCCGACTTAAGTGTGTTTCGGGAGGCAAAGCTGATTAACTTTATAAAACATTAATTAATTCCTAACCACCACTTGAAATCACCCAAGTGAACTAGGTCACAAATTTGGGCAACGTAGTCCCTTTTGGCATAAAATTCAAATTTAAAATAAAATCTAACAAGAATCTTGCCTCCTAAACCCTAGTGTCGGCCTATTATGTTGCATTTCAGGAAAATTAGGGTTTTACATGTACAAATAAGGGTTTTCACCTTTATTTTTCTCTCTCCCAAACTCATTTTTAAATCTCATCACAAGCACTCTAGCACTCCTATCTTCTAAAGCAAGCAATCAAGCACAAGGGTTTCAAAAGCTACTTCCATTGGAGTTGTACTTGCATGTTGCAGACCATCAACAACAAAGGTTTGGTAAGTGTTTCCATTAAGTTCATCGTTCAATATTACCTCTCCTTTGGTTTATTTCTCATTTGGGTTTAGCTACCATCAAAGGAATTTGACTTAGGCAAACCCTTATTCACTAACCCCAACAATCTCTTGGTCTATGTATGTGTTTGTATGTGTTGTACTCAGATTTGGTAAAGTACAAAGTTTTGGAGAAAGTACAAGCATTCCATTCAAGTCACATCAAGGCATCAAACCCTAAGTGAGACAAAAAGACAAGCTATAGGTCATTTTTAGGATTTTCAGACACAGATTGCTGCAGAAAAGGGTTTTTGCATTTCTGGGTACCCTTTTCCCCGAAACCTATTTCGACAAAGTTTCCTGGTAGGAGGACTAGGTCACCCAACTTGGTGAAAGTGTCGCTCTGCTAATTTTAAAAAAAAATAGAACATCTCTAGGTCACTCATTTGCAACATTCTATCTCTAGGTGCACAAGCTCACAACCTTCTAGTTACTTTTTGTATTGCATTCATTTAGGGCATATAGGTTAGATAGTTTATATTCAGTTTACATTGCTTTGTTTACATTTCATACATTACATTAGTATCATTCTATTTCATCTTCAGCCACACAACACACACATATCACAACCTTCATCAATCAACCTACCCCTTTGAATGCAACCACAAAAAATATCATAACCACAAAGCAGTAAGAGTGCCATTCCCAGACACCAAGTGATCTTAGGGTGAAAAACCCTAAGGGCCTAATATAGGGAATCTTCTTTCCCTAGGTCTAGAAGTTATATTTTTGGTAGTTCACTTCCCTTTTTATATAGGTGATATCTTGTAAATGTGTCTAACTACTTCTAGTTGGGATCTCCAAGTCCTATAGTTTTTGATCTGTTCATGGTGGTATAACACCCTATACCTATATTAGTATCAATGTATATCTATTTTTTAAACTATTACTAATATATAAAAATTAGAAGTACATCCCTTTAGGTTTATTATCAAAACCTATTCAAAAGTGAAAATGGAAAAAAAAAAAAGAAAATGAGTTAAAAATATGAGTATGATACATAATGCATTCATGTTTTCAAAACACATTTTTTATGGTTTTAAAACTTGATCAAAATGTCCTCAATTCAATATCATGCTCAGTCTATTTTAAAATTATGATTATTGCAATTATACTTGAATTAGATTAGTAATTTATTATGAGATTCATTATAAGTCTTACTATATATATAAAGAAATTTATCACTATATAATATTATTTTTTTATGAAGATCAAAGATGTATAGTAAAATTTATATTCTTAAAGAATCATCAATCCAAATCATTATCTAAATTTTCATCTTTAGATTCCTTTCTTTAACTTCAATTTTAGATGCACAAATAGATTTGTCGTAAATTATTTTTTATTATTTTCAAAAATATATTTGTCATATAATTACATTAAATGAATGTGATTACTTGTGAACAATAATATATAAATTTGTCTCTAAGCTTATGACTTGTCTCTATTTTTCTTGCTATCTTTCAAGTCTTGTTTATTATTACTTTAAAATTGATGATACTTAATTTTAGTGTAACTTTTTCTACTCACCTTTTAAATATATAACATTTATTTCTATTGAAAATTTAAAAAATATTTTATATTTCATTTCTTGACATGATGATTGTCAATAGAAACATTACATTATGGCATTATTGTGGGAAGGAATTTCATCTCATAGTTGAAATTTGAGACGAAATCACTTGTTTTTATCAATCGTTTCCTCTCAATTGACAATAGCATAAGATACAATGGTTTTCTAAATAGACTTCATTTATAAAGCCTTGGAAGACCACCTAAAGGTGTAAAGCATTTTAGGAAAATGTATTGAATATAAAACTCCTATGGAAAAATGAGATTATAGATATGCATAACATTTACAATGAGGTATGACATGTAAAACCTTACAAAATGATAGAGCAATCCAAATGATGAAGGCACAGTAACTATTCATTTTCACTTTATTGAATGTAGAAGATCCCTCGTATCAATAAAATTATAGAGCATCTATGTTACTAGAAACAAGAAATGAAAATCACAATGGTAATGATAATGTGATGAGAAATAGAATATTGGAAGTTGTGTGTGAGAAATGGATATTAATATTATATATTATTTAATACTACATTATATTTTTATATAATAATTTTCTTACAAGAACTTGTAACATGCATGGTATTTCTAATTCTATGAAAATTTAAATAATTTTGTGTTTTTGATCAAGCAAGAAAAAAATAGAATAAATAAAATGATAGATGAGAAAACATGTATGACAGCACACCAACTATCCAAAAGCTATATACTATTGCCTCTTCCTTAACTCTTTGAAGTAGGGGAAAGCCTAAAAAAGTGCAAAGATTTGTGTTTATAAAGATTAAGTTATAATATAATTGATAATAGTTGTCTACCTGAATTTCTTATAAATTTTACATGAAACTTTCAACTACTTCAAAGATTTTAGTATGATTAATTTATGTAAATTATATTTATATTTTTTTCATATTTATCCATTAATAATCATGAAGCATTATTTAAAACAATAATGATATAAATATGATTGAATTCCAAACTGTTGGATTGATTATGCCCACTAGAATGTCTAATAGTCATTAAAAATTGAAATGTTTTTTCATTTAATAGTTGTGGTAAGCAATTGAGAATCACATGTATTGAGGCCAATAAGATGGTCACATATGAACCATTTTGTCAAGTGGGTGATAGTAATGCTAAAGAAAATCACACCAATGAAAACATGTATCGTTGAGCTGATTCCAACTAGTTTCATATCGTATTGACTTGAAATGGCTTAGAAACGGTCATTTGCAATGGGAAACATGTTTTGACCATCATAACATGAAACAAAAGTTTTGGTCTGTTGCGCTTTTGGTAATGTAATAAAGCATTGAACTAACAAAGACTAGCTAAACTCTATTATATTTTAGAGATTTAAATACATGATAGATTTTGCTTTAATAATGACTTTGTAAAGTCATTTATCTAAAATCATATTAATAAAAAGATCTTATCAAAGAAACTAGAAACTAATATGATTTCAAATGAATCATCTAAACAACTACATGATAATAAATATATATGACACTCCGAACATACCAGTTGTTTACATGAAAAACCATTCCCACATAGACCACCAGTTTATATAAAACACGACCATTAAGAGATGTAAATATAATAGTAAGCACATAAATTTCCATGTTATTTAGGATCGTGATGGAAAAACTAATACGGTTGATCTGTCGACGTCCATATATTCGCCATCCACATAGAGACACCTTCCCTGTAACGTACCAACTGTTTAGAAAAAACACTGTAATATACATCCAAGCGTACACAATAGAGCAACAAACAATATGGAAGTCTGCATAGCTATATATTGCGGATAATATGGTATATATAAAGCGAGTAGCAGTACGTGGGCTAAGGCTGCTTGTTTAGGTTTGCGGGTGGAGCAAGCGGAGGTGAAAGGCCAGGAAATGGAATGAAGGGAACAGGTGGGAATGTGAATGGAGATAGACGGGAGGGAGGGGAGGCCGCCTGCCTTCGAATAGCCGGAGCGCCTGGTTGGGTAAAAATAGGAGGAGGAGAGGATGGTACTGCTGGGGAGGCGACCTGCAAAAGATAACGGCTTTTCTCCATATCTCTCGCCCACACACAAGCGCTGCATTCAATCACCAACAAAACATTAACCAATACTAAATAAGTCCGGGTAGAAAACATTTTAACTGCAACTGGAAACAATTTGTATAGAGAGTCGTCAAAACCAAACTGTTTGCTTTTGATCTGTCTTCTCTTGTGTGAAAGGATACAGGAGTTGGGGCTCATATATAGCTGTCTATAAAGTGGAAGCCTTAAATTCCTGCCCTCATTTGCGCTCTCATTTGCAGCACATGAACAGAAGGGCGATCGGCTGTCTTTCACTGTGTGTGTCGGGATCGTAACGGGTGCAATTAAAGGTGGTCAGGGCGGCCTTTAACACCGAGTGATAGTAGTTATATGTACGCATAAAAGGCCGAGTGATTGTCTTGAAACTAAAAAGTACAATTATTGGGGTAGCATTGTACAAGTATTGAAGTATTTCATATTAATTGATTGTCTTATCACCTATATAATATGTGAGCACAATAAATACTATTTATTTTATTGGTCAGATCTATTTTTATCTGATATAAGTTTTATTTTAAATAATTGTGTGTTGTTTTTATAACAACAAATAGTTCTGTTTGTGTTGAATATAAAAGATAGAGATAGCAAAGATTTAGGGTTACCAAAAAGTATTTGGTCGATTTAGGTTGCATGTAAGTTCTATTCTAAATAAAAATATGATTAACTACAAGCAACAAATGGTTTTTTTTTTCAACTACTAGGGGTACCATGATTAAGTTTCGATTGAATCTTTCAAAAGTCAAAATTTGGACATTTCTTAGTAGATGTGTTGATGCAACAAGTTGCATGATGAGCCACACCTCCAAACCTTAGTTATAGATAGATAAAAGGTCAATCCACAATTCAAAAAAGAAAACACAAGACTTATGATATTCCAATGTAATAACCCTCATTCAAATTGCCCAAGAAAAGAGCACTACATATAAAATAATAACAATATAAAGAATAAATTAAAAGGAAGATGGTTGGTGATTTTTCATTGAGAGAACACTGTTAATTATCTCTAAATAAAAAAAGAACTCCTAAGTAGAAAATCCACCAAAGGATGCATATTTTATTAAATGTGATGAAAAGAGTAGTGATTAATCATGTAGAGGATAGCGATTAAAATATGGAGACATGTCCTTTGTAAAAAGGTTACAATAAACAGCCGTGTATTTTGAACCAATCGTGGGTATTAACGGAAGATATGTCTCAAAGAAAACATCATCAATCATTTGTTGGAGATTCATATAGCATTAATAGTAGATATCAAGTGCTTCTAGGGAGCCTTGGATCACATTGTACAAGCTGCATTAATAATTGATAAATATCAGACACCCAGACAAGGACCAAATCGCATAAATTGAAGGACTTAATTTAGAAAGAGTGATTAGTTTAGACATCAATAAACCCCATAGTCATATGCATGAAATTGAATGAGTAAACAAAAAAAAGTGACCATGTTGTGATGTCTATATCCCATTTTTAAATCAGTTATCATTTCAGATTACATTCCAAAATTTATATCAAATAGTGGCTTCATTCTTACTAGCATATTATCTACTATTTTCTATATAGAATTCAAATAATCATTAACCATTGAAGGTTTATCTTAATAGATTAAAATATATCATTAGGAGTTGTTGATTCTTGGCCTATTTTGACATTTTGATTTTAAAGACTAAAGAAAATTTTAAGTTAAACTATAAGGGGGTATTACAAGTGGTATTAAAGCTTATTGAACCTGTCAGCTTGTGAAGGTGGATGAGTGAAAGGGAAAGGAGATACTACAATATGGAGATAAGAAAACAATGGGAACCTATCTGAGCTCTAGAAGGAAGAACAACCTCCAACATATTAGGCATTCATAGTAGTTCTAAATCTAAAAGTAATGAACAAGGAGATGATAATATGGGAGACAAAGACGCCAACAATCATATGAACCAATTCATGGCCAAGCAGAGGGTTGCTCGATAGCGGATGGCACAAGTGTTGGACTCATTGTCTAAAATCATGATAAATACAACCAAGAACAACCAAATTGGCAATAGTGGAGGAAGTGAAGACAGTTAAAGAAATATTAGCTCTAAATCATCATTCTCCTAGAACTAGTTCTAGACCTATGATAACTACCTTCACACCTAGAATTGATCTACAAGGAGGAAATGAACTGATGTTGGTAGAGTTACAAGATCAATTCCATCAAGATTGGATAGATGAAGGATTGTGCAAAATATTACATGGGCCTAAGGATGAAGCATTTGCATAATAAAGGTAATAGAGACCATAACAATGATCTAAGGATGAAAATTGTTAAGCCTAGCTTGCCATATTTTGATGGTTCGAAAAAGACCATAGCATGGTCATGGATCCAAAAAATTGATAGGTACTTCCAGCTCAATCTCATGCCAGATATCGAAGCAATCAATTATGTCACCTTACATCTAGATGGAGTGGCTCATGAATGGTGGTATCATGACATGATCACTTTAGGCCATGAGAAAATCACTTTATATGTGTCTAGAAACCATAGAGAAACTAATAGGGAGATTCAACAACAAGGACCAAAAGCTCCACTTTGCGGAATTGGCACAACTAAGGCAATGTGGAACGACTCAAAAATATATTATGGACTTTCAAAGGCTTTCAATGTTGGTCCCTGACATCTTCGAGAGAAGATTTCTTGTCCTATTCATGGATGGCCTAATGGACCCTTTAAGAGATTGGGTCAAAGCCCTCAACCCTAGAGTACACTTCAAGAAGTCATTAAGAAGGCTAGGGATATGGATTCTAGTGCTACAAAGAACAAGATTACATCTAAAGGGACCTCATTCCAAATAGGACAAAACAAACATATCTAGAGGGAATGGCCTAAAAGAGAATAGATGAAGAAACTAGGCAAGAGTTAAGGAAGAATTTTTTATTTACTTGTAAACAACCCTGGGCACTGGAACATAGATGTCTTGGAAAAGCCAAGGTCCATTACATATAATTCATGCCCGATAGTGAGGAAGAATATAAATTCGATGAGAGTAATAAGCAAGAGGAAATAGAGGAAGAAGCACCAAGAGCGAAAAAACCTACACCCAAAGGAAAGGAAGGATGGTATAATTTCCACTATGACTTGAACTCTAAGATTCTATTCATTTAAATTTTGTGGGGTATTGAAAGAAAAAAATATAATGATGTTGATTGAAAGTGGAGCTACTCGCAACTTTATTGATTCAACATTGGTCACCAAGAAATATTTGTAAATAGTTGAGCATGAAGGGTTTAGTGTGATTTTGGCAGATGGTTGTACCAAATATCTCATTCAAGGTACCAAAAATAGAAGATTATAATTCATGACTACAGCGACGTCGATGACTTCTATTTTGTAGAGTTGGGTGATACTAGCACTATACTTAGAATCGAATGGATGATATCTATTAGCAATTATTCATAAAACTTTCAAACTATGGAGTTTAAGTTCAAGGTGGATGGTAAGAAGGTGGTATTTAAAGGACTATCCCATGGAGCTCCCTGATTTGTTTCAACTAAAAATATGGAAAGAATATTTAGGCATGGAGATATGTATCTTGGGTTGCATAATGTCTTGTCCTTTTCAAATCATCAAGCGACAATCCTATGTATCATCATGATGACTTACAGGTCATCTTGGATAAGAATAGTATTATTTTTGGGGATATACCACTAGGGAGACCACCTCATAGAGGATTTGAACACATTATTGAATTAGAAGAAGGTGTCAAGCTGATTATCAAAACACCATACTATCATCCCAAAAATTTCAAGGATGAAATTGATAAGTGCATCAAGCAATTAGTAGAAATGTGTCATATAAGACCTAGCTCTAGTACATTGGCATATTCCATGGTATTAATCAATAAAAAATGATGGAACTCTATGAATGTGCATTGACTACCAAGCATTAAACAAGAAAATGATAAAAAAAAATGATATCCAATCCCTCGGATTGATGAATTATTGGATGAATTGCATGGTGTAATCTATTTCTAAAAAATGAATTAAGATCGAGGTACCATCAAATAGGACTTTGTGAACAGGACATTCATAAGACCGCCTTTCATTGTCACTATGGTCATTATGATTTTTTGGTTATTCCTCTTAGCTTGACCAATTCCCTAGCCACATTTTAATCTAGTATGAACCACATATTCAATAAGCAATTACAGAAGTGTTTGCATGTATTCTTTGATGAAATCCTCATATATACTAAGCCATAGGAAGATCATGTGAAACACTTGGATGAAGTATTCGGGATCATGGAAGAAGAATCCTTATATGCCAAAGCATCCAAGTGTGAATTTGGTATGAACGAAATCCTATACTTGGGTCACATTATGAGTGCTAAGGGAGTTCAATTGCACCAAGAGAAGATCCAAGCCATCCTAGATTGGCCCCCACCATAGACCCTCACAAAATTACATGGCTTATATGGGTTGTTTTGCTATTATAGTTCAGATTTGTAAAATGGTTTTCCCAACTTGGGGCTCCCTTAATAAGTCTTACCAAAAAAGGAGCATTCAAATGAACCAATGAGGCCCAACAAGTATTTGATAAATTGAAGGAGAACATGAGTATTTATCCAGTTCTTTCCCTTCCTGATTTTAACTAGCCCTTTGTACTGGAATCTAATGGAACATGAGAAGGAATTAGGGTAGTCTTAATCCAAAATGGCCATCCTATTATTTTCAAGAGTAGGAATTTGAAAGATAATGAAATATTGTACTCTACATAATATGACAAAGAAATTCTTGCCACAATGAATGCATTGGCCAATTTTTTGCAATACTTAGTTGGTGGGAAGTTTTTTGTAAGGATGGACCATAATAGCTTGGACTATTTCTTGGAACAAAATGACCTCAACGAAAAAAAAATGGGTTAGTAATATCCAATATTATTACTATGATATTAAGTATATTAAGGGGACAAGAAACATGGTGGTTAATGCCCTATCCTATAAACCTATTACTTGTTCACTATCTAAAGTTTCCACCAATAAGAAGGAATATTTACTAGCATACTATTCAAATAAAACTTTTAAAAGTGAGCTATTGGAGGAACGAGTGCAAGATGACCAATACAAGGTAGTAGATGACATCATCTATTACAAAGATAGGATCTATCTAGTGCAAAAATCAAAACTAAAGAAAAATATCTTGAAGGTTGTTCATGACACCCCATTGGCGGGACACCTTGGGTATTTTAAGACCTACAAAAAATTTAGGTAAAGGTTCAATTGAAAGGGCCTCAAGGATGATGTCCTTCAATTTGTGAGGGAATGCACTAGATTTCAACAAAACAAGGCATAACATACTTTCCCCACAAGATTGTTGCAACCTTTTCCCATTTTAGAGAAAATATGGGAAAGCATTTCAATGGACTTTATCATCGGACTCCCTAAAATCCATGTTAAATATTGTATCCTTTTGGTTGTCAATCGATTGGCCAAGTAAGTCAACTTATTTACGATTTCATCTGAGTACAAATATCCACAAGTTGCAGTGTTATTCTTCACGGAAATATTCAAACTCCATGGACTTCCCAAAAACATAGTAAGTGATCATGATAGAAGATTTCTTAGCATCTTTTGAACTAAATTATTCAATCTATCCAACACGGAGTTAACACCAAGTACCAACTACCACTCGTAAATAGATGGGGAAACCATATTCTTGAAACCCATCTACAAAAGATGTTCACTAAAAACCTTGTGCCACCCCTACAAGATAAGCTCACACTAATGAAGTTCCCATATTTTATGCACTTGTTTCAGGCACTTTGTGACTATCATAACTCCACTAATAGTCGTGACTCACGGTCCACTTCTAGTCAAGTTGAGAATTTTGATACTTCTTCCCAACCCAACCCTCAACCATTTCGTAAACCAAATAAAGGGTTTCTACAATTTAACCCTTCATCCCCCACTCCCCCACCTATTAATAACCAATTGGCTACCATTAGGTTTCTTGTGCCCTTTAACTATGATGACCCTAAGCATACCCTCACACCCTTACCTGACACCCTTCATAACACCATGACCCAATTACTTCAACAACAGATGATCTCTTTACCTCACATCCATACACCTGATCCCAATAAACCATTACCTCCTTCTTATAATGCCATTGCTTATTTTTACTTTCATCACTCAAAATAACATGACACTGAACAATGCAAGCATCTAAAGCACCTGGTACAAGACCTAATTGATTCAGGTCGTTTATCTGTTGCTGGTGTTAATGATAAAAGTAATAAATCTATGGCACCCCCTAACCAAAACTTGCAAATCTTCACCAACCCCATGCCCAAACATAATGTGTCATTTTTCAAAACAAGTGAAACTTCACCACTTGATGTCATGAATGTAGATTCACAAGATCTATATTTTGTTTCTCTTCCCATGGTAACCCATGTCACACCTATTAATGAAATGGTAGGAGCAATAGACGTTATCCATCTTAAGGTCCCAACAAAAGAACCTCTTGAGATCACCTTTTCAGCACAAGATATACTAAGAAATCTCCCTGATGGCCCTCTCTACATCATTGGTCAAATTTATGATAAGCCCACTAATGGGATACTCATAGATCCTACATGTGGTGAGAACGTAATCACCGAAGAATTTCTAGTATTAGATAATATTTCTCAATATGTCTATAATCTCCCTATTGCTTGGGTCAAAACACATAATGGTTTTTCATGCCCGACGATTGGATTGATCGCCCTTCCATTACAAATAGGTTTGAAGAAATTAGATGTTACCTTCACCATCATACCTCAATCAGATCAATTTTGATTGTGACTTGGGCACCCGTGGCTTCGTTCAATGAAAGTGGTCCCATCTATTTTCCACAAGTGTGTGAAGTTTCCTATTAACAATGACATATTCACTATCCACCATAGTGGATTTAATCCTCTATCCTCCAAGGGTAACTTTTCCTTGGAAGCCTTCTGGACTAAGCCCATGGAACCCATCACCCCAAGACATGACTTTTTCTTCATTGCCTATCAAAAGTTTAAAGCCAAAAAGATATTTGAACTCTCTCTACGTAACATCCCTCCTTCTACCTTGGTCTCACCCATCCTTGATGAAGCCATGTTTCCACCTGACTCTGATATGCCTAGTCAACCCACACCTGAAACCTCTTCCACATCATCCGAGAGGCCTAGGGATCATGATAGAAATTTTGTTCTCCCCCTCGCACTAAACAGGTTTATAAAGCTACTTGGAGAAATTGGATGAGCCACCCATCGTTCCTCTTGACCCTCCTCCCAAGGACGCCAAGCAGCCTATGGTGGACTAGCTTGCTCCTTCACCCATGCACCTTGATATAAAAGCCAAAATAAATATCGAAGCTAGGGCGCATAGGTGTTATCGTCGTGCTCTTTCTCACCAATCTCATGGGGAAGACCATATGCAAAATCATGACCCACTTGTTCCAAATATAGTGCCTAATAACCCTCCTCCTTCACCCCCATAACCTGATCCCACCCCTCCATCACCACCCATCTTGCAGGCTACCACCAACATTGTCATCTACCCTACCATTGTCATCAACCTACATGACGACGACAAGGAGAATGCTAAGATTGATAAAGAGGTACACCATACATTGAATTCACTATTTTCCTCTTCTATGAGCTTTCACCAGACTTCTCCTTGAACATGTATGGATTTTTGCACTAGTTCAGTGATCATTTTCATCCCTCTCGCTAGTCACCCTCCCGATTTTCACACCAGTTGAGCATGATTGGGAGGTCAATGAATTGCTTGATTAGTGGCATGCACTTACCTAGATAGTTGTGTTTTTTTACTTTTGTTTTTGTTTGTGTATCGTGTATCCCCCATCTCGTTTGATGTTCTCTCTCCTTGTGACATTCTTCTGTATGTATCTCATTTCCTCTATATGTCATACATTTGTTTCGCTTTTTTCCTTTCACTTTCTCTTTTTGCCTTTCATTTGGGGATGATGCAAGACATTGAGATGGCAACGTCTCCTTCATGTTGAGCCAAATGACCCTCTTTTCCTTTTTGTTTTCCTTTTTCCTTTCATTTAGGGATGATGCAAGGCATTGAGACCATAATGTCTCCTTCATGTTGACCCAAATGACCCTCTTTTCCTTCTTTTTTTCTTTTTTTGGGGATGATACAAGGCATTGAGACCACAATGTCTCCTTCATGTTGACCCAAACGACATCCTTTTCCTTTCTTTTATGATTTTCACCTTTCATTTGAGGATGATGGTAGGCATTGAGACCGCAATGTCTCCTTCATGTTGACTCAAAAACAAGGCACCTTTTCATTTGTCTTTTTCTTTTTCTTTTCATGTCCTTTTGGGGATAATGCAAAGTGTCGAGACACCTCATGTCTCTTCCATGTTGACCCAAAACTGACTCTTTCTTTTCATTTTGTTTTTGCTCTCTTTGTGTCTTTTAAGTTTTATGTATTTAGGGAGATGATAATAGATCCAAGCTCTTTACACAAAATATTGTAGCAACGAACATACTAACCCCAAATCCATAGATCCCTTATGTGTTTGTGGCTTTTCATTTTGGGGGAAACCCCCTTTCTCTCTTTTCTCTTTTCCTTTACATGACACGTAGCTACTCTTGGGCACCTATCACTTGACATTAGGCTTTCCAAGTAGGCTCTCATGTCTTTTCTTTTTCTTTTGCATTTATGCCTTTCTATACTTTAAAGTGATTTCTCACAGAATGGTGTGTAGCAACCCCTTTAAAGTGGGGGCATACATTGGCATCTTTTGTTTTGAATTTTTTTTTTTTTTCTTTGTATGTGCTTCCTAAGTGTAGCCTTGTCACTTCACATGATGCATTTTCTCACTTTGTGGATGAAATTTGGTGTAATGTCTTTCATAAGCGGGACTCATCTTAGCATATTGCATTCCTCTTAGTGACCTGATGTGATGCACTACATCCCCTAAGTCTTGAATATTCTATCCTTTGGTTGGTCCTCTT
Organism: Sequoiadendron giganteum; assembly: GCA_007115665.2. Taxonomy (NCBI): domain Eukaryota; kingdom Viridiplantae; phylum Streptophyta; class Pinopsida; order Cupressales; family Cupressaceae; genus Sequoiadendron; species Sequoiadendron giganteum. The sequence continues at coordinate 199,599,887 of CM021100.1, forward strand.
TTGGAAAAATTACACGCAATGTTCCCTAAGTCAAAGACCTCATATCAACTATACAAGACTCCTTAGAACACTCTTTTCGCATTTTTCATTTTTTGCATTTTGTATTTTGCACCCATTTTTTGCATTTGTACATACATGGCCACCTTGCATAACACAAATTTCATTCATGTGGTGCCATCTTTCACTTGTTCATGAATCTAAGCATCCAAGGCATTTCTTGTCTCATGAACCGCGCCCTTCTCTTTTGTGGTGCCTTGTCAAAATTCTCAGGGAGTAAGACTTTGGTATGGTTGATCAAGAAGCCCAACTAGCAGCTTAACTTTCCCCATAGCCACATTTGTGTGTGTGAGTGTATACCAACAGAGTGTAAGTAGCTCTCACCTTTTTGGCATTCTCACCTGACGAACAACCGAAAGCCTCGTCAGCCTAGAGTGAGTACATCCTTCTCTTTCAGACAAACAGTCTAGATCTAATCCACACCTAGCTAGACAAATGGTCAAATCTTGATCCAACTTTTCTACACCCCTTCACATTACTCCTTGTGTGATCTTTTTTACTTATGATTATTTCGCCATGGGATCTTGATCCTAGGGGTTTGATCATCCATCTTGGTTGATGCCATCTCATCTTACTAGCATGATTACATTGGATCCTGCTCAACGTGCATGGTTTAGCTACTTTAGTGTGAGTTTGAAGCAATTTCATACTCTCACTAAAGTGGGGGCTAAATGTGTTGCCGAAAAGTGTAGTCTTTGGCACTTTTTCACTCATTTTGGCCTTGTTTTACTTTGATTCAGTCTTGTAAGCTTGCGATTCAACAATAGCATAACGGTGTTTTACTAAGGTGTTGTGAAGTGTTGTAACACATTTCATCATTTTTCTAAGACCCTTTCAACACAATTCACCTAAAAAACACCCTTTTACCCCTTTTCAAGCCTTGTGCCAAGGTGTTGTAAAGTGTTGTAAGACATTTTCACCCTTTCCTAGGCTTATCATCCATTAATTAACCCTTTTATTATGCTAATTTGTCCCCTTAATGTACTTTTAGTCTCGAATTAAGTGTGTTTCAGAAGGCAAAGTTGATTAACTTTATAAAACATTAATTAATTCCTAACCACCACTTGAAATCGCCCAAGTGGACTAGGTCACCACTTTGGGTGACCTAGTCCCTTTTAGCATAAAATTCAAATTTAAAATAAAATCTAATGAGAATCTTGCTGCCTAAACCCTAGTGTCAGCCTATTATGTTGCATTTCGGGAAAATTAGGGTCTTATAAGTACACATAAGGTTTTTCACCTTCATTTTACTCTCTCCCAAGCTCATTTTTAAATCTCATTGCAAGCACTCTAGCACTCCTATCTTCCAAAGCAAGCAATCAAGCACAAGGGTTTCAAAAGCTACTTCCATTGGAGTTGTACTTGCATGTTGCAGACCATCAACAACAAAGGTTTGGTAAGTGTTTCCATTAAGTTCATCATTCAATATTACTCTCCTTTGGTTTATTTCTCATTTGGGTTTAGCTATCGTCAAAGGGGTTTGACTTATGCAAACCCCTTTTCACTAACCCCAACAATCTCTTGGTCTTTGTATGTGTTTGTAGGTGTTGTACTTAGATTTGGTGAAGTAAGTGTTGGAGAAAGTACAAGCATTCCATTCAAGTCACATCAAGGCATCAAACCCTAAGTGAGACAAAAAGACAAGCTATAGGTCATTTTTAGGAGTTTCAGACATAGATTGCTGCAGAAAAGGGTTTTTGCATTTCTGGGTACCCTTTTCCCCGAAACTTGCTCCGACAAAGTTTCCTTGTAGGAGGACTAGGTCACCCAACTTTACGAAAGTGTCCCTCTACTAATTTCAAACATTTTTTAGAACATCTCATGGTCACTCATCTACAACATTCTATCTCTAGGTGCACAAGCTCTCAACCTTCCAGTTACTTTATGTATTGCATTCATTTAGGGAATATAGGTTAGATATAGTTTATATTTAGTTTACATTGATTTGTTCACATTTCATACATTACATTAGTATCATTCTATTTCATCTTCAGCCACACAACACACACATATCACAACCTTCATCAATCAACCTACCCCTTTGAATGCAACCACCAAAAATATCATAACCACAAAGCGGTAAGAGTGCCATTCCCACACACCAAGTGCTCCTAGGATGAAAAACCCTAAGGGCCTAATATAGGGAATCTTCTTGCCCTAGGTCCAGAAGTTATATTTGTAGTGGTTTACTTCCCTTTTTATATAGGTGTTATCTTGTAAATGTGTCCAACTACTTCTAGTAGGGATCTCCAAGTCCTATATTTTTTGATTGGTTCATGGTGGTATAACACCCTATACCTATATGACTCAATGTATATCTATTTTTTAAACTATTACTAATATATAAAAATTAGAAGTGCATCCCTTTAGGTTTACTATCCAAACCTATTCCAAAGTAAAAATGGAAAAAATGAAAAATGAATTAAATATGAGTATGATACATAATGCATTCATGTTTTCAAAACACATTTTTTATGGTTTTAAAACTTGAGCAAAATGTCCTCAATTCAATATCATGCTCAGTTTATTTTAAATTTATGATTATTGCAATTATACTTGAATTAGATCATAAATTTATTATGAGATTCATTATGCGTCTTACTACATATATAAAGAAAGTTATCACTGTATAATATTATTTTTTATGAAGATCAAAGATGTATAGTAAAATTTATATTCTTAAAGAATCATCAGTACAAATCATTATCTAAATTTTCATCTTTAGATTCCTTTCTTTAACTTCAATTTTAGATGCACAAATAGATTTGTTGTAAATTATTTTTTATTATTTTCAAAAATATACTTGTCATATAATTACATTAAATTAGTGTGATTACTTGTGAACAATAATATATAAATTTGTCTCTAACCTTATGACGTCTCTATTTTTCTTGTTAGCTTTCAAGTCTTGTTTATTATTACTTTAAAATTAATGATACTTAATTTTAGTGTAACTTTTTCTACTCACCTTTTAAATATATAATATTTATTTCTATTGAAAATTTAAAAAATATTTTTATTTCATTTCTTGACATGACGATTGTCAATAGAAACATTACATTATGACATTATTGTGGGAAGGAAGTTCATCTCATGGTTCAAATTTGAGACGAACTCACTTGTTTTTATCAATTGTTTCCTCTCAATTGACAATAGCATAAGATACAATGGTTTTCTAAATAGACTTCATTTATAAAGCCTTGGAAGACCACCTAAAGGTCTAAAGAATTTTAGGAAAATGTACTGAATATAAAAATCCTATGGAAAAATGAGATTATAGATATGCATAACATTTACAATGAGGTATGACATGTAAAACCTTACAAAATGGTAGAGCAATCCAAATGATGAAGGCACAGTAATTATTCATTTTCACTTTCTTGAATGTAGAAGATCCCTCATATCAATAAAATTATAGAGCGTCTATGTTACTAGAAACAAGAAATGAAAATCCCAACGGTAATGATAATGTGATGAGAAATAGAATATTGGAAGTTGTGTATAAGAAATGGATATTAATATTATATATTATTTAATACTCCATTATATTTTTATATAATAATTTTCTTACAAGAACTTGTAACATGCGTGGTATTTCTAATTTTATGAAAGTTTAAATAATTTTGTGTTTTTGATCAAGCAAGAAAAAAATTAGAATAAATAAATTGATAGATGAGAAAACATGTATGACTATCACACCAATTGTCCAGAAGTTATATACTATTGCCTCTTCCTTAACTCTTTGAAGTAGGAGAAAGCCTTAAAAAGTGCAAAGATTTGTGTTTATAAAGATTAAGTTATAATATAATTGATAATAGTTGTCTATCTGAATTTCTTATAAATTTTACATGAAACTTTCAACTACTTCAAAGATTTTAGTATGATTAATTTATGTAAATCATATTTATATTTTTTTCAAATTTATCCATTAATACTCATGAAGCATTATTTAAAATAATAATGATATAAAGATGATATACTAAATTATTATATATTTTTATAATTGAAAATCAAAATATGATTGAATTCCAAACTGTTGGATGATTTATGCCCACTAGAACGTCTAATAGTCATTAAAAATTGATTTATTTTTTTCATTTAATAGTTGTGGTAAGCAATTGAGAATCACGTGTATTGAGGCCAATAAGATGGTCACATATGAACCATTTCATGAAGTGTGTGTAGTAATGCCAAAGAAAATCACACCAATGAAAACAGGTATCGTTGAGCTGATTTCAACTAGTTTTCATATCGAATTGGCTTGAAATGGCTTAGAAACAGTCATTTGCAATGGGAAACATGTTTTGACCATCATAACATCAAACAGAAGTTCCGGCCCGTTGCGCTTTTTGTAATGTAATAAAGCATTGAACCAACAAAGACAAGCTAAACTCTATTATATTTTAGAGATTCAAATACATGATAGATTTTGCTTTAAAAAGCACATTTTAAATAATGACTTTATAAAGTCATTTATCTGAAATCATATTAATAAAAAGATTTTATCAAAGAAACTAGAAACTAATATGATTTCAAATGAATCATCTAAACGAATACATGAAAATAAATATATACGACACTCCGAACATACCAGTTGTTTACTTGAAAAACCTTTCCCACATAGACCACCAGTTTATATAAAACACAACCATTAAGAGATGTAAATATAATAGTAAGCACATAAATTTCCATGTTATTTAGGATCGTGATGGAAAAACTAATATGGTTGATCTGTCGACGTCCATATATTCGCCATCCACATAGAGACACCTTCCCTGCAACGTACCAACTGTTTAGAAAAAACACTGTAATATACATACAACGTACACAATAGAGCAACAAACAATATGGAAGTCTGCATAGCTATATATTGCGGATAATATGGTATATATAAAGCGAGTAGCAGTACGTGGGCTAAGGCTGCTTGTTTAGGTTTGTGGGTGGAGCAAGCGGAGGTGAAAGGCCAGGAAATGGAATGAAGGGAACAGGTGGGAATCTGAACGGAGATGGAAGGGAGGGCAAAGGCCTAATGGTGGAGGGAGGGGAGGCCGCCTGCCTTCGAATGGCCGGAGTGCCTGGTACTGCTGGGGAGGCGACCTGGAAAAGATAACGGCTTTTCTCCATATCTCTCGCCCACACACATGCGCTGCACTCAATAACCAACAAAACACTAACCAATACTAAATAAGTCCGGGTAGAAAACATTTTAATTGCAACTGGAAACAATTTTTAGAGAGTCGTCAAAACCAAACTGTTTGCTTTTGATCTGTCTTCTCTTGTGTGAGAGGATACAGGAGTTGGGGCTCATATATAGCTGTCTATAAAGTGGAAGCCTTAAATTCCTGCCCTTATTTGCGCTCTCATTTGCACGACATGAACAGAAGGGCGATCGGCTGTCTTTCACTGTGTGTGTCAGGATCATAACGGGTGCAATTAAAGGTGGTCAGGGCGGCCTTTAACACCGAGTGATAGTAGTTATATGTACGTGATCTTTGGTTCTGTCATGAAACAAAATGTATAATTATTGGGGTAGCATTGTATAAGTATTGGAGTATTTCATATTAATAGTTTGTCCTATCACATGTGAATACAATAAATATCATTTATTTTATTGTTCAGATCTATTTTTAATTTATATATGTTTTAATTTAAATAGGGGAGAGGACCCAGTACCCGAGCATGTTTCAATAATTGTGATAGTAGTTGTTAATATAATGGCCAATATTTTTATCAATATTGGACTAATAGTTGTGACTTTAAAGTTGTTAGTGTTGATGATAACTACCCATAGTTAAACAAAATGTATTCCTTTGATCTAAAAAGCAACCAATCATGTGATTCCACATCAACGCTCAATAAAACATGTTGTGAATTCACAAGTATTGGTCTCACTTTTTTTGGGGGCCTTTTTGGACACCTTGACAAAAAGCATGTTGATGTGGCATCAGATTTGATGATGTGGCCCTGAAACCTTAGTTATAAGCAGGGGACTTGCCAAGTAAGCTGTTGTAAAAAATTGGGAGTGATTTGAAATTTCCACGTAGGATTTTGAGAAGCGCGAAGTTAGGGTGCACAACTACCGGGTCCTCTCCCCTAAATGTGTATTGTTTTTATAACAACAAATAGTTTTGTTTGTGTTCAACTATTGGTCTATTTGTGTTGAATATAAAAGATAGAGATAGCAAAGATTTATGGTTACCAATAAGTATTTGGTCCATTTAGGTTGCATATAAGTTTTATTTTAAATAAAAATATGATAAACTACAAGCAACAAATGGTATTTTTTGTTCAACTACTAGGGGTACCATGACTAAGTTCCGATTGAATCTTTCAAAAGTCAAATTTTGGACACTTCTCAGTAGATGTGTTGATGTGGCAAGTTACATGATGAGTCCCACCTCCAAACATTAGTTATAGATAGATAAGAGACCAATCCACATTTAAAAAAAGAAAACAAAGGTCCTACAATATTCTAATGTAATAACCCTCATTCAAGCCGCCCAAGGAGAGAGCATTATGTATACAAGAATAATAATATAAAGCATAAATTAAAAGGAATATGGTCAGCAATTTTTCATTGAGTGAACAATGTTAATTATCTCTAAATAAACAAACAACTCCTAAGCGATGATTCCACCAAAGGATGCATACTTTATTAAATGTGATTGAAAGAGTAGTGATTAATTATGAAGAGGATAGCAACTAAAACATAGAGACATATCCTCTATAAAAAGGTTGCAATAAATAGTTATGTCTTTTGACCCAATCGTGGGAATTAAAGGAATATATTTCTTAAAGAAAACATCATAGATCATTTTTTGGAGATTCATATAGCATTAATAGTAGATATCAAGTGCTCCTAGGGAGCCTTGGATCACATTGTACAAGCTGCATAAAGAATTGATAAATATTAGACACCCAAACAAGGACCACATCACATAAATTGAAGGAATTAATTAAGAAATAGGGATTAGTTTAGACATCAATAAACCCCATCGTCATATGCATGAAATCGAATGAGTAAATAAAAAACAATGATCGTTTTGTGATGTCTATATCCCATTTTTAATTTAGCTATCATTTCATATTGCATTTCAAAATTTATATTAGATAGTGGCTTCATTCTTACTAGCATATTATCTATTATTTTCTATATAGAAGTCAAATAATCATTAACCATTGAAGGTTTCTCTTAATAGATTGAAATATATCATTAGGAGATATTGATTCTTGGCTTATTTTCACATTTTGATTTATAAGACTAAAGAAAAATTTAAGTTAGAACTATAAGGGGATATTACAAGTGGTATCAGAGCTAGTCAAATCTTCCAGCCTATGAAGGTGGATGAGTGAAAGGGAAAGGAGATACTACAGTCTAGGGAGATAAGAAAACAATGGAAGCATGTGTGACCTCTAGAATGAAGAGAAACCTCTAACATCTTAGGCATCCACAATAGTTCTAAATCTAGAAGTAGTGAACAAGGAGACAATAATATGGGAGGCATAGACATCAATGATTGTATGGACTAATTCATGGAAAAAAAGGGGCTACTCAACAACGAATGGCACAAGTGTTGGACTCATTGTCTCAAATCATGATAAATACAAATAAGGACAACCAAATTGGAAATAGTGGAGGAAGTGAAGACAATTAAAGCAATAATAGAACTCTAAATCATCATGCTCCTAAAACTATTTCTTGACCTATAATACCTACCTTCACACCTAGAATTGATCTACAATGAGGTAATGAACCGATATGGTAGAGTTAAAAGATCAATTCCATCAAGATTGGATAGATAAAGGATTGAAAATACATATATCCCTGAAAGACTACATGGACCTAAGGATGAAGCATTTACCTAACAAAGGTAATAGAGGCCATAATAACGATCTAAGAAAAACTGGTAACCTTAGCTTGTCATACTTTGATGGTTTCGAAAATACCACAACACAGTCATGGGTTCAAAAAGTTTATATTCCAACTCAATCCCATGCTAGAGAGCGAAGCAATCAAATATGTCACCTTACATCTAGATGGGGTGGCTCATGAATGGTTGTATCATGTCATGATCACTTTGGGCCATGAACAAATCACTTCATGTGTGTCCAAAATTCATTGAGAAACTAATAGGGAGATTTGACAACAAGGACCCAAAGCTCCACTTTAGGGAATTGGCATTACTAAGGCGATGTATAACTATTAACAAATATATTGTAGAATTTCAAAGTCTTTCAATGTTGGTCACCGACATCTTTGAGAGAAGATTGTTTGTCCTATTCATGGATGCCTTATTGGATGCTTTAAGTGGTTGGGTCAAAGCCCTCAACCCTAGTGTGATTCAAGAAGTCATTAAGAAGGCTAAGGATATGGGTTTTAGTGCTACAAAGAGCAAGATAACATCTAAAGAGCCCTCATTCCAAAAGGACCAAACATCACAACATATATCAAGGGAATGGCCAAAAAGAGAATGGATGAAGAAACTAGGCAAGAGTTACTTGAAGGAGGAAACTTTTCTTTACTTGCAAAGAACCTTAAGCACCAGGACATAGATTCCTTGGAAAAGGCAAGGTCCATTACATAGAATTCATGCTCGATAGTGCCGAAGAAGATAAATTCGATATAATTAGTGAGCAAGAGAAAATAGAGGAAGAACCACCAAGAGCGAAAAAACCTACACCTAAAGAAATGAAGGATGGTATAATTGCCACTATGAATGGAACTCCAAGATTTAATTCATTTAAAGTTTGTGGGGTTTTGCAAGGACAAAAGATAATGGTTTTGATTGAAAGTGGAGCTACTCACAACTTTATTGATTCAGAATTGGTCACCAACAAAGAGCTCCAAATAGTTGAGCATAAATGGTTTAGTGTGATGGTGGCGGATGGCTACCAAATATCTTGTTCAAATAAGGTACCAAAATTGAAGATTATAATTTGTGACTACACTGTCATAGATGACTTCTATGTTGTAGAGTTGGGTGATACCAATGCTATACTTAGAATCTAGTGGATGATTTCTATTGGAAAGTATTCAAAAAACTTTCAAACTATGGAATTTAAGTTCAACGTGGATGGTAAGAAGGTGGTATTTAAAGGAGTATCTAATAGAACTCCTTGAGTTATTTCAACCAAAAAGATGGAAGGCATATTTAGGCATGGATATATGTATCTTGGGTTGTATATTGTTTTGTCCTTCCAAAATCATCAAGTGACAAGCCTCGATATCATCATGATGACTTACAACGCATCTTGGATAAACATAGTCTTACTTTTGAGGATATACTACCAAGGAGACCACCTCATAGAGGATTTGAACACACTATTGAATTAGAAGAAGGTGTCAATCTGATTATCACCACACCATATCAGCATCCCAAAAATTTTAAGGATTAAATTGAGAAGGGCATCAAGGAAATGTGAGTAAACCCACAAAAGTGGTTTACAATTCGAGTGAGGAAGGAAAATTTGCAAAAATGACCCCATGCCAAAAAAATTGGTTTTGGGGGTTTGAACGAACTTTTTTGGTTCGAACAAACCAAAAGAGGGTTCGCTAGAACTCTGGTTTGACCAAACCCATTAAATGCAAGGTCCCACCATTCCCATAAAAAAAACAAAGAAAACCTTTTTTGAAAGGGGTTTCGCTCAACCCCCCGTTCACCCAAATTTTCCCACCTTCTCACCCTCTGGCGCAAAAAAACTCCATAGTTTTTCCCTTCGAAGCTTGGGTTGAGGATGAAAATGGAGGAGACTTCATAGACCCAACTGGATGATGGTAGTCCTCGGAATCAGCTATCCAACGAATATAATTTTAATATGTTTTGGTTTTATTATGTATTTATTTTTTTAGTTTTATTAAACATAGGTTTTTCATTGAAAATCAAGCTCTTTATTCTAAACATGTGGAAAAATAGTAGATTATCAAAAAAAACTAAAAAATATGAGTGAACCAGATATTGAAGTCCTTGATCCAACAAAAAAATGAATTTCGATACATACAAAAAAAGTTACATTGTATACAGTCTGCCTATGTCTGAATTGTAATTGGTTTGACTTCAAAACTTGATTAAGGAAAAAATATTCAATAAAATATTATGAAACCAATTGGAAGCACTAAATATTGTAGTTAAAAATCTAAATTCGAAAAAAATAGAATTTTATCCTTCATGGAAAAAAAATTATGTTGTATACGGTGAGCATCACTCCTTAAAAATGTTGTTTACTGAAAAAAACTAGTTTTTGAAGGAGAGAGATGGAAAAAGAAGTGCAATCTGATTCCAAAAATTTTGAAAAAAATATATTTAGAATCTACAAACAAAATTTCACTAATCACTAGTTTGCATCATCTTCAAATTCCTCACAATTTAGCCTCTATAGGTGCCCGAAAGTGAAGATTTAGTTAAAAAAAATTATTTTAGTGTCCAATTTGGCCAAAAATTGTAAAAGAGTATTGTGGGGTCGCCTTCATATAAGACCTAGCTCTAGTACATTCACATATTTCATGGTATTATTCAAGAAAAAGGATGGAACTCTATGAAATTGCATTGACTACCAAGCATTAAATATGAAAATGATAAAAAATCAGTATCCAATCACCCAGATTGATGAATGATTGGATGAATTGCATGGTGTAGCCAATTTCTCAAAAATAGACTTAAGATAGACGTACCATCAAATAGGATTTTTTGAATAGGAAATCCATAAGACCACCTTTCGTTGTCACTACATATACTCATTATGAGTTTTTGTTTATGCCTTTGGCTTGACCAACTCCCTAGCCACATTTCAATCTAGTATAAACCACATATTCAATAAGCAGCTACAGAAGTTTTTCTCAATTTCTTTGATGACATCCTCATATATAACAAGACATGGGAAGATCATTTGGAACACTTGGATAAGTATTGGGGATCATGGAAGCAAAATCCTTATATGGAAAAATATCCAAGTGTGAATTTGGTATGGATGAATGTTGAATGAACAAGACAACTAAGAGGGGGGGTGAATCAGTTGTATCTTACCAAAATTGAAATGAAGGAAACGAGGTTCACCAAAATGAATTAACAAAATGATGAGCCTAATTTCACTATGATTTCATTCAATATGAGGGTTATAATGTGTAATTGAGAATCAAACATTAAGCTTAATTGATATACCAGTCAAAAGGTAAGTTTTAAGAGGGCCAAATGTTGTGTACTTATTGCAAAAAGTGCTTTTTCGAGCCTAACTAAGGACTCATTCGCCCTATGGCAAATGGGTTCAAGCTAGGGATTTGGAAAAATGGTTTCTAGGTTCTATTCTTCAATGTTTGCACTTCCAGATCCTAGTCAAATACTGTCAGAAAGTCAGAAATAAATCTTGTAGCTCACTTTTTGTGATTTTGCAACTTTCTTAGCAACTTTGACAATTTTGACAACTTTTGCAATTTTCTTCTCCAAATGATCTTCAACCTAAAACTTGCAAGCACACATCAAAGAGGAGAAAAATGTTGTTTTTTAGGGAATAGGATTTTTCCTTGGTCAAACCTAGTTTTGGTAAGTAAACCTTGAAATGAAACAATGCATGAAAGGAATGATGAATGAATAAAATATGTCACAACTCACCACACCTTATTTGAGCCTTGGATTGTAGATATAAAAACTAGGATGAAGCAGCCTTGAGGAATGTAGATCTTGATCATGAACTTGATGTGAAATAATGCTTGAATAGGATCTTGAATGCTACATCACAAAATTAGCTCAACAACATGCCTGATGTACTAAATCTTTGATATGATGAAATGGATCTTTCAATTGCTGCAATAATCTTTCAATAATTTGTCCTTGAATGTCTTAGAAATGCTCTTGAATTCTCTTTATCTCATAAAATTTCTACTAGGATGCTTACATAAGAATTCTTCTTCTAGGTAAAACTAAGTGAAATAGCCTTATATTTATACATATATTAACATTAAATCTTGAAATTCAAATATCAAAAGCCAACATCAGATCTAGGATTTGAAACCATTAAAATACTTACCGAAAACATATTTCAAGAAGGGGTGTTAAGTCTAATTTTGAACCCATTCGCTATGTGGTGATTGGGTCCTAGCTCATTTAACTAGGACATACTTCAAGAAATATGAAATGTTATGTGAAAACAAGGTCATAGGACCTAGTGAGGACCCCATTCACCAAGTGGCAAATGGGTCCTAAGTCACTAACCTAGGACACACACCTTCTAAAATTAAGTGTTGCGTAATATCGTTTATGAATGTCAAGTTTTATCCCTCAGAATTTACAATTAATTAGGCTTGAATTTGAATTAAAGGGGCCAATTAAGGAAAATTAACGTCAATTAATTAATAAATCCCTAGATTAGTGTGAAAGTGTAAAGATACACTTTACAACACCCTAAATAAGGTGTCATTAAGTCCATTTAGTCTAAAAGGGACCTAAACTTAATGTGAATGTGTGAAACACATTACAAAACTAAATCAAGGTAACATTGAGCTCATTTTAATATTAGTTATTCATTCCCAACTAAGGAAAAAGGGATACTTTTTCGTTACTATATTTTGTCCCCACTTTAGTGATGATATGACCCCACATAAAACTCACACTAAAGTGGACATTCAAGACACTTATGTATGTAGCTATGACAAAGATACACGATCATACAACATCAAATACCAAGAATAAAAGGGAGGTATATCAAGCCTTAACTGTCCAATGTGATGTTGAACACGTCTCAGCAGTTTGTCCAAGAGAAGGGAGGAGGATCAAGCCTTAATTGTCCAATTTAATGTGGAACACATCTTAGCTATTTATCCAAATAACATTCACAAGTAGAACTTGATGTCCATTATGCAAGCAATGTACGTGCTCACTCCAGGGTAGTGGAACCTCAAGCCGTCCACTAGGTGAGTCTTCCCCCAAGAAGGTGGCTTAGTGAGAAAGAGATGCCTCTGTGTCAGCTCTCATTGTACTTAACATACCAAATTTATCCCTCTTATAACTCTAATATAGGGTGCCACTCACATTCTTGTTTCAATCTTAACAAGGTGTGCTTTGTTAAGAACCTATGCACATGGAAAAGCTTCATAGGCAAGCAAGGTGTGTTATGCTAGGTGGCCTTGAATTAGGGTTTCAAGCTCCATAAGGTTAACAAATCGTATTATGTCAAACACTTATGAACATTATGTATATAGGTTTTTGTTCAAAGTGATATTTCTTCATTCATGTAAGGTCTTCCTCTTAGGGATTATCCTACCTAATGTCTCCAAGAGAGGACAAGTTAAGAGTAAAAGATTCACAAGTTATGGAATGTAGTGTGTCACATCACCACTAAGAGGAAAGTCATACACTAAGAAATGTCACACTCTTGGAGGGTCAATCAAACCCAATGACACCACCAAGAAAATGATGCATCACAAGAAAAAATAAAATTGCACCATGAAACATGCAAAATGTTGAAAGATATTATCGATGTGCATTCCCACACTTTAAAGCGGTTGCTAACACCATTTCTATGAGTAGTTTCTTTAAAGTAGCCAATATTTACTCCTACAACATGAGAGCTTCCTTGAAAATCCCTTTGTCAAGTCATATGCTTCTAAAATAAAGCTACGTCATGAAAAAGGAGGGAGGGGTTGCCCCTAGAAATACATAAGGGATCTATGGATTTGAGGATAGTATATCTTTGCTACATTGTTGTTATAGAGCTCGAAAATGTCATCATTCCCCAAATATTCATAGAACTAGAATAATGACACATGGAGAGTGAAAAAAAAGGAAAATCATTTCGGGTCAACATGGAAGAGACCTAAATGTCTCAATGCCTTGTGTCATCCCCAAAAGGAAAGCACAAGACAAGTGAAAAAGGATAAAATGTTTACAACATATAGAAGAATGTAGATGCATATAGAGGAATGCACAAAAAGAGAGAGGCATCAAATGAAACAACACGAGGGATCACATTATGCACATGCAATCACATAAAGAAACATGAAAATAAAACAATGCAAAACACTAGTAAGGCACATGTTATTCAACCTATAGCAGGTCGCCTACATCCCAATCTTGATCAGTATATACAAAATTCAAACAACTATCCAAAGGGACAATGGCAAGTGCTAAAATAGGACAATGCTATCTAGCCCCTTACCCCCACTAAGTGTAGGACATGGATGAGTCGAGATGGGTGATGAGAATGAGGTCCTTGTGATAAAGAGAATGATTTTCAATTAATGTAAAACATGTAATAGTGAGAATTTTATGATCATACAACCATTACATGGAAAGGAGCAAGGTGCATGCTTTAAGGAATTAATTTTATGATATAAAATTTCTTAATTATTTGTTTTAAAGAAAGATAGTCATCAATACTATGTCTAAGAACTCTATGATATCAACAATGACACATGTTTGTGTTCTTAGGATTTGGATTTGTATTTTCTCTAATGGATGGTTATGTTATGAGTCCTTGATTTAGAAGCATGTATAATATTCTTTTGTTTCAAGACATAGGACATGGAAATTTGATTTTCTTGAGTTATTAAGGCTTTTGTGTCTTGCTTGATTCACCAGCTTGTTGAGGTAGATGTTGAGGAGGAGTCCACCAAAGATGATCCTATCATTTCTTTGTGAGGCATTGGTTGTTCGTTAGGAAAGAGGACACTTATATCAGGAGGAGGATCTTGATATCCTATCCCTTTAGTTTGTTCAATATGAATTTTCTCTAAAATTTAATGAATTTCATGCTCATTATTTATGTCACATCCTTGGTTGGTTAAAATCTTAAATTCTTTGCCATAAATCTATTCTAGGTTGATGGGAGTGTTGGTCACTTTTTTAACATAAGATGAATGATTATGCACTTGATTCAAGGAGTTAGGTTCACTCATTATTTGAAGTTTAGGCTTAGTTTGTGACTCAATCGTAGGATGTAAAAGACCAAACATCTCAAGTTGTGTTGGTTGTTTCATGGAAGGATAGGAATATGAATTATTCTCAATATTGTTAAGGCAATCATTTATTAATTCATTTAGGCTAGCATCATCTTCTCCAATGATGTCAACTTCACAAGGACACTCATTAGGAGTTGAGTGAGCATGAGTAGGTTAAATTGCATTAGAATCATTGTTAAAAATACAACTTAAAACATCAACCAAGGAGAACAAATACTTCCACACATTACTAAAGAACATCCATTTTTATATTTTCAGACTTAAACAAGGTGATTTTTTGAAATTACACTACGCAAAAATCCGAAAATGAAATCTTATGAATATAATTTTGAAATTAGACAATGCACTAAATTTTCCAAATTAATCTAGATATGATGAAATTGATGAAATGGAAACTTAGCAAACTAAAACAAAAATCTAAAAGCAACAAACAAAAGCACGTAGATGAGGAATGTAATTTCTAGAAATGCAGATTAGGATCTAATCAAGGACTCATTTTCCCTATGGAAAATGGGTCCTAGATACGGGTTTTTAAATTGATTTTTTATAAAATTTTAAGTACTTTCTAGTGGTTTTCATATTTAGGTTTTCTACAACAAGTTTTAATTTGATTTTCTATAGAATGCAATGTGAAATGTAAGTGAAAATTCTAACAAAATGATGAGCTAAAAGACCTAGTTTGATATGCAATTTTATTTCAATTTTCAATGCAAGTTTATATGATGTAAATGATATGCAATATGATTGATTATTTTTGTATTTTTCATATTTAAAGAATGCAAAAAATGAAATTCTAAAATCTTTAATGAGATGCAAATTAGACACCCTAAATGAGACCTAATTCATTGAAAATGAATGCAAGATCTAATTCTAGGATGAATAGGACTCCAAAATTAGAAATTATCAATGCTCAAAAGGTCAGGTTCACCATAATGAAATGACGAAAAAGAAGGTGAACCAAAATGGATTAATGAAATGATTCAAAACTAATTTCACTATGATATTATTCAATGTGAAGGTTATAATGTGTAATTGAGAACCAGACATTAAGCCTAACTGATATACTAGTCAAAAGGTAAGTTTTAAGAGGGTCAAATGTTGTGTACCTATTGCAAAAAGTGTTTTTTTGGGCCTCAATGAGGACTCATTCTCCCTATAGTGAATGGGTCTTATCTAGAGCTCTAGAAAAATGGTTTCTAGGTTTTATTCTTCAATGTCCATACTTCCACATCTTAGTCGAAGACTGATGAAAAGTCAAAATTAAATCTTGGAGCTCAGTTTCTATGATTTTGCAACTTTATTAGCAACTTTGACAACTTTTGCAATTTTCTTCTCTAAATGATCTTCAACCTAAAACCCGCAATCACACATCAAAGAGGATAAAAATACTATTTTTTAGGGAATAGGGGTTTTCCTTGGTCGAACCCCATTTTGGTCATTAAACCTTGAAGTGAAACAATTCATGAAAGGAATGATGAATGAACAAAATACAATTTTGCAACTCACCACACCTTATTTGAACCTTGGATTGTAGATATGCAAACTAGCAAGAAGTGGCCTTAAGGAATGTAGATCTTGATCATGAACTTTATGTAAAACAATTCTTGAATTAGATCTTGAATTCTACATCACAACATTAGCTCAACAACATGCATGATGCATTAAATATTTGACATAATGAAATGGATATTGATTGCTATAATAATCTTTGAATAATTTCCCCTTAAATGCCTTAGAAATTCTCTTGAATGATCTTGATCTCATAAACTTGCTACTAGGATTCTTGCATAAGAATTATTCTTGTTGGAATATGGCTTGTAAGTGTTATCATTGATGCAAACCTAAGCCAATCTAGATAACCTAAATGACATCTCAAGTCATACATCTGGTTCGTAGTTTAGTTTTGGCAATTACCAATTGAACAGGGTGAAGAACAGGGCATCTGATTACTAATATGGAAGTTGATCTAAACATCTCACCGGACTATTATTTTGTGTCGTGGACCTCATACAAAGGATTGATGATGTTTATAATACCTTGGTGAAGGATTTTTTTGATACGCACTCACTGGTACGTGATCTAGGAGATCTAGTGCACTAATTTATTGATTATCTGTGCTAGAAGGCCGACCCGATGAATATAGTAATCGCGGAAGTATAAGGAGAAATTAATTAAATATATTTGTGCTCTATTATGTTTATTTGGGTCCTCTCTTTGTCTTAACTAACTTTGGAGGATGCGCATAAAGAATTTGTGGTGGATCTAGCCGACATGATGGAAGTAATTTAATATTTTTAAAGCCGACTAATGAATGAACAAATTCTTGTTCGCGAATATATATATGAGTTCGATTCTATAATTTGGATATGTAGAAAAGTGTAGGAGTCATGATGAGCGAATGTGAATTATATCAGATTGTGATGCAAAATTTAGTAGAGTAATATTGTGGATTTATCTTGATGTGATGTGAAGAGAAGATAAGAGTAGAGCAGAGCAGAGAGAAGAGTAGAATCAGTCTGTAGATCCAAAAATCAATCTATGAGCTTCACCGGAACTGTAACTTGGCATAGATAGATGTTATCATCTCAGTTCAACCTTCAAATGGTTTTAATCTGAACTTTTGTATGGCAGTGAGCCTCTTTTGAGCAGTGAGCACTAGGGAGTGCGCTTGAATGCAAGTGCATTCCCTTTTATATACAACTTTATTTGAGTACTCAAATTATGGATTAACCTCTATCGTGGTTTTTCCCTTAACAAGGTTTCCATGCAAAAATTTGTGTGTTGTGGTGTTATGAATGTTATCTTTATATGCATGCATCTTTCTTTTAATGTGATGTGAAATGATTTCAAGTTTTAGATGTTTAAAGTTCAAATTTGTTGAACACTAATTCACCCCCCCTCTCAGTGTTCCCTTGAGTCCAACAATTGGTATCAGAGCACAGTTCCTCTAGAAGAAGTTTAGTAGCTTGAGGTGGATCTTGGAATGTAATGGACTCTGATGGTCTTTAGCAGTAGCTTCTAGTGGCACTTGATGACCTGGATTAGTCTAAAGCAGAAGTTAATGAATTAAGGGAAAATATTAAAGATGTAGAGAAATTCATTCAAACACTAAAAGATCAGATTGTTAAATCCAGGGAGAAAATAAAGGATCTTTGTGATCAGATACAATAGAAGGAAAATGAAAATATGGATGATGCTCACTTGAATCATGCCTTGAAGGGAATAACTAAATAATGTGAAAAGCTTGCCAGGGACAACACAAACCTAAAACATGAGATGGACTCTATGATGATGAAGATGACTAAGGAGATTGAAGAAAGGAAGAAAAATTAAGAAAATCTTGCTCAAAATCTGAAATATAAATCTGATGAATGTAGCAGAATAAATGGGGAATTCACTCAGTTGGAAAGTGAATTGCAAAGGTCCAGAAACAATGAAGAAGAACTTGGTAATTAGATTACTACTCTTAAGAATGATCTTATCATTGCAAATGAATACAAAGAAAAGTTTAAGATTAGTTCAGTAAACTTGATGAGCTAACTCAAGGACAGAAGATTAGTAATGATAAGAGAGGTCTTGGATATGAAAAAGCAAAAAGCTCTAGATCAAGACAAAAGAACTTCAGACAGATGAACAAAAGTGGAAGATATCTGGTAAGACAACCTAATGCTCAAAATTTTAATGGATATTGTTTTTCCTGTAATAAGTTTGGTCATATCATTGCTCAATGTAGAAGTAATATGAAATAAAAAGATTCATCATTCTCTGGTCAGTTTTTCAAATGCAAAAAAATTGGTCATAAATTCATTGAATGCAGAACTATGTTAAAAAGGGATGTTGAATGCTATACATGTGGAAAATTTGGGCATGTTGCTAATCAATGTAGATGAAGAAGAAACCATTGGAATTATTGGAATAGACAAGGAAGCATTATGTTCTACAACTATAATAAATATGGTTATATTGAAAGATTCTATAGAAATAAAAAATGTGGATAGAAGAGGTCTGGTATACAGAGGAAGAAACATAGAGAAAAATGATAAAGGGAAAGAAAAAGTGACTGCAGATGAAATCAGAGATTGGATGAGGAAGATATGGGTAAGGAAGAATGAATATGATGTTGGAAATGGTTCTACATCGGAACCTACTTCTGGTAACTCTTCTGGTAATTGATTTTAGGCCACTGGCCTAGGGGGAGCTCTTCAAGCAAATATTTCCTCCCTTGTCTATAATGGTACCAGAATGTATAAATTAGTCAAGAAGGTATATTTGTGGTGTACAAAATATTCGGAGTACTTTCGGAAAAGGAATTTAGACAATTCACAAGTTTGTAGAAGATTTTTATGTTGTTTAAAAAATAGGGTATCCAAAAATTTAGGGAAAATGCATTTTTTGCAAGTGTGTGAACTATAAAAGTCAAGTTGTAATAGTCATTTTTCAATTTACATGAAGAAGAAAGGAAGGAGAGCACTCGGTAGAAGAAGTAGCGAAATTCATCGATAATTCTCAAAAATCAATCAGGTATTTCAAATAAATCTCGAATTCTTCATACAATTTAGTGTACGATTGTGAACCCTAAAAACAAAAAAGAAAAATGGAACAAATCAAAGTTTCGATCACTCTAGATGAATAAACTAGTGCAAAGATTAGGTCCATTAGGAATTTTTTGATGCCTTCAATGAGTTGAAGAAATTGAGGATCCGCAGAAAAATGAATCAGAACCAGAAAAGGTTGGTGAAGAAGAATATGATCTGACAAAAGAAAAGCTACAACAAATTATTCAAGGAGAAGGTGGGATGTAGAAAATAGATAGGTTATGGTCCATAAGACCATCATATGATCAAGATATGATTATAAATGTGCTAAATTCTCATGTTGAGCAATGCAAGATTAAGTTGGAGAGTCTGCCAAATGAAATGATTGAGTGCAACAAAGAAACATTGAACTCTAAAGCCCAATAAAAGGAGGTTGGTGAAGTTATTTCCCACTTGAAGGAGAAATTTAGACTATCCTTGTCTAAACTGAAGAATAAAATGAATGAGTTAAGAAAATGCATAAACTCAGCCACTGGTATCTACAACCATTGCATATGTTGGCCCCATGCAATTAGCAATTACAAAGGGAAGTTGGATGAGATTGAAATAGAATTAAATGGCATTGGAAAAAAATTGATATAGATTAGGATTAGGATGGCACCATCAAAAAAATAATTTGGGAGCTACAATCAAAACACACAAAAATCCAACTCTCCAAGGACACTCTTGTGGACACCTTTTGTAAGGTAAAGGATCTAACTGAATGCAAATTGGAGCAGATGGTGGAAATACTGAGGAATAGTGAGGAATTAGAAGAATCAATTATGATTCCCGAGTCTTTAGTTGAAATTGTCAACAAAACTTCCAAGAACAATAGTTTGATCATTATCATTGGAATCACGATAGAAGCGTAGAAGAAATTCCTTTCAAAAATTAAGAAAAACCATAAGATAATCTTCTAAGGTATCAATTAATTGTTTTTCAAGTTTTTGAAGTTTTGATAAAAGGAGGAGAATTGTCGGCATATATGTGATGAAATTTTGAATCCTTGAGGATTTTGAACATGTGTATTGTCACTTAGTTTTGTCACTACTATGTCAATCATGTTTTGTCACTTGGTTTTGGTATATAAGTGATTTGTTACTACTTTTTCATGGTTCACTTTTTGTCTTTTTGGCATATGGAATCCATGCTTTTTCATTGATGTCAAAGGGGGAGAGAATGCAGTGAAA
This sequence comes from Sequoiadendron giganteum, assembly GCA_007115665.2. Lineage (NCBI taxonomy): Eukaryota > Viridiplantae > Streptophyta > Pinopsida > Cupressales > Cupressaceae > Sequoiadendron > Sequoiadendron giganteum. The sequence goes on from CM021100.1 coordinate 199,620,658, forward strand.
AATGCCTTATAGAGGGAGAGAATGCCTTATAAATCCTAAGGGGAGAAAGTGCAGAAAAAGATTGGCATCATACCTACAATGTTTTTGACACTTAGTGATGCAGGAGCATCCAGTGGTGTAAGGAAAATCCTACATCACCCAAAAATATATTTACTTTCATTTAGAGTTTTGTATATGTTTTTGCATTTTTGGATACCCTTTTCGTCAAAGAAAAATTCCCAACTTTCAAAACTGTTTTTTTGCTTTTTCTACTCGACTGCTATTTTTAGCGGGTATGATTTTGAAGGCGTGAGGAGACAAAAATTTAAGGGAAGCTTCAGGACAGAATAATAAACACTTTGGTGAAAGAATCGAGCGAAGATCATTCCTGGTTCAAAAGTTATTCAAGTTTCAGTTTCTGCTTTTTGCCCTACAAAATCTTCGGAGCTAATTTTGAGGGACTTAAGGGCTCCGGATGGGCCCAAAAATTGGCGGAAAATGAAAGTGGTTAGCCTTTAGGCCCTACTTTCTAGCACTTCATTTTCACAAGACCTTTCCGAAAAGGTATTATCATCGAAGATCCGACAATTAGATCTTGAGTTAGGGCTTCCAGAAGTTTGTGCATAATTAGAATGTTGTTTTTGGCTCCAAACGGAGAATTGGGCTATTTATGGGGTAGTTTATGATTTTTGTGAGTAGTTTTTGGGAAAAAAGATCGCATGTTGCGAATAGGGGAATTTTTGTAATTTGCATGTATTGCAGAACTCGAGGATTGGAGATCCTCTGCATGTAAGAATTTCATACTTTGAAAATAATAAGATTTGTTAGTTTTTTTTTTTGTGTGATTTTCTGTGTCTCGGGTTGCACCTTCATCACTTAGTCATTTTTCACTAAGTGTTTCCATCAATTCCAAAGGGGGAGATTGTTGGAATATGGCTTGTAAGTATTGTCATTGATGGCAACCTAAGTCAATCTAGATAACCTAAATGAAATCTCAAGTCATACATTTGGTCCGTAGTTTAGTTTTGGCAATTACAAGTTGAACAGGGTGAAGAACAAGGCATCCAGTTACTAGTATGGAAGTTGATCTAAACATCTCACCAGGCTATTATTTTGTGTCTTGGACCTCATACAAAGGATTGATAATGTTTATAATACCTTGGTGAAGGATTTTTTTGATACGCACTCACTGGTATGTGATCTAGGAGATCTAATGCACTAATTTATTGATTATTTGTGCTAGAAGGCCGACCCGGTGAATATAGTAATCATGGAAGTATAAGGAGCAATTAATTAAATATCTTCATTCTCTATTATTATTTTTTGGGTCCTCTCTTTGTCTGAACTGACTTTGGAGGATGCGTATAAATAATTTGTGGTGGATCTAGCCGACATGATGGAAGTACCTTAATATTTTTTAAAGCCAACTAATGAATGAACAAATTCTTGTTCACGGATATATATATGAGTTCGATTCTATAATTTGGATATGTAGAAAAGTGTATAAGGAGTCATGATTAGTGAATGTGAAGTATATTAGAGTGTGGTGCAAAATTTAGTAGAGTAATATTGTGGATTTATCTTTGGGTGATCCCATAAAGTTGGTAACTTACAATTTCTAGGAGATTCTATTTTTTGTTGAAATCACATATTTTTAGAAAATATAATGATTTAAGTCTTAAAAAGCTCCATTTTAAGGATTCCAATTGAAGAGGCTTTGATCAAACCACCTTATATCAAACCCCCTTGGATAGAACCCTGTTAGTTTCAAACCATACCTACAACGGACTCTCCTTTACACCTATCAAAATGTTGATAAAAAATCACTTTTGATTTACCTTTTGGAGGATCAAATGAATTCATTTAACATTTATTTCAAATGATCATGGTATTCCTCAGAAGGATCTATCCAACAAGTATAATTTTAATATGTTTTGGTTTTATTATGTATTTGTTATTTTAGTTTTATTAAACATAGGTTTTTCACCAAAAATCAAGCTCTTTGTTCTACACATGTGGAAAAATAGCAGATTATCAAATATATATATATATATATGAGTGCACCAGAAATTGAAGTCCTTGATCCAACAAAAAAAAATGAATTTCAATATATACAAAAAAGGTTACATGTTATACGGTCACGCTATGTCTGAATTGTAATTGGTTTGACTTCGAAACTTGATTAAAGAAACAATATTCAATAAAAAACTATCTAACCAAGTGGAAGCACTAAATATCGGAGTTAAAAATCTAAATTTGAAAGAATTAGAATTTTATCCTTCATGGAAAAAAAATTATGTGTTATACAATGTGTCACTTTTTAAAAATGTTGTTTTTTGAAAAAAAAACCATTTTTTGTGGGAGATGGAAAAGAAGTGCAATCTGATTCCAAAAATTTTGAAAAAAATACTTTTAGAATCTATAGAAAAAATTTGATGAGACTCTAGTTTGCATCATCTTCAAATTCCTCGCAGTTTAATCGCTATAAGTGCCCCAATGTGAAGATTTAGTTAAAAATAATAATTTCAGTGTCTAGTTTGGCCAAAAATTGTAAACCACTATTGTGGGATCACCCCTTGATGTGATGTGAAGAGTAGATAAGAGCATAGCAAAGAAGAGTAAAGAGAAAAATTCATCTGCAAATCCAGAAATCAATCTATGAGCTTCACTGAAATTGTAACTTGGCATAGATAGATGTTATCATCTCAGTTCAACCTTCAGATGGTTTTAATCTGAACTTTTGTATGGCAGTGAGCCTCTTTTGAGCAATGAGCTCTAGGAAGTGCACCCTTCTGTATACAACTTTATTTGAGTACTCAAATTGTGGATTAACCTCCACCATGGTTTTTCCCTTAACAGGGTTTCCACGCAAAAAATTGTGTGTTGTGGTGTTATGAATGTTATCTTTGTATGCATGCATCTTTCTTTTAATGTGATGTGAAATGATTTCAAGTTTCAGATGTTTAAAGTTAAAATTTGTTGAACATTGATTCACCCCCCCTCTCCGTGTTCCCTTGAGTCCAACACTTTTTCTAGGTAAAACTAAGTGAAATAGCCTTATATTTATACATATCTTAACATTAAATTCCAAAATTCAAATATCACAAGCCCACATCAGATCTAGGATTTGAAATCATTAAAATACCACCAAAAACATATTTCAAGGAGGGGTCCTAGGTCTAAGTGAGGACCCATTTTCCATGTGGCGAATGGATCCTAGCTCACTTAACTAGGACACACTTTGGGAAATATGACATGTTATGTGAAAAAAGGGTCCTAAGACCTAGTGAGGACACATTCACTAGGTGGGGAATGGGTCCTAGTTCACTAACCTAGGACACACACCTTCTAAAATTAAGTTTTGTGTAATATCATTTATGAATTTTGGTTTTTATCCCTCGAATTTGTAATTAATTAGGCTGGGATTTGAATTAAAGGGGCCAATTAAGGAAAATTAACCTCAATTAATTAATAAAGCCCTAGATTAGTGTTAAAGTGTAAAGATGCACTTTACAACACCCTAAATAAGGCATTATTAAGTCTATTTAGTTTAAAAGGGCCCTAAACTTAATGTGAATGTGTGAAATGCATTACAACACTAAATCAAGGCAACATTAAGCTCATTTTAATATTAGCGATTCATTCCCAAACTAAGGAAAAAAGGGATACTTTTTCCATTACTACAAAAACATAAAAACCCTCATTAATATTTAGATCCACATACATTTCATTAAACCTTTAAACTGTTATGATCTGGTTTATCATGAAAATAAAATAACAAAAATTGAAATCACCTTAACTTAATTTGAATGATTGCAAACACCTTCTACTCGCTGCATCTGGTAATACAACACTTGAAATTTTACACCGATCTTCTCAATTTTGCATCATTCACATCACACAGTTCACACTTTCATCTATCTTCAACTCTTTCATCAATTATACTCATACTTATACTATCCTCAACCTTGAAACCCTTTCCAAGGTCGTCTATGCACTCAAACATACAAATTCAAATTAGGTCGCCACCATAACACTTCCATGGAACATAGAAGTGAATTTAGACCACATCAAAACTAAATTAGGACCAAAATCAACAACACCACTTAACCACATGCTACGAAAAATAATATTTATCCTTCAGATGTAGCGTAAACACCAATTCATTCATTACTCATGCAAACATCATTAATCAATTTAGTACAAGCTTCCTAAATATCAAGTATGACTTGCAAACCATACACCATGCTTGATCATGATCTAAAATATTCCTCAAACACCTTGAAATCCAACAAACTCCTTCGCAACAACTTCCACCTAAAGAATGAACAAACCCAGTACACTTAGACAACTCTACCATACACTATTGTTTGAAAAAATATCTTTTGAATCACCAAACATCAAATCCTCTTGACTGAGGTAAACTACCAACATTATCAACGCATCTTCAAAATCACAAGACTTGAAGTATAACTGTGGAGAAACTTGGAGCAAAAAAATTATCCCAAACACTTTTGTAATGCACAATCACAAACTAGTGAATAAAAATTCTATTGTACGATGATCTAGCATACCATCTCTTGAATATAACATCTCTAAACACCTCTTAGAAACATATCCAAATCTCATAGGTAGATCTTTAACCTAGAAGAAATGTGGAACAGAAATATAAAACCTCTCTATAACCCAAAACAACACTACAACACATTGTTTCCTCTTTTTATCAAATTTTCTCAAAAAAAATAGAAACCAAGTACTAGAAACACATCCACAACATATTCATCACTACTACATCCATAGATAGAAGCTTATCAAAGTAACACCAGAGGTTAACACTAGTATCTTAACTAATAACAACATAGTGCAGCAAATCAAAGCATAGACAACACAAAGTGTTCTTCTTCAACACCAATCTTCCTTAATAGATGTAGTTGACACCAATGAAAACACAAGATTTTTGACATAAATGAAAACATCAATCTACATATACTTGCAAAAATCTCCCCCTTTATCATTTATTGTAACACATGATGTGAAAAAACATCAAAGACACAACAACTCTGAACACACTCACCCCCTTTACATGATTCTCTCTCCCATTATTACTTATTCTTTTTCACATAACTCTTCTCCCCTTGGTAACTTTCTCTTTTTCACATGATACTCTCTCCCCCCCTTTGACATCAATGGAAAAGGATAAAATGTTTTGCATTATTCTCCCCCTTTCATATTACACAACCTACTTACAACTGCTCTGAATAATCCCCCTTAGGATCATGCACCAATCTACAACAATCTACAATACCACTACCTACTCCCCCTGAGAGGTAGGCAGCCACCAACATCAATCCAGAATAAGGGATAGATCTTGAGATCCACTGGACTAATGCATCTCCTTATGCATCTAGTTCAACAAAGGAGGGGCAATAACCCCCAACTTCTCTTGGAGATACTCAAAAGTATCCTTAGGAAGAGCCTTAGTGAATATGTCAGCAATCTAATCCTTTGTAGTCATATATTCAAGGTTCACTTCATTCTCCACAACCTTCTCTCTTAGAAAGTGATATTTGATTGAAATGTGTTTTTTCCTTGAATGCATCATTAGATTCTTCAAAAATTTATTGCACTTGTATTGTCACAAAAGATAGGGGTAAGTGCAAAAAGATGGGGGACCAAAAAGGGGGCTTAAGAGGCCACTTTTTTTCTAAAATCAGGAAATACTGACCTTGGACATGAGATTGAGAATAGCTACACTCAAAATTTTGAGATGCAATTAAAAAAAGGATCATAGTGCTCTAAGTCTAATTTCTAAACTACTAATTTTATTTTGAAAATGTTTGAGATTAAGGGTTTCAAAAGAGGGATGTGCAGAAATTTATGTTGTTCTTGTCAGAAAAACATAGCATAGCAATGTTTGTACGTCCCTAGCACGGTGAACCTTTTTTTGGTATTTTTAAAATCGCTTCAGTGAAAAATTAGCTAGCAATATGTAGTTGATGCACAATTTTTCTGATAATTTTTTAATGAATTTTTTTTTTTTTACTAATTTTCTAAGTGGACACTTCCTAAAAGATAGAATTTTGGCCATGCTACCCCTACAAATTTTGGAAAATAATTGAAATTTTATTTATTTATTTTTTTCAATCTGAAGAATATAGTCTAGTTTCTAAAAATGTAATTTATTTGAAATTTCGATAAAGGGTTAATTTATAAAAAAATAAACATCAAACACTATTTTTTTCCAAAAAAGAGACACAAACAAAAGAAATTATAGATGAAATGCTTAACATTGTCAAAAAGTGAAAAAAATTACATTGTTGGATAGCTAAAGGAGAACCTAACATTACCCATGTGTTCAATTTTTTCAACATTGGAACACATGCAATCTTGATAGTGAGCACAAACCCAATTATGTGAAATATTGTATAATTTGCAAAAACACATCTCAGTTCATTGGGAAGGCCCTTCAAGCCTTTTGGTTGGTATTCCAAGGAAAATACCAAGCCTAGGGCTTGGGGATTCCCAAAGAAAGATATAACGTGAGCGCGTTATATCTTAGTTTTAACATGGTTTTTTGCATTTGTAAGGGACATGTCTAGCAAGACATAACATGAGCGCGGTATAACATGCTCACATTATGTCTTGTTTTTATGTTAAATGCTACTCTATTGAGTGTATTTTTATATATTTGTATGTTTGTATGTACATGTGTGCTTATATGTCATGTATGTATGTATGTATGCATGTGGTTGTATGTATGTATGTATGTATGCATGTATGTATGTATGTATCAATGCATGTATGTGTGTATGCCTATATGTATGTAAGATTGTATCTTCATATGTACATGTATGCTTGTATGTGTGTAGGATTGTATGTACATATGTATCATGCTTGTATGTATGTAAGTATTTATGTATTTATGTATGTCTTTAGAGGGAGGGAGAATTTCAAGAGAAAGAGAGAATTATCTAGGTAGGTGGGAGGGAGAGAGGGAGGGAGAGACCAGAGAGAGAGAGAGAGAGAGATGTAGAGGTAGTGAGAGAGAGTCTTGAGAGAGGGAAAGGGGGTGGAAGGGAGAGTCTAAGAGAGAGGGAGTGGGAGAGAATGGGTTGGAGTGAGAGGTACTTAGTTAGGTAGGTTGGGAGAGATAGAGGGGGATTGATGCAAGAAGTTGGGTCCACAAAAAGCTCAAAAAGTGGAAGTGTTTTTGTTGTTTTTCAAAATTTGTAACACTTGAACTAAAAATTTGAGATAGTTACACAATGAATCTTGAAAAATCTAGTAATATGAAATTTATCATTTTGAATCTAGTTTCTAAATATGTAATTTATTCAAATACCCAGATGATAGAAATAAAATTTTGATAGGGATGTATAAAAACCACTTTTTAAAAGTCCTTGTTTTTTTACCATACCATGCACATGTACGAACACCACTTTTCGACCCAAATAAAAGTTTTTTGCTAATTCCTTTTGAAGAAAGAGACATAACAACATGAATATTGATGAAGACTTGTTTTTGTAATTTTTTTTAATATTGTTTTTTAATTGAATTTATATTGGTCTTAATTGCTATTTTTAAAAATCAACATGTACGGACAACATAACTGGACTTAAACTAAAATTTTTTTAATCTTCTTTTTTTTCATTGTGTAGAGAATTGTATGAATATTGATGTCATATAAATTTTTTTACAAGAAACTTAACCAAAAAAAAGTTATTAAAAAGAAATAAAAACTTGATATTTTAAGTTTATGGGCTAGTTTTCTTAGAAATTAATTAAAAAATAACAAATATAATCCAATATTAATAAAAATTATATATTTGGAAATCAAACATTGTTTTCTCTAATGGGTTTTAATTTCATAGATTGATTTAGAAAAAAATCCATCAGCCATATTGCCAAAGTTGGACATTTTTTTGGCTAAAACTTCCCCTCTTTATGGGCCCAACTTCTTGCTTTTACCTAGGGAGAAAGAGAGAAAGATAGGGGGTGAGAGAGAGAGGGAGAGAAAGAGATAATTATGTAGGTAGGGTGCTGAAGGGAGAGACTTGAGAGTGTGAGGGGGGGTGAGAGCGAGAGACTTGAGAGATAGGTAGTGAGAGGGACTATAAGAGAGGGAGTGGGATAGAGAGGGAGACTGAGACTGAGATACCTAAGAGAGGGAGAGGGTGTGGGAGGTAGTGACCTAAGAGAGGGAGAGATAGAGGGGGATGGAGTGAGATGTACTTATTTACGTAGGGTGGGAGGAATAGATAGAGAGAGTTACCTAGGTAGGGTGCCAGAGGGAGAGACTTGAGAGAGAGAGGGGGTGGGAAGGAGATACCTAAGAGATAGGAAGAGAGAGGGAGTGATGGAGATGCATTGGGAGGGAGATAGAGAGAGATAGATAGAGGGGTCGAGAGAGGGTGGTAGGGATTGATTGAGCAAGAAGTATGTAGAAAGAGGGAGAGGGTAGATAGATACAATTAAAGAGGGTAGGAGAGAGGGAGGGAGAGAGAGATGAGATATATAAATAGAGAGAAAGGGATATAGGTTGATGGATTAGGGTCTAGGACCTATGGGGTTGATATTTTAGGGTATTAGGGTTTAAGGGTTGAGGGTTGAGGGATCAGGGTTGAGGGTAGAGGGCATTGAGTAGAGGGTAGAGGGTAGAGGGTAGAAGGTTTAAGGGTTTAGGGTATAGGTTTGAGGGTATATGGTTGAAAGATTAGGTTGAGGGTCCAATGTAAAGGGTAGAGAGTTTAGATATGGAAAATGTACAAGTTCGGTTTGGCACACTTGATCCTGATTACTAACGACATTTCCTCCTAAATCATATTCTGCCTCTTAATTTAATAAATCATTATTTATTTGATTAAGTCTTTCTCCTCTATTGATTGAATTAATCAACCTTATGTTTCTGTTTAATTAAGTAAATCATTTTATTTGATTAAATTCTCTACATTCTTCTCATTAAATTGAATAAATTAAACCTTATTTGATTTAAATCTAACATGGTTCTCTTCAATCAAATAAATCAAATCATTTATTTGATTAATCATTTCCTCTCAATTCTGATTTAAATCAATTCATCAATTTAAGTCAAAATTGAAAAATCATCTAATCCTTCATTAAATTAATCAAAATCTTGATTAAGTTAATCCCTATCACTAAAATCTTCTAGAGAATGCAACTTGCACATGAAAATAGATTTAATTCATTTACTAAATCTCTATTTTCCCCACATAGCATAAAAAGGGAATATGCCCTCAAGTTTGAATTTGAAATCCAAGTGGATGGGTACTCCCAACAAGGCATTCACTCCTCTTACATGTCCTTGTGCATTGAGCCAAGTGGCATTTATTTCATTCCTTTTTCCCTCTCACATGTCATTTCCCCAATTTCAAATTCCACCTAATTTCATTTATTGGCACTTTGGCCAATATGTGCACAACCTTCAACCATTCACATCTTGACAAGTGGCACTTTTCCATTGGATGTTGAATGATCCCACATTGCTCAATTTCACTTTCTTCTTTATTTTGGAAATCTATAAATGGGAGGCTTCTCTCCTCATTCTTCATCCACAACTTCATGCAAAGTTACTCTCTCAACATTGAGAGCCAATTTTGTGCACACCACTACATCCATTCATCAATCTCATGCTAGGTTATGCTCAAATCTCATTGGGAGATTTGACAATTTCATAATCATCAACATTGAAATTTAGGAGTTGGGAAAGAGCCAATTTCAACATTCAATTGGCACCAATTCCCCCTTGGGATCACTAGTTTGCTCACTTAATTAGGATTTCTTTGCATTTATTTAGTTTATTCTTCATTTTCCTAGTTTAAGTTTTAGCAAATGGATTTCATGGGGAATCCTTCATTCTTGTTTGAATTTGATCTAACACATTGATTTGCTTGTTGTTCTTGTGCAATTGCAAGTTTAGGGTTTAAGGGTTGAGGGTTGAGGGTTGAGGGTTGAGGGTTGAGGGTTGATGATTGAGGGTTGAGGGTTTAATGTATAGGGTAGAGGGTAGAGGGTTTAAGGTTTTAGGGTTTAAGGGTTGAGGGTTGAGAGTTGAGGGTTGATGGTTTAAGGTTGAGGGTAGAGGATTGAGGGTATAGGGTTGAGGGATTAGGGTTGAGGGTCCAATGTATAGGGTAGGGGTTATAGGTATTGAAGAATTAGGGTTTAAGGGTTGAGGGTTGAGGGTTGAGGATAGAGAGTATAGGGTTGAGGGTTGAGGGTTTAAAGGTTGAGAGATTAAGGGTTAAGGTTTTGGGGATTAGGGTAGATATTTTTGTTGGGTTTAAGGGTTTAAGGGTTGATGGATTAGGGTTGAGGGTTAAGGGTAGAGGGTTTAAGGGTTTAGGGTTTAGGGTTTAAGGGTTGAGGTTTGAGGGTTTATGGTTTATGGTACCTATAGGGTTGAGGGATTAGGGTTGAGGGTACATATGGTTGAAGGATTAGGGTTGAGGGTCTAATTTTTAGGGTATAGGGTATCAGGATTGAGAGTTTAAGGTTTGAGGGTTGAGGATTGAGGGTTGAGTATTGATGGTTGAGGATTTAATGTATAGGGTAGAGGGTAGAGGGTTTAAGGGTTGAGGGTTGAGGTTTCCAGGTTGAGGGTACAGGATTGAGGGTATAGGGTTGGGGGATTAGGGTTGAGTGTCCAATGTATAGGGTAGAGGGTATATGGGTTGAGGGATTATGGTTTAAGGGTTGAGTATTGAGGGTTGAAGGATTAAGTGTCAAGAGGGTTGAGGGATTAAGGTAGATAGTTTACTTGGGTTTAAGGATTTAAGGGTTGATGGATTAGGGTTGAGGGTTGAGGGTAGAGGGACTAAGGGTTGAGGGTTTAGGGATTAGGGTAGAGATGTTTCTTGGGTTTAAGGGTTTAAGGGTTTAAGGGTTGAGGGATTATGGTTGAGGGTAGAGGGTATTGGGTTGAGGGTAGACGGTAGACATTTTAAGGGTTTAGGGTAAAGAGGGAGGGATGGATGGATGGAGATATGGAGGGAGGAGTAAGAATAAGAGGATGGGAGAAAAGGAGGGAGGGATAGAGATATATGAGGGTTGATGATCCAATGTATAGGGTAGAGGGTTTAGAATTGAGGGTATAGGGTGGAGGACATATAGGGTTGAGGGATTAGGGTATTGGGTTGAGGGTATAGGGTTGAAGGATTAGGGTTGAGGATACATATGGTTGAAGGATTAGGGTTGAGGGTCCAATGTATAGGGTAGAGGGTATCTGGGTTGATTGTTTAGCATTTGAGGGTTGAGGATTGAGGGATTAAGGGTTGAGGATTGAGAATTGAGGGTTGAGGGTCTAATGTATAAGGTACAAGGTAGATGGTAGAGGGTTTAAGGGTTGAGGGTTTAAGGTTGAGGGTAGAGGATTGAGTATATAGGATTGGGGGATTAGTGTTGAGGGTCCAATGTATAGGGTAGAGGGTATAGGGGTTGAGGGATTAGGGTTTAAGGGTTGAGGATTGAGGGTTGAGGGATTAAGGGTCAAGAGGGTTGAGGGATTAGGGTAGAGAATTTACTTGGGTTTAAGGGTTGAGTGATTAGGGTTGAGGATAGAGGGTATTGGGTTGAGGTGGAGGGTTTAATGGTTTAGGTTTTAAGGGTTGAGGGTTGATGGTTGACAGTTTAGGGTTGAGTATTTAAGGGTTTAAGGTTTGAGGGTACACGATTGAGGGATTAGGGTAGAGAGGGAGGGATGCATGGAGGCAGAGATTGAGGGGTAAGTGAGATAGAGAGAATGAGAGAAGAGAAGGGAGGGACAAAGATATATGAGGGTTGAGGATCCAATGTATAGGGTAGAGGGTTGAGAATTAAGGGTATAGGGTTGAGTACCTATAGGGTTGATGGTTTAGGGTATTGGGTTGAGGGTACACATGGTTAAAGGATTAGGGTTGAGGGTCCAATATATAGGGTAGAGGGTATCGGGGTTGAGGGTTTAGGGTTTGAAGGTTGAGGATTGAGGGATTAAGGGTTGAGGGTTGAGAATTGTGATATGAGGGTTTAATGTATAGGGTAGAGGGTAGAGGTTTTAAGGGTTGAGGGTTGAGGGTTTAAGGTTGAGGGTAGAAGATTGAGGGTATATGGTTGGGGGATTAGTGTTGAGGGTCCAATGTATATGGTAGAGGGTATAGGGGTTGAGGAATTAGGGTTTAAGGGTTGAGGGTTGAGAGATTAAGGGTCAAGATGGTTGAGGGATTAGGGTAGAGAGTTTATTTGGGTTTAAGGGTTTAAGGGTTGAGGGATTAGGGTATTGAGTTGAGGTATAGGGTTTAAGGGTTGAGGGTTTAGGGCTTATGGTTGAGTGTTTAAGGGTTTAAGGGTTTAAGGGTTTAGGGTACATGGTTGAGGGATTGGGGTACAAAGGGAGGGAGGGATGGATGGAGAGATGGATGGATAAGTGAGTTAAAGAGGAGAGAAGAGGAGGGAGGGACAAAGATATATTAGGGTTGAGGTTCCAATGTATAGGTTAGAGGGTTGAGGATTGTAGGTATAGAGTTGAGGACCTATAGGGTTGATGGTTTAGAGTATTGGGTTGAGGGTATAGGTTTGAGGGATTAGGTTTGAGGGTACATATGGTTGAGGGATTAGGGTTGAGGGTCCAATGTATAGGGTAGAGGGTATCAAGGTTGAGGGTTTAGGGTTTGAGAGTTGAGGATTGAGGGATTAAGGGTTGAGGGTTGAGAATTGAGAATTGAGGGTAGAGGGTAGAGGGTAGAGGGTTTAAGGGTTTAGGGTCCAAGAAATGCAGTCTCCTGGTGATGTAGAGAGAGAGGGAGTGAGAGAGAGATAGATGGTAGAGGGTTAAGGGTTAAGGGTAGAGGGTAGAGGGGAGAGAGATTGGAGTGAGTGAGTGAGTGAGATACTTGAGAGAGGCAGAGGAGCTAGAGGGTAGAGGGTTGAGAATTAAGGGTATAGGGTTGAGGAACTATAGGGTTGATGGTTTAGGGTATTGGGTTGAGGGTATAGGGTTGAGGGATGAGGGTTGAGGGTTGAGGGTTGAGGGTTTAAGGTTTTAGGATATAGGGTATAGGGTTTAGGGTTGAAGGTAGAGGGTTAAGCGTTCAAGGGTGGAGGGATTAAGGGTTGTGGGTCGAGGGTTGAGGGTAGAGGGTAGAGGGTAGAGGGTTTAAGGGTTTAGGATTTAAGGGTTTAGGGTTTAGGGTAGAGGGTTTAGGGTTTAGGGTAGAGGGTAGATGGTTTAATATTTTAAGGGTAGAGAGTATAGGATTTAAGTGTTAAGGGTAGAGGGTAGAGAGTTTAGGGTTTGAGGGTATAGGTTTTAGGGTTTAGGGTTGAGGGTAGAGGGTTGAGGGTTTACTGGTAGAGGAATTAAGGGTTGTGGGTTGAGGGTAGAGGGTAGAGGGTTTAAGGATTCGAGGTTGAGGGTTGAGGTTTGAGGGTAAAGGGTTTATGGTTTATGGTAGAGGGTATAGGGTTTAAGGGTTTAAGGGTAGAGGGTAGAGGATTTAAGTGTTAAGGGTAGAGGGTAGAGGGTTAAGGGGAGAGGGGAGAGAGATAGGATTGATTGAGAGAGAGAGAGAGAGAGGGAGGGAGGGAGAGGGGGTAGGAGGCATAGAATTGAGAGAGAGAGGGAGGGAGGGAGTGGGAGAAATATAGATGGTTTAGGGTTAAGGGTATAGCGTTTAGGGTTTGAGGGTATAGGTTTTAGGGTTTAGGGTTGAGGGTTTAAGGGTAGAGGGATTAATGGTTGTGGGTTGAGGGTAGAGGGTAGATGGTTTAGGGTTTAAGGTTTTAGGGTTTAGGGTAGAGGGTTTAGGTTTTAGGGTACAGGTTTGAGGGTACGTGGTTGAAGGATTGGGGTTGAGGGTCCAATGTATAGGGTAGAGGGTATAGGGGTTGAGGGTTGAGGGATTAAGGGTTGAGGGTTAAGAATTGAGAATTGAGGGTTGAGGGTTTAATGTATAGGGTAGAGGGTAGAGGATTTAAGAGTTTAGGGTTTAAGGGTTGAGGGTTGAGGTTTTAAGGGTTGAGGGTTGAGGGTATAGGGTTGAGGGTGAAATTGGCAACCTAACTTGGCTTGTTTGAAAAAATGTAAGAAATGGGGTCTCTCGATGATTTACATCATCAAGAGACCCCATTTCTTGGACCCATTTTTTCAAATAGGCCACAAGATTGCTAATTTCATCGAAGTAGCAAGCTAATGGGCCCACTAGCTTGCCAATTCAATGAAATTAGTAACCTAACTCGGCATGTTTGAAAAAATGGGTCCAATAAATGGGGTCTCCCAATGATGTAAATCATTGAAAGACCCTATTTCTTGAACCCATTGTTCAAATAGGCCACTAACACTACCAATTTCACCAAATTAGCAAGCTAGTGGGCCCACTAGCTTGCCAATTTGGTGAAATTGGCAACCTAACTTAGCCTGTTTAAAAAGATGGGTCCAAGAAATGGGCTCTCTCAGTGATGTATATCATTGGGAGACTACATTTTTTCCAACAAGCCACTACATTGCCAATTGCACTGAATTGGCAAGCTAGTGGGTGAAATTGGCAAGCTAGTGGGCCCAATGGCTTGCCAATTCAGTGAAATTGTCAACCTAATTTGTCTTGTTTGAAAAAATGGGTCTAAGAAATGGGGTATTTTGGTGATGTAAATCACCATGAGACCCCATTTTTTGATCCCATTTTTTCAAATAGTAGCTTGCCAATTCAGTGAAATTGGCAACCTAACTTGGCCTATTTGAAAAAATGGGTCCAATAAATGGGGTCTCCTAGTGATCTACATCATGTAAATCACTAGGAGACCCCATTTCTTGGACCCATTTTTTCAAATAGGCCACCATATTTCCAATTTCACTGAATTGGCAAGCTAGTGGGTGAAATTGGCAACCTAACTTTGGCCTATTTAAAAAAATGGGTCCAAGAAATGGGGTCTCCCAAAGATTTACATCACCAGGAGACCCCATTTCTTGGACCCATTTTTTCAAATAGGCCACTATATTTTCACCGAGAGACTTGAGAGAGGGAGAGGGGGTAGGAGGGAGAGACTTGAGAAAGAGAGAGAGGGAGGGAGTGGGAGAGAGATAGAGGGTAGAGGGTAGAGGATTTAAGGGTTTAAGGGTTGAAGGTAGAGGATAGAGAGAAAGAGAGAGAAAAGAAACCTATAAGAAATCAACTTTCTCATAACGCGAGCACGTTTTGAAGTAGTAGAGATATTGTCATTCTTTTAGAAAGACATAATGTGCTTGTGTTATAACATGGGCACATTATAACATGGGTGTCTTTTTTCTTGCTCTAAAGACAATAAAAAACTCAATATACCCGTGATCTCAAGGCCCTCATTCTACATATTCTCCTTGTTATGCGTGTTCTCCAACAAAAAAAAATCTTTTTAATGATTTTGTGAAGTGTGCATGCATGTTTTTCACATTCCACCACCTTTTTCATGATCTTTCCACCACCTTTGCATGAAATAGGAAAAAATTCATGTTGAAAGGCATATAATATCAATTCAAGTCTGAATTCCATTCAAGAGTGATATACAATTGAAGTTTGGAGGGGAACAAGCTTTTGAAAAAGTCAAATTGTTGAGGAGTTTGAAGAAAGAAGAAGCAAAGGCTACATAATTGGGTAGAACTCCTCCATTTGAAACTTTTGTTTTTTAGGTATGTGAAGTCTTTACACATTTTCTTTCATTCTATTATGGCTTGCTTTCATTTTTATTATTTTTCATATTCCATGTTGATCATTGTTTGTTTGTCATTATAAGCTTAGTTTTTCAATGCACTTTTTAAATTACACAATTCTTTACACTTGCCAATTACATTTTTAAACCACATATCTTTGAGGAATTTTGTTAAATAATTGACTTACCTTGTGTATGCTTCAAAAAAATTTATACACATATATATGACATAAGTTATAAGGAAGTAAAATAATACATCATTTCTCAATCATTTACTATGGATGTGCATACCACTCTCCAAAGATTTCATTTTGGTATAGGCATAGGGGATGTTGGAAAATGTAGTTGAATTTTGTTTTACACCTACAATTTGCATATGCTTGAAATTTTCTAAATCCTTTTCAATAAATCTATTTTGTGCATATTCTGTAATCATTATAGTCCATGAGGACATATCTCATTGAGGTATTTTGTCAAACAGTTATACCAAGCAATTGATTGCCTTGTCTATGCTACCAAATTCTCCATACATGTCTCTAAAAAATTGGAATATACCCCTCCCACATTGATAGATATTTGAATCTATTTTGGTTTCCATCTCTATTTTTAAATTTACATCATCACTAAACTTACCTCATCACTTATTTTGTGATATATTTTAAATGTTTCCTTCATTAGTCTACCTACAAGGGATTATAACCCTTCTCTCCACTATTTCAAGACTCTTTATTCAAGGCTAAGTTAGCAACATGGGGAAAGGTGCAACCTATCTTGCAATCATGGCTCAAAATGGAAGCATAGAAAAGGTATTTGAATTGGTTGGCAATAATGTTTTCATATAAATGTATCTAAAATGTGGTAGCATTGACAAGCTAGTGAGCTCACTAACTTGCCAATTCGGTAGGGTTGACAAGGTAGGGGCATCATATGCCTCATAGAAATGGGGTCATAGGGTCACTATGAGACCCCATTTCTATGAGGAATATGCTACCCCTACCTTGTCAACCCTACTACATTTCCAAGATAGTGGTGCTCCACTAGCTTGCGAATGTGGTAGGGTTGACAAGGTATGGGCAGTGTATGCCTCATAGAAATGTGGTCTCAAGGTAATGTACATCACCATGAGACCCCGTTTCTATTAGGAATATGTTGCCCCTACCTTGTCAACCCTAGTACATTGGCAATCTATCAGAGCATTGGCAAGCTAGGGGTACTCCACTAGCTTTCCAATGCAATAGGGTTGACAAGGTAGGGGCAACGTATGCCTCATAGAAATGGGTACTCACAATGATACCATGATTCCCCATTTATATGAGGCATACACTACCCCTACCTTGTCAAACCTACCGCATTGGCAAGCTAGTGAGCTCACTAGCTTGCCAATGTGGTAGGGTTTACAAAGTAGGGATAGTGTATGCCTCATAGAAATGGGATCTCATAGGGATGTAGTGGGACCCAATTTCTATGAAGCATACACTACCCCTACCTTTTCAACCCTACCACATTTGCAAGCTAGTGGTGCTCCACTAGCTTGCCAATGTGGTAGGATTGATAAGGTAGGGGAAACGTATGCCTCATAGAAATGGGAACTCATGGTGATAGACCATCGTGAGTCCCCATTTCTATGAGGCATACGCTGCCCATACCTTGTCAATCCCACTACATTGGCAAGCTAGTGGAGCATTGGCAAGATAGTGGTGCTCCAGTAGCTTTCCAATACAGTAGGATTGACAAGGTAGGGGCAGCACATGCCTCATAGAAATGGGTTCTCACAGTGATGTACGAAAAGGTAGGGATAGTGCATGCCTCATAGAAATGGGGTCTCATGGTGATGTACATCACCATGAGACCCTATTTCTATGAGGTATGTGTTGCCCCTACCTTGTCAACCCTACTACATTGGCAAGCTAGTAGAGGACCACTAGCTTGCCAATGCTCCACTAGCTTTCCAATGTGGTAGGGTCAATTGCATCACCATGAGACCCCATTTATATGAGGAATGTGCTACCCCTACCTTGTCAACCCTACCACATTGGCAAGCTAGTGGAGCATTGGAAAGCTAGTGGTGCTCCACTAGCTTGCCAATGTGGTAGGGTTGACAAGGTAGGGGCAGTGCCTCATAGAAATTGGGTCTCATGGTGTAGAAATGGGGTCTCACGGTGATATACATCACCATGAGACCCCATTTCTATGAGGAATACGTTGCCCCTACCTTACATCATCGTGAGACCCCATTTCTATGAGGCATACATTGTCCCTACCTTGTCAACCCTGTCGGATTGGCAAGCTAGTGGAGCATTAGAAAGCTCACTAGCTTGCCAATACGGTAGGGTTGACAAGGTAGGGGCAGTTTATGCCTCATATAAATGGGAATTGATCATGATATACATCACCGTGAGACCCCATTTCAATGAGACGTACGCTGCCCCTACCTTGTCAACCCTACCACATATGTCTCATAGAAATTGGGTCACACCGTGATGTATTTCACCATGAGTCCCCATTTCAATGAGGCATACGCTACCCCTACCTTGTCAACCCTACCACATTGGAAATCAAGTGGAGCATTGGAAAGCTAGTGGTGCTCCACTAGCTTGCCAATGTAGTAGGGTTGAAAAAGTAGGGGCATCGTATGCCTCATAGAAATGGGGTCTCAAGGTGATGTATATCACCATGAGACCATCACCATGAGACCCCATTTCTATGAGGCATATCCTACACATACCTTTTCAACCCTACTATGAGACCCCATTTCTATGAGGCATATGCAGCCCCTACCTTATCAACCCTACCGCATTGGCAAACTAGTGAGCTCACTAGCTTTCCAATCCAATAGGGTTGGCAAGGTAGTGTCAGCATATGCCTCATAGAAATGGGGACTCATGGTGAGGCATTTTTTCACACTGCCCCTACCTTGTCAACCCTACCAAACTAGCAAGCTTGTGAGATCACTAGCTTGCCAACTTGCTCACATGATTTTTCCAATGGAATGCCTTAAATTAATGTGGTAATGTGGCATGCCATGATTCTAATTATTTTGTATAAAGCATTAAATGAGATATATTTCATTTATTTGTATGGATTCATTTTTTAGGAACTAGTATTTATCTTATTACCATGCTACAGGTAAAATTATCCACCATGCCAAGGAAATGAACAAGAAATAAACTAACAGATAAAGAGTACAAAACCAATAAAGCAAAGGAGAGAGAACGAGTGAGGACATATTGTGAGAAGAATAAATTTGATACGATTGATGAAAACAAGCCAATTGAAGAGGAACCTCAACCATCAAAAAGAGAAAAGGCATTGGCAACACAAAGGGCATGATGTGAAAGCATCATTCTAAGAAAGATTTTGATCCCATATTTGGAGACTCACCCTCTATTGCAAGTGAATATGAAGGGACACCATGAAGCATAAGTGAATATGGAGGGACACCATCTACCGCAAGTGAATATGGAGGGATGCCATCTACTGCAACTAAATATGGAAGGACACCATCTACCACAACTGAATATGAAGGGACACCATCCACCGCACCTCAAGTTGAGAGTACATCATGACTCAAATTTGACTAAGAAGGTAAGCCATCATCCCCATGTCAACCTCAAGGTATTTCATCTATTCCACCCTTGATCGAAGGTATGCAATCTAGCCCACCTCACTTAAATATTGATGAAATTCCTAATGTTGAGTATGTACCTAGAAGAACACCACCTAGAATTTTATGTAGAAAGCCAAAGTATTTGATTAATATTGATGAGGATATTTTGCAGCACATGGAAGGTAATATTCCAACACACACTTATAGAAGACATGTTGATAAGATTTGGAAATCATTCTTTAAAAGGCTAAACGAGATCACAAAATGTCAACTATTTGTTGAAATGATGCGAGGTATAAAGTATAGAACCATCATGAAGACTCTTGGATTGAGAACATCGAATGCTTCAAGTGAAAACACTATTGTTAAGAATATAATGGATTCTTATGAATGTGGATAAGACCTCATGCTCAAAGGATATTAATGTCACCTGATGTGCCATTACATCGACTTTGGCAAGTAGTCAAACAAAGAGAGATCATCTCATTAGAAATACGAGTGAACAAATGAGAATTAATAGAAAAACTTTATCAAGAGCCATTCAAAGGTAGAAAAGAATTGAGGGAATAGATTCAAATGAATTATGGGAATTCTCGGGGAGACTGCCACGAAAAGATAAAAACATTTTTGAAGCATTGAGAACACTAATTGAAGAGTATTGGAATAATAACACAAGGCCATCTCTAAATCAAAGGGATGTGGTAAGAAGGAGAATCAGTAATTGAAACAGTGAGTCACATCCAAAGCATTTTTGGAAATGACTCAAACCCAAATTTTCATAAATTTCAACATGATTATCCTCAAACTAGTATTTTTCAAAGATATTTTTAAATGATTAAACCTTTTTATGTCAAGATAAATCGCACACACACACTACTTGTTGTTGTAGACTACATATTGAATTCTCTAACCATTATGATGTTTATCATTCTATTTGTTTAGATTTGCATACTAACAATGTTTTGCATGATTGTGGAATACAAGACCCACCAAAATCTTCAAGAGAGTTATTATTAAAAAAAATATGTGAAATAGATGATGACCAAATATTCTACTAGACACTATGCTTGGATAGTTCATGCCAGCGTTGTGGTGGCTTGTAGTGTACATGTTAGTATGTCAAAATATGGAAAGCACGGATGAGGTGGGACGGAAACTAGTAGAGTTTGGGAAGTATAAAATAGTGGCATACGTTACAAAATATGGTAATCAAGCAAAAAGGTGTGATTTGGTTATTCAGAAGATTCTAGTGTATCAGTTTATGTCCATGTTTCATGACAATATAGTCTATGAGTATGCAAGGAATACCCATAGAGCCCGATGGCTAGAAATGAATTCCAAGTATGCAAGGACACCTTTGCATTTGGCAGCATAGTTATAGTGGTTGAATTTGTAGAGAACTACACTCTACATCCACAACATGAGGTGTAGTTAGAATATTACTACTCCACACAGTTTTTGATATTTGTGCACAAAGAATTCATTCATGCAGCTGATAGTACAGAGGACCAAAGGAAGCTATTGAGGGAGTATCACTCTTATATTAGTGATGATAGCACACATTCTCTAGAGTTCTTGCAAGGTTGCTTCCATATTTTTTATATTAATTTGGCTCAGAGGGGCATAGCATATGGTTGGCATACAATATGGTTGGATAACTATGCATCATAGTTCAAGAACTCACCCATTTTTTTCCAGTTGTGTAGGATGCATGTCATTACAAGTGTTCAGCATATGTGGAACTTTTTTGAGGTTGGGCATGGAAAGGGGGAGCATGATGGTGTAGGAGCATGTGTGAAAAGAGCACTAGAATGAGAAGAGTTAAAGTATAAAGAAAATGCAAAGTTGATAGATGCAAAATCACTCATCGAGTGGTGTAATGCTTCGATGGGTCCAGGTAATGAAGGTAGATCTTTAGTTCATAGATTTTTTTAGTTGATGGATGACACTAACATTGCACCAATTGAGGATTGTTGTACACTAACAAGATTGAGTGAGATACACTCTTTCCTAAGCTTAGATGCAGGTTCATGGAGTATCAATACATGAAAGATGGTAAGCTTTTGTTATTCATGTACAATGCAAGCCTGGGATGACTGTGAGTCAAAGGAGTGGGTTGAGAAATGGTTGTTAAGTTATCTTAGCTCACTTCATGTGTATCGCCCTCTGACAACATTGGAACTAGCATAAATGGATTCATCGGTCGAATTTGACCACATATCTAGTTCAACAAGGTAATATATCTACTTTCTTAGTTTTTGAAATTCCTATTATTATCTTACTTTGTAGTGTATTTGTAATGTTGACTAATTTAAAGAGATTTGTTGCACATATCAATGTAGGGCATGTTTATGTAGTTATTACAAATGAAAACAATGAAGAGGGAACAAACTATTACTTGTGTCATTTTGTTGAGGCCAAAGAGAAATTGGAGGCCCCAGCTATAGATGGAGAAAACATTGAATACCCTACAGGCTCAATTGTTGTTACTGGAACATGGCTTAGAAGGTACCCACATAAGAGTGTTAAATTTTGGTTGTTTCGGGACTTTGGCATGTATCAAAAGATTCTTCATTCTCGAACATTTTTGTGGCATCCAATGTTTGTTTGAATAAATATGGGGGTAGACCTTTAAACAAGACCTTTTGGAAGGTCCATGAGTTTGGTCATGAGGAAATACTTGACACAATAAAGAGTAGAGCAGACTTGGATGGTTTGTTGGATTAATTTGTAAGTATGAACATTGGTTCTTATTAATTTATACTTGTATACACATTAATTTTTATGATGTTGATGCTATCATCTAATATTTATATCATATTTTTTTACTTTTCCTATTTGTAAGTAACCTACTAAACATTGATTGGTGTCCCCTTGTAGAAAATTTTGATTTATGAGCCATCCAAGAGAATCTCAGCCAAAAACGTAATGCAACATCCTTATTTTTATGATTTTAACAAATATCAATTATTATTTTAAGCCATTATAAAAGTGTGTGTGAAGCTTGGTGAGTGAATTTCAAGTTATTCATTTCAAGTTAACCTTATCATCAGCACCTATAATTTAGACATTATAAGAGTATCTCAAATTTCAAGTTATTCTATTCATGAGAGGTGTTGTGTGCAATAGGTATCTTGGAACTCCCAATGAAGATGTATGACTAGGAGTGACTAAGTTGAGAGATTTTCATGCCTATCCTCAATGGAAGCATCAATATTTATGTTGTGTTCCCAAGTTGGAACCAAATGGTGTGGATTTTTTGTTTGTAGGTGCCTTCCATCTATTTCCATTTCATTTCCATTTTGGATGCTCTTTCTTTTCTTCTTTTACTTTGCCTATTTGTAAGTAAACTACTAAAAATTTATTGGTGTCTCCTTGTATAAAATGTATATTTATGATCCATCCAAGAGAATCTCAACCAAAAACACCAAGGCAACATCCCTATTTTGATGATCTTGAGAAACCTCAATTTTGATTTGAATCCATTATAAAAGAGCGTGTGAAGCTTAGCGAGGGAATCATAAGCTATTTAATTGAAGTTAACCTCATCATGAGCACCTATGATGTAGAAATTATAAGAGAATCTTGAATGTATGAGTGACATTGTAAAATATCTGTGAGAATGGAGTAGCTAAGGCATTGTGCATACAAGTACAAGCACTTGGGTTTTAGAATGGTGTATGAAGCTGCATATTAGACAATTGTAGCACAAACAGAAGAATTAGGGTAGCCAAACAAATCTCATTTTATTCTTAACATCATATTATTAATATAGTAGGTGTAATAACCATTGATGGTTACTAATCATTTTTTTTCTTCTTTTATTCTCTCCCTATTATAACTAGCACCAATTGACTAACTTATTCTAAAAATGCATTTATTAAAATGAATCAAGCTAATGATTATATATCAATTTCAATATAATGTACAGTCTATTCAAATAAACACTTGTAATAATATTTACTCAAATTTTGAAATTTATTGCTGCCCTCAAACATTTTTAATTAATGCAACGTAATCCCTTAACAGTCCAAATTACAAAAGGGTGGCAATCTTTGACGGTCAGTTACCCCGATACCGTGTTAGTTATAGGAATTTTTTCTAAGGCATTGAGATCATGTAGGGAACCTCTACAATAACCTCTCTCATTTTTTGTTATCTCGAAGTCATTTTTCCATGGTGTCCAATTTTGACTTGATAGAAAAAGTGTCAATTGCAAGCAATGTAAAGTTGAAAAGTGGTACAACTTTCATTCTGCAACTCATGTGACCAAATAGACTATTCCAACATGTACAAATGGGTATTTTTATACAAGGCATGGTCCTCTTTCACACCCAAAAATGTTGAATCACTCTGAGCTACATTCAACCAACTTGATCCCTTAAGGGTCCAAAGTGTCAAAGGGAAGCAATCTTTGATGAGATATTACTCAGAAAAAGTGACACTAATGAACTCTATGTCTGATCCTATAGGATCATGTTGGCCCCTCTATAATAACCTCTCTTGGTTTTTGTTATCTTGGAGTCATTTTCCCGTGGTGGCCAATTTTCACTTGATGGAAAAGGTGTCAAATGCAACGAGTGTAAAGTTACAAAGTGGTGCAACTTTCATTTTGCAACTCATGTGACCAAAAAAACTATTCCAATGCATCCATATTGGTGGTTTTACACTATTCATGGTCCTCTTTTGTACCCAAACATGTTGAATCGCTCTGAGCTACATTCAACTGGCTCAATCCCTTAAGGGTCCAAAGTGCAAAAAGGCAGCAATATTTGACGGGCTATTACTTAGAAATCATGGTGCTTAAAAACTCTTCATCTAATCCTATGAGATTGTGTTGAGCCCCTCTATAATAAGCTCTCTTGATTTTTGTTATCTCGGAGTCATTTTCCCATGGTTTCCAGTTTTCACTTGATGGAAAAGTGTCAAATGCAAGGAGTGAAAAGTTGCAAAGAGGTGCAACTTTCATTCTACAACTTTTGTGACCAAATGGACTATTCCAACACATTTGGATTGGTGTTTTTACACTAGGCATGGTCCTCTTTTACACCCAAACATGTTGAATCACTTCGAGCTACATTCAATCGGCTTGATCCCTTAAGGGTCCAAGTGCAAAAGGGCAGCAATCTTATATAGGCTATTACTTAGAAAGCATGATGCTTACAAACTCTATGTTTGATCCTATGAGATTGCATTGGGCCCCTCAAAAATAATATCTCTCTATTTTTGTTATCTCAAAGTCGTTTTCCCATGGTGTCCAGTTTTCACTTGATGGAAAAAGTATCAAATGCAAGCAATGTAAAGTTGCGAAGTGGTGCAACTTTTGTCTTGCAACTCATGTGACCAAAAACACTATTCCAACACCTTTGTATGGATACATTTATGCTATTCATAGTCCTCTTCCACACCAAAACACACTGAATCACTCTGAGCTACATTCAACCAGCTCAATCCCTTAAGGGTCCAAAGTGCAAAAGGGTAGAAATCTTTGACGGGCTATTACTTGGAAACTATGATGCTTACAGACTCTATGTTTGAGCTTATGGGATCATGTTCAACCCATCTACAATAACATCTCTAAATTTTTGTTTTCTCAGAGTCATCTTCTCGTGGTGTCCTATTTTCACTTGATGGAAAAAGTGTCAAATGCAAGCAGTGTAAAGTTGCAAAGTGGTGCAACTTTTGTTCTGCAACTCATGTGACCAAACAAACTATTCCAACGTGTCCCGATAGGTAGATTTACGCTATGCATGATCCTTTTTTGCACCCAAACATGTTGAATCACTTTGAGATACATTCAACCAACTCAATCCCTTATAATGGCATGCAAAACAATTGAAAAGAGAAACATTCACATGACAGTTCAGAAGTCTAAGTTTTCCACACAAAAATCATATTATCATCTGCAAGTATAGCAAGTGGAAGATATTTTTTAACTATCCTCCTTTCCATTACAAAAATATACAACCAATTGTAAATGCATACAATGGTGGAAATTAGAAACATTTTATTTTTCCTCAATTAACAACTTTGGTTGTGAATCATTTTGTCATTTTCATTTGAAATGATTTGCTATGCTTGAAATTGGAATCTAAGAGAAACAAGTGATGATCTTAGGTACATTTATTATTTGGGTGTGATAAATAAAGTTTTTTCCCTTGAGTACATTTCGTATTTGTATTATAAATTATAAAGATTTCTCCCAAGTCCATTTCCTATACAAGAAATAATATTACAAAAATTTGGCATATACATCTTTCAACGTGTTTATATGGTGATGGATCAAGAACATAACAATTCATTATGTACTGTGAGGATTATGCTGTGAAAATTTTTAAAGACTATTCAAGATAAATGTTTGTATGATAATATTTCAAGAAGGTAACTACTCATCATCTACTATGAATATTATGTTTTTCAAGTGTTGTGAATATTATGTATCCTTTGCTTAATTGAGTTGTTCCAATCAAAAGATTAAATATACTAGAATCTTTTTATGAAACATCTCATGGAATACCAATTGAAAACATGTTTTCTTCTTTTGGATAAAGCATTTCATGGAACTCTTTGGATTAAACTGAATTGAGATATGTAAGAACAAGGGAGCATTGGGAAATACATTGCTCAAGGATATTAAATAAGCCTTCTCTCCCATTGCAATTTTGGGTCGATTATTGCTTTCAAAGTATTGGGAATGCTTTGCCTATTTTCTAGTTGGCAGTTTCCATTCTAGAAGGCTCATCTCTTGATATATATTATACTCATTATTAATCAATTATCAAGTTAATAATCAGTGCATTTATTTATAGTTAATCTTTTCTTTCCAATTTGTGCAATTTTGTAATTTGTAACTCTACTAGTATTCCTATAAATATTGAAGTTGTTTAGCATCAACTAATAAAGTTTTTTAGCATCAATCAATAAATATTCAAGATAAACCATGAAGGACAACAATGATCAATTCTAGGGCTAACCAATTAATAAGGATACACGTGAATAAGTCAATCTTACATGTGAATAAGGTAAGCACAAGTACTCAAAAACACTTAAGCCTTGAAGTATACACACGAATACATAGTATACAAAAATTAATATAAAGTATATGCATGAAAACATGTAAGTCGCAAAGTATACATTGGAATACACGTAAGTCACAAAGTATACACTTGAATACACGGAACTCATATCTATTGAATCATGGATTTATAATGCAAATATGGACACTATCGATAAAACATATTTGTATTAACCAAATAGCCATGTAGGTATACATCAAAATATGTCGATATAAGTATAAAATATATACAAAATAGCCATATAGGGTTATGATAATGCCATATAGGCATACAATGTCAAATATATCCAATACAAAATATGTACAAAAATACCATATAGGCATACAACAAAGGGCTCTAGAATCAAAATTCATTGCTCTACGTCTTCTCAAAATAAATTCTTGTCCTTTTCTTATCAGTCAGATGGCAATAGGTTTTTCACATTTATTTTGAGGTCGAGGAGTGCTCCTAGTGCTCATCTTAGGGTTTAGTTCCTTTTCAAGCTTTATCTATTACAATAAGAAGTAAAGACATTAATATGTAGAAATTACATTATAAAAAATGATATATTTAACAAAATAATCACTTACCACCAGTAGACGATCTCTCTCCTCGAGGGAAATATTTGCATGCCCATGCTATGGCATGCTAAAGCCTTGTAGAAACCATCCAAAGAGAAATTAAACTATGAATCAATAATGGTTTGATTTTTCAATAACTAACAACTATAAAAATGAATGTAAATTGAAATTTAGTAATATGCCTTATACCTCCTCTGTGAGAGCCATCGATAACTCTATAGTAGATGAAACACCAAGCTTCATTGTCATATGAACATTTGGAGATGTATCCTCTTCCAACAACTAAAAATAAAACAACTAATCATTCAATCACAAAAACTACAATAGTGATGCATGTCATGGCTTATACTATGAGATAATGAACAAAATTTTGAGTACTTATTAAACTATATATTTTTGAATAGCATGCTTACTATTTTCCCTATCCATAGCTTGTTCAAAAGCACCTATTTTTAGGGTTTTACCCATAGCAGCAAGGCGATGAACCGTTTGATAAAATGCTTTCGTAGACATGTACGATAACTATGGTAGCATACAGAAGGTAGTGAATTGTTTGAAAAAATGCCTCAAAGAAATGGGGTCTCATGGTGATGGAATGCCATTACAAAAAAATGTGTCATGGCATTCCATCACCATAAGACCGCATTTCTTTGAGGCATTTTTTCAAACAGTTTATTGCCTTCTCTATGGTATTATGTTGGGATGGGATGGATGGTATAGTGTGAACTTGGTTATGAGATGGAGGGAGATCATGACATGAAGAGGGGGGGTGGGGACATGAACAAGTGGAATAAAAGGTGGAAGGTTCCATGGATTGGTAAATTGAGGATGAGGACCTTGAAAAGAATTTGGAGGGAAATTTTGGCTAAAGGGTTGGTTTCTATTCTTCAAGCAATGAGTTGTTTGAAAATACCTTAGAGAAATGTGGTCTCACGGTGATGGAATGGAATTCCATCAATTGAGACCACATTTCTTCAAGGAATTTTTTCATACTACTCACTTCCTTGACTATGATATTGCTTACTATTATGCTTTTATATATTTTTCCAAGCATCCATAGTTTGTTGGAAAGCACCTATTTTAGGCTTTTAGCCATAATAGCAAGGAAGTGAGTAGTTGAAATTTTTTCATCTATAAACATCTAGTTATTAGTTACGGAATGTGAAGTAATGCTTTGAGTTTGAAATATGTGCAATACAATGTAATCAACAATATTAATATAAGCTACACAAATCTATTAAATACAATTCATTAGTTAAACTCTTTATTCTATTACCTACGTGAAGGTTTGTCTGACTCCACTACAACTTGGAGGTGTTCCCATGAAACCTCAAATATTAGCCTATTCAAAATCCAAAATCAGATATTAGAATACCATTCATATAAAAATGTTATTAACATGTAATAAATTTATAAAAAATTTACTAGTTACATACCTCAACAGTATATGCAATGGAGTAGTAAGTAGGTGCAACGTTGGTGTATCCAGTATCAACATTGTGACCTTGAAATTTTATTACAATCATAAAAATAAATTAGTTAATCTTGCATTTCAAAAATAAAATTTAATAAATTAAATTCAATGAACATGCTAACATTTACTTGAGTATCAATGCCATAAGCCCGATTCAAAATGTTAGTTAGCCTTACCATCTCCATATCTACAGATATATCCTATGTAGTAGCCTCCTCGATGTTGGTGGGGTCATATGTACAAGTCTCCCTACAAACATAACACAAATGCAGTGGAAGCCTAGCACTCAAAGACTCCCCTTGATTGCATTGTAATATAGAACTGGCATGTTGGATGACACTTTGGGTCAAAGAGGTGATAGCCTACAAAGTTTCTACTTCAGTACTCTCCTTCGTGATGGAAGGGATAATGATGTGCTCATGATTCATCCTAGAAGCAATTCATCTTGCTTGCCACCTAGGATCCAGTTGTGCATCGGTTCTATCTTGAGCTAACCCCCCACCTCTCCCTTGTAAGTCCCTCATATCAAAATAATTTGGTATTTTGTTCAGGATGAACTCATAGTATAGTTTCCTCAAGAAATATTGTGGGAATTCATAATTGTTGCATGGTGGGTAATCAAAAACCATGTACCACCTATCCCAAAAATGGTTCCTAATCCCTTGGTGGTGGCACCAATGGATAGGAAACCTCTTCGCATTGAGGCCAATATTTTGATTTGTGTGTGGGTTGTTGAATAATGAGCACAAATCTAATTTTGTAATTTTTTCATCATTTACATATTTATATGATAATTTATCTTAGTAAAAATTCCTAGTCGCCCACTTCCTATCTTGCCAACTACTTAATTTTTTGTTGATTGCATCTACATGTTTTAGCAATTCTGTAAGAGAATTTGCAAGTGTTCTTCTCTCCATTGTTGAACCTGTTGGATCGTTAAACCTCGTGATTAACTAAAAATAAAATTTATTGTTTTCAATTTCACTCATTAATATTTTCTAAGTGTCAGGAGGATGTTAAGGGATTGGTGGAGGAGATTGTTGTTGTGGTTGTTGAACATGAGGATTTTGTTGATGTTGTTGCTCTTCTTGTTGATGATTTTGATGATTTGTTATTGCTCTTCTTGTTGAGGATTTTTATGAGCATTTTGAATAGGGTTTCCAAGATCATTATCATCTCCTGAAAATTAAACAAATGAATATAAAAAACAACCTAAAACTAACAAATTCACAACAAAAAACAAACAATCCTTACCTCTTCGACCTCCCTGTCAATGTGGCGGTATCCTAGCGATGAAATAGCAACAATTTGATGAAAAAAATTCAAGATTCACTTCTCCTAGAATGTGAGCATGCAAAAGAAGGGATTTTGGCCACAAGTAGAAAAAAAAATAGTCACAAAGAAAATGAGCTCGATTTATTTTTATTTTAATTGCTAAAACATAGAATTTTTGTTCTCTACTAGGGTTTAGGAGCTAGGGCAACAATGTTCTATACTTCACATTCAAGGATGGCCCTAGAGATCTCACCCTAAGAGTGGAATAGAGGCAAGAGATCTAACAATAAGGTATCCTAGGGTATGATTTTAGATTACAATAGGGGTTCACCACCAAGTTTAGACTTGGAAAAGACAATGTAATGAAAGATGATTTAATGAAAAACCCTAGTTTGATGTAATAACCTACAAAATGACTTAGAAAAGTAAACAAAACAACACAAAAAAATACAAAATAGAAAGTGTGCACCTGGAAACTTGTAGAGGCTTGAATAGAGACTAGAAAAGCTATTGATTTTGAAATTTGGCCCCCTAGGACTCATTCACCAATCTGGGCAAATTAGTCCCAGATCGGGGTTTCTACACAAGAACAATTTTCTCAAAAAAGGGTATCTGAAAATGCCAAGATCTCAAAGTTAACCAAAAATGGGACTCATTCTCCACTTGTGGCAAATGAGTCAAATTTAGATTTTTTGGAAATTCAAATTTCTAATTTGCACCTCTCAATCCACTCTTTTTGTTCCTCCAAGTGTCTAGATCTGAAACCCTAATTTCAGGGGTTGTGAATGACTTTTTGTGAAGATTTTTACCTTTACAAGTAGAGAGATGACTCCAAAAAGTTTAAAACCTATTCTTCAATCATCTCCAAGCCTTCAAAGTGCCTAGATCTGCAATCACACATGCAAAGAGGGGAAAACTTGTTGATTGTTTGGGAATGGGGGTTTGCCTTGGTCAAACCCCGTTTAGGTAATTAAACCAAATGATGAAATAATGAAAGATGAACATGAAATATGGAACATAGGACATTAAACATGAACAATGATACCTTGATTGATGTCTTGTATATCTAAAACTCAACATGAAATGGCCATGAAGGATGTACTTCTTTATCTTTGGCAATAAGAATAGAACAATTTTTGGTCTTGGATCTTCAATGCTACATCAAAAAACTAGAACAATAACATGCTTGATGGTTGATATATTTGAAATGATGATGGATCTTGAATTGCTGCAATGATTGATAAAGAATCTTTCCCTTGAATTGCTTAGAAATGATCTTGAATGGTTAACCCTTGCTTGCTTGACTTGATGACATGAATGTATGATGTTGCTTGGATTTATTAGATTGCTTAGGATGAAATAATGATTTGGAAGCTTTTTTATATAGGAATTCCACTCATATGAATGTTAATTTGATCCCTAAGGCCGACATTGAAAATTTTGAACTTAAAAACCATTTTTTCCCACTCAAACCTCAAAAATAGCTCAAATGGGACTCATTCACCATCTTGGACAAATGAGTCCCACTTGGATGGGACTCATTCACCCAAGGTGGTGAACGGGTCCAGTTGGGGCTATTTTGGGGGCTAATTTATCGAGGAGTGCATAAATTAAATTTATATGTTTATTTTATCAAGTTTTTCACCAAAATATGCCTTGGGATGCACAATATGGGATCATAGGGGCCTATTAATGATGATATAAATTTTATAAATGCAATAGGGCCTAAAATCCAATGTGAAAGTGTAAATAAATATACTTTACAACACTGAATTAAGGAAAAATTGAGTCCATTTAGCTTAGAAGGGTCCTAAATCCCATGTGAATGTGAATAACACATTAAAACACTAGATTAGGTCCACTTGATTTACAAGCCTCCTAAATATAATGTGAAAATATAAATAAATACATTTTACAACATTAAATTAGGGTAGAGTTAAGTGAATTTAGCTTAAAATGGGCCCAAGACCTAATGTGGATGTGTAAAACACCTCACAACACTAGATCCAGTTGACATTAAGTCTAATTTATTTTGAATTAAGCAAGGAGGAGCGAAACAAGTGTGAAAAATCCTAAGGGACCTTTTTTGATGTTATTCTACACTTGCATTGTAACACGAGTGTGGAATAGGCTCAGTCTAGTTGAGCCTTAGGCTCGACACACCTGTAACCACTGCAAGGCCCCGAGTCACGAAAGGCCAAGAGCGGAAAGGTTGCCCTAACTTACCTCAGTTTAAAGGATGGTTAGGATAGAAGGGATGAGAATGATGAGGATTATGCATCCTTCAACCACTCTACAATCCCGAGAGTTGAAGGGAGACTAGACGAGTCATTTTTTGGGTCAACTTTGTGTCTCAAGTATCTCTCTACCAGAGGACAGAAGTGCAATTCTGAGACAACAACGTGGCGTGCTGGCGTCTCATAGGTGCACTAGTGTCCATACAGCCAAAAAACCTAAGAGATGAGGTTATACTCTAAAATAAGGACTGGAAACCTAGTTTAAGAGTTTCTAGAATGACAGAAAATGATTAAGAAGTGTGAAATGCATACATTAATGTGATAAAGGAAATAGATTACCGGAAGGTTGACGAAGATGATTTTGCACAACAGTCTTCTTGCCAACATGCTCCAAGCTCTAACGACTTGCACATAGAAAAAGGGGGAAATGTTGGGGCTTCTTAGCGGCTTGCCTTAGTCAGACCCCTATTTTGGTGTTTCCACCTTCATGGACAGCTAAGTTTGCAATGATAAGAATAAAGATAAAGGAAGAATACAAGCTACGTAGACAAAAGACACTACAATACAATACATGCTTACTCAACCAAAGATGATAGAGGAGATGAGAAGATCTTACCACCTTCATCCAAAGTTCCCAAGGCTTGTGGAGGAGTGAATGAGAAGAACTCAAGCCTCTGCTACAATGGTGTTCATCCTATCCTCGCACTATTGGAGTGATGGAGTGGTAGATTGTTGAAATGGAGTGAAAAGTGTTGCTACAAAGCTTGTGAATCCTTGGAAAAGTAGAGAAAATGAACTCAAGATATTGCAAAACCTCATCCAAACTTCATCCAAAACTTGAGAATGGATGAGGGAGTGAAGATTATAAAGAAAGGGATGAAAAACGGCCATATTCGGGTCGACTAGCTGAAGAGGAGCATTACACTTTCGCTTCCAATTGAAAGTGTAACATCTCTGCAAACTCCAGCCATAGGAATCTACTAGGGACGTAAGCGCGTCGCGTGGATGTCTACGCATTGTGTGGGCATCCCCAAGAGAAATTCCTCCATCGACACACAAAATAGGCACCAAGTGTGATGTGAGCAGTGGGCTTAAGCGGAATTAAGCCTTCGCCTTAGGTTTTCTAAAGTGTAACGGGGTAAAAGGGAATTTTTGTTAGGGGTGAAAATTCACACTCATACATTTTTCCCCCACTTTAGTGAGCATGAATACTGATGAGTGCTTTGGTAAATTAGAGTAGTAAGGAAGTAACATAGTAAGATATGTATACCTGAATCGACGAGGAAGTAGAGTGTGGTTTGGTGAACATGGAAGTGCAGGAAAGGACTTCATAGTTCTGTAGAACTATAAAGTTTGAGTACGAAAGTGCCTCACAGGCTCACGGTCCTGCAAGGGGGGTATCCTTCAAGAACTCTCGCATGAAGGAAACTAGGAAAATCACCTTACAGACCCACAAACCTGCAAGGAAGGTATCCCCCAAGAACTCTCACATGGAGGAAACCAAGAAAAGCACCTTACAGACCCGCAGACCTGAAAGGAAGGTATCCCCAAGAAATCTCACATGGAGGAGACTAAGTAAAGGGGACTCCACAAAGTTACAGAGGATGAC
Source organism: Sequoiadendron giganteum (assembly GCA_007115665.2). Lineage (NCBI taxonomy): Eukaryota > Viridiplantae > Streptophyta > Pinopsida > Cupressales > Cupressaceae > Sequoiadendron > Sequoiadendron giganteum. The sequence continues at coordinate 199,654,144 of CM021100.1, forward strand.
ATGTTAACCCACAGATAGAACACATCAGGAAGTGGCCACATAGGCCAGTGAATTGATAGTCATGCAGACCATCGCTAAGTTGTAAAACTTTCAAAGGAGTCCCTTGGGAACCCTTCAAAAGGAAGGAGGGTCCACTCAAGGGACGTGTTGCTTGAAAATTGAAGGCTAGTTAGGCTACCCCCAAGCTAGACATAAAGATGTGAAGTAGGCCTAGTTGGGTTGCCCCCAGACTAGACATGGAGAAGTAACATTGGTCTAGTCAGGCTTCCCCTGAGCTAAACACAAGAATGTAAAACAAGTCTATTTGGGTTGCCCCCGAACTAGATGCCATAGAAATTATCAAGAGTTTTTGAAGGGGTCCCTTAGGAACCTGGCATGAAAAGGAGGGATCCACTCAAGGGATGCTCTATTCAAAAGCTACCATATTCCTTCTTGAATTGATTCGTTATCAAGGAATCTTTTTGAAATATGTTCACTTCATCAAGGAATTCTAAAGGAAGGATATGTTCTCTTGTGAGGGGAAGACTAAGACTGTTTCCGCTTCAGAGGAGGGTTTCCAAGTCCTTTCTTTATGAACCCATGATGAAGGAAACATGTTTCTCTAGGGTTTCAAGTTTAGAATGCAATTCTACCAAAGAAGTTTGTAAGGGGTCTTTGAGAAAAGATTTGTTTGGAAATCAATGCATTTTCTAAATACCAAGTAATGTAGAAGAGGTGTTGTCACACATGAAAGGGACAACTCAAGAAAAGATGAGAGAAAGATAAAGAGAAAAGTAAAAGAAAAGAGATCACACACAAAGGGCACAAGGGGATCTAGTTTCATGGGGTCGAATCTAACTTTATTTATAAATATATTAGGTAACCATGGAAAGAGGTGAAATATCATCAATCCCCAACCAGATTAGGAAGAATGCATAGAAGACAAAGTAAAATAAAAAAATTGGGTCAACATGGAAGGAGGCCTAAATGCTCCTGACGCTTTGCATCATCCCCAATTTACCAAAAGTCAATCACGAGCATGGAAGAATAGAGATACATATAGAAAAAGGTTTACAACACAAACACCATGCTTGTATCCAAGCACCAATGAGGTTCATACAAGCACATATAGCATGATTACGGGGGAACACATCGCAACACATAAACGTATCTAATCTAAAGATCAAGAAAAGGGTCTCCCCCTAACACTGGTCAACAACGAGGTCGTTAGCTTCCCACTCTAGATCATTGTAGGGGGAAGGATGACAAGCCTATAATGGTGTAATGTTAAGGGGAGAAGCTTCTAATCCTCCTGCAACAAGGGCCAAGGCAGACAGACCTGTGAGGTCTCTGTCGCTCAACTCTTATGGGTCTAAAGTCAATGACCTCGCAAAGATTATTGACAAGGTTGGGAATTCATCCACCGAGTTAAACATACACTTAATGGAAGTTCCATGCTTCACCTCAATGAATGGAAGAGTTTTCACCTAAGGTTCACCGTTGGGCTTACCAAGAGACTCGGGAGCGATGAAAAAATCGGGGGAGGTTGGGGCTGGTTCTATTACTAGGATAGAACAAGTCAAGTTGGGGCCACCTTTTACATAAGGTGGGATCTTCTTACGCCCTCCATTACTGAAGGGGCCACACTCTACCTTCTTCTTCATCAAAGGGGGTGAACTCCCCACAGACGAAACAAGGAGGGTCGAGTGAGAAGAGGAAAGAACCATAGTGGATACAACTGTAGTGTTCACCATATCCACGAGCTTTGGGAAAGGTGAGACATCGAAAATGGAAGTCAATAGGGGCAGCTCTATAGAAGGGGTGATGAACACCTGCACCTTTCCAGGCACATGTCCACTCACAATAGGAGCTAGATGATATTCAGAGATGGAAGGAGGGAAATAGGAGGACATAGTAGGAGGTACAATTTTCTCCTCCTCCTTCTATGAAGAGGCTTGCTCAACTAGGAGGGCCTTTCACCGACGCTTGTGCTCATGTGCAAGGCGGTTTCTACGACTCTTCAAACTGGAAGCTGGGGTTTGCGAAGGGATAGAAGGATTCACTCAGCCATGGGAGTGTCTTCGACATCTTCTTCTAGCGAAATGACAGACTCTTGAATGGGAGAAGAAGGGGCAAGTTCAGAAATGGTGGGAGGAGTTGACTCTACCACTTTAGGGGTGGATCCTTTCTGTTCAAGGGAACAAAAAGAGGTTGAGGGAAAAACTCTCTTCGTGAGCCTTTCTTTTTGTCATACAAATAGTACCAAGGTCCTGGGGACCCGTTAGGGAGATCCGATATCTTGACCTTGGGATTTTTCCAAGGAGGCATCATCAGACTCAGTGGGTAGAACCTCAGCTTTTTCATCTAGTACTCCTCCTAAGAAAGAGGAGTAGATGAGTCTACCCAAGAGGGAGAAAGCTTCTCCTTTCCCTTTCGGGAAGAGGAGGTAGTTGGCAGCTCAATTATAGGAAGGGTCAACTTCGGCTGTCCTTTGCCTTCAGTCTTATACTTCACATAGTTCTTGTAAAGCAGGTCTATCCTTTGTGGGAGTGAGCCGATGGGAGTGGGCCAAAAGTGATCTAACGAGTATCCTCCATGAGATACCATAGGTTGATATCTAGTGTCATACACTATGTGCATGACACCTTTGTGGGAAAACTTAAGGCACTTATGAATTATAGAGGCGATCCCATTCATGGAATCTAACCAAGCTATGTCTAGCTTCACCCCAAATAGGTCTAACTTAGGAATAGCATCGAAGACCGCATCTACATTCCTAGATCCAACTAGGACAGACAGCGTTATTGCTCCATAATGTTTTAGAGAAATTCTATTATGTGTACGGATGGTGGATTTTTTTTTCATATTCCTCCCTTTGCAGGGATTTTAAGAGTAACATCTCCTTTGTGATGATATTCACCCTGCTTGTGAGGTTGACTAAGACTCGTGTCATAATGTTACCATTGAGGCGAGCGGGAATATAAAGCGAAGAAGGCTTACCATTTGTTGGCACGTCTTGTGAAGTAAATGTTACATTCGGCGAACCAGTTGCAAGGTGGGGAGAGGGAGTAACAGTAACCATGTTAACATACTCCTCAAGATGAGAAATAGAATCAGTGGGATCAATAATCATGTTAGCAGAATGTGACAGAAGTGGGTCCTTGATGTGATCATGTATCTCATGACACAAGTGCATGCAGCGTTCAGTATCATGTTCATTAACTTGATGGTACTGAAAATATGTGTTTTCTTCATACCAGATAGGGTATGATTCTCCAATTGGTTTAGGAGGTGGCAGGGTAAGGATCTTATCTTTCACGAACTTCTACAAGATGGAAGAATAATATTTTGATAGCTTCATAAACTTTCAGTCACATTTGAGGTCATTGTTATCCACAACGGCTACTACTTTCACAATAGTTTTTCCTCTTCCCAAGATCGATACGATAGATCTTCCTTCAGAACAGGAGCATGAAGGAGGACCCCCGAATTGAACTACCATCTATTTTTACTCTCGTAAAGCTACACACAAGTGTGAAAAATAAGGATACTTCATGAGGGTGAACTTCTCTTGCCAAGGCCTTTGTAAGTTCCATATGAAGACACTTTGTACATCAGAGTCAGGTAACAGATAGGAGATTTTTGAGAAGAGTGCTCGGTATCATCTTATAAATTTTGTAATCTTTTCATTGCCCCCTTGTTTGCATCGAACAAGGTCTAAGAAGGTCATCTTTGGTCTGATATTGGATTGGAACTATCGTAGGAACTGGTTCAAAATTTGATCGAATGTGAAGGAATTATCGGGTAAAGAATAGTACCAATCCAATGCTGTATCTTTAAGGGATCAAGGAAATAGTTTTTCCATCAATGCATCATGATGGAAAAATTCTATGCATAGGGCATTAAAGGAGGAAACATGTGTCTTTAGGTCCCCTTTACCACTATATTTCTCAAATTTGGGAATCTCCATCCCTTGCAGCAAAGGAGTGTTTAAAATTGGAACTGACAACAGATTGTGTCTTAAGAAGGGCTAGAAGATAGGTTGGGTTGAGGCCTAGGTAAGGTTCACCAACTTGTTCTACATCTTTCCCATATTCTAAAGAAGGGTATTAAAAATAGGGTCATTAGAAGACATAGGACCACTGGAACCACTACTAGAGCCACCACCTAGACCGTCGTCGTGACTGCCACCAAGGCCACCACCGATGCCATTGCCACTAGTGTGGCCTTCACCTAAGCCACCACCACTTCCAAGTCCACTACCATGACCTCCATCGGAGTCACCTCCACCAATGCCATCCCCACTTTTGAAGTTTCTGCCACCAAAGCCTCCACCTATCATCCTACCAAATCCTCCACCATTGGAGGTGATAGAAGGGGTGAAGTGGAAACCCAAAGGGTTCCTGTTTACTTTGACATTTTCAAAACTTTCGGAAGTAATGGGTACACTAACCGAAGGGACCGTGTTAGCCATATATACGGATGTAGGAGGCATTGACATCTCTAGCTACCTCTCATGTTCCTTGAAGAGGCCACCTTGTATCATGTGACTATGGCTTGAGGGGGCACATGCTTTTGCTAGACTAGTGAGACTAGCTAAGAGATCCACACCTATCCAGTCCTTTTCCACCATGTATCTTATTTCACCAATCACTTTAGCAACCCTAGCCATCCTTGGGTTTCCTTCTAGGTGATTTTCCAATGCACCTAACCCTTTATTGAGGCTAACGATGTATTCATAAGGGATACAAATGGCCTCATGCTCATCTATAGATGAAGAGGTTGGTGATGCAAGAGGGCTAGGGATGTGATCAGTCTCATCAACAAACCTAGATTCTCCTCGTGATATGTGCTTGTGTGCAGATAGACCAACCGTAGAACCAGAGAAAAGGTTGGTAGTGAAACTAGAGGAGACCTTCATCTTGTCCATCAGAAGGTGTCGCAGACTTCTAACAATATTCCAAGAGGTCATAGATTGGGTTGTGAAGCTCATAAACTTTCACAACAACCAAGAGGTATACAAGAAATTTTTTAGGATGCCGACAAATTGATAGACATTGGTTCATGTCAGGTTCACCAAAAATGTAAGAGAGGGGGACCAACCACTACAAGCCCCCAAGTGACGAAAGGGCAAGAGCAAAAAGGCTGCCCTAACTTACCTTAGTATAAAGGATGGTTAGGATAGAAGGGATGAGAATGATGAGGATTATGCATCCTTTGACCACTCTACAATTTGAGAGTTCAAGGGAGACTAGACGAGTCACTTTTTAGGATCAACTCTGTGTCTCAGGTAGCTCTCTGCCAAAAGACAAAAGCACAGTTCTAGGATGATAGTGCGGCACTCTGGTGTCTCACAGGTGCGTTGGAGTCCATACAGCCAAAAAACTAGAGAGATGAGGTTATACTCTAAAATAAGGATTGGCAACCTAGTTTAAGAGTTTCTAGAATGACATAATAAGATCAAGAAGTGTGAAATGCATAGATGAACATGATAAAGGAAATATATTACCGCAAGGGTGATGAAGATGATTTCACACAAAAGTCTTCTTGCAGACTTGCTCCAAGCTCTCACCACCGGCACACAGAAAAAGGGGGAAATTTTGGGGCTATTTAGGGGCCTACCTCAGTTAGACCCTCATTTTGGTGTTTCCACCTCAACAAACAGCTAAGTTTGCAACGATAGGAATAAAGATAAAGGAATAATACAAGCTACATAGACAAAAGACACTACAATATAGTACGTGCTTACTCAATCAAAGATGATAGAGGAGATGAGAGAAGCTTACTACCTTTGTCCAAAGATCTCAAGGCTTGTGGAGGAGTGAATGAGAGGAATTCAAGCCTCTACTGCAATGGTGTTCATCACATGCTCTTACTATCAGAGTGATACTGCAATGGATTAAAAAGTGCTTCTACAAAGCTTGTGAATGCTTGGAAGAGTGGAGAAAATGAACTCAAGATCTTGCAAAACCTCATCCAAACTTCATCCAAAACTTGAGAATGGATGAGATAGTGAAGATTATGAAGAAAGGGATGAGAAAGGGCCATATTTGGGTGGATCGGCCAAAGAGGAGCATTAAAATTTGACTTCTAATTGAATTGTAATGTCTCTACAAACTCTAGCCATGGGAATCTGCTAGGGATGTGAGCACATTGCACGGGCGTCCCCAACAGGAATTCCTCGATCGACACACAAAATAGGTGCCAAGTGTGATGTGAGTAGCAGGATTAAGTGGAATTAAGCCTCTACCTTAGGTTTTCTAAAGTGTAGGGGGGTAAAATGGAATTTTTGTTAGGGGTGCAAATTCATGCTCATACAAAACCAAACCATAACATGAGTGTGTTATAATGCACTCGCATTATGATCTATCAAAACATTTTTTTTAATTTGGCCACAAATTGGCCCCCCGTCTTCTTGCACTCATCCATAGAAATAGACTCATCATACACCACTCTAATATCCTTCAATTTTTTCCTTGTCCACAACACTTGTGTGCAACAAGATGTTGTTGTAATGTACTCAACCTCTATAGTAGATAAAGAAACCAAATATTGTTTCTTACTTAGCCATGATACCAATCTACATCCAAGAAATAATGTACCACCACTTGTTTTCTATCATCCACACAACCAGCCCAATATGCATCTATGTAAAACCTCAATGTGAAATTAGTTTCCTTTGGATACCACAAGCCATGATCTAGAGTGCCCTTTAGGTATTTGAATATCCTTTTTGCTGCTGCAACATGTGACTCTCTAGGATCTTCTTGAAATCTAGCCACACAACAAACTACATGCATGATATATGGTCTAGTAGTAGTTAGATATATTAGTCCACCAATAATAGATTTTTACTTTCTTTGATCAACCTTAAGGGATTCATCATTCTTGCTCAATTTTCAACCAATAACCATGCAAGTGTTTAGCTCAAGGATAGAGAATGAAGAGCACTCTCAAGTGCTTTTGTCACCCTACTAATCTGAGAGTTTGAATGGGGATAAACAAGCAAGATTTTGGAACCTAAACCACACCTCAGACAGCTATCTTCTCAAGGATAGAATCATGGTTCAAGGACGACATCATGGTGCATTGGCATATCTCTAGGGTGTTGGAATTCATACGGCCAGAAAGTGCAAAAATATAGTACAAAGCACAAAAACTACTGACGGTCTAGAAAATGGAGTTTAAAGTACTAATTGAATTTATAACTAACATAATAAGAAAATTAACTAAAAATATGATGTAAAAGTGATAGAAATTAAAGGTTATGAAGATTAACTCATGAGGAGTCAAGTTCGCCAGCAAGCTCCACATGAACGTATACCTAAACATAGCCAAGAGAGTAAAAATGTTGGGGTTGTATAAGGGTTTCCATAGTCAAGCCCTTGCTTTGATGTTTCCACCTCCACAGATAGCCTAAATAGCCATGAGATAAAAAAATATGATAAAGAAAGTAATAGAAAATATATCAAACAATAGAAATAACACTATGCTACGTAAATCAAGTGAAAATATTATCGAAATGGAGAAATGAAACAATATCACCTTCTCAATCAAGGTGCCCTCAAGCACGTAGAGGAGGATGCAAGCTTGGTAAGGTCTACATTGCCACAACAACAAAGAATCAGTCTCGTAGGACACCAATTCATAGCTCCAATGGTGGAAAAAGTGTAGCAAGAAGTGGATAAGATGTGTAGGAGCTCAAGAATTTTCAACCAAGATTAAGCCAACATGTGAAATTGTGAAGAAGATGGAATGAGAATGAAAGATATGCATTTGAAGAAGAATTAGGAGGGAAAGATCCATTCTCGATTTGGAAGGAAGGTGTAGAGGCATTATGCTTTATCGCCAATGGAGAATGTAAGATCTATGTGGATTCTAGAGGCCGAAATCTATCAAGGACAGTATCTCATTACACAAAGATCCATGTGTTGCACACACATCCCCTATAGAAATTCCCCCACCAACACTAAAATCAAGTTCCAAGTGGATGGGGTATGGAATAAGGACATGGATTTACTCATTTGGACTTTATTTTCTAAGGCAGAGGGTGTAGAAGGAGAATTTGTGAGAGGGGTGAAAATTCGCTCCTATACATTTTGCCCCCACATTAGTAAGTATGAGTGCCAATGAATGTTCAGTAAATTAGATTGAAAATGTTTAGAGATGTATACCTAAACCATCAAGAAAGTATATTGTGATCTGGTGATCTCAAAAGTGCATGACAGGAAAATGAATCCACAAGTACTCTCCTAAGGAGGATTGAAAAAAGGATTCTATAGAGCTTTAGAGCTACAGAGTTGATCAAAGTGTACCGAAGGCCCACAAACCAATGATATAAAAATATCATAGGATGCAAGCAGTTCACAAGTCCTCAGACCTACAAAGAAGCTTCCATGGGTACTCTTTCCTAAAGGAAGCCCAATGTGTGGGACTTCACAGAGTCATATTGGAAAGCAGCTTCACAAGTGCACCCGCAAAGCAACATGTTAATCTTTAGATAAAACATGCTAGAAAAAAAATCCATTGCATGCTAGAAAATAGACATTCACGTAGACAATCAAAAATCAAAGGAGAATCTTTCAAAGGGGTCTCTCAGGAACCCTTCAAAAGAAAAGGGGTCCACTCAAGTGACACATTGTTTAAAAGTGTAAGAGTATTTTTCACAAATCAATTCAACATCAAGGAATCCTTTTGAAAGATGTTCACTTCATCAAGGAATTCAAAAGGAAGAAGTTCCCCTTGCAAGGGGAAGGTCAAAATTCACCCATAAGAGAAGGTGCTCCTTCTCAGAGGAAGTCTTTTCAAATTATTTCTTTGTGAACCCATGATGATGAAAAAATATTCCACTAGGGGTCCTTGGTAAGGAATACAATTTTTGAAAAATATGTTCTAAAGGGATTTTCAAGAAAAGATTTGTTGGCTACCAAATGCGTTTTCTAAAAATCAGAAGGAACATGATAGCCCCCCTTAGGATGGTATATGCCAAACACAAAGGCATGTGGCATTCTAAGGAGAGAAAAGAAAAAATGAAAAAGTAATGTTGCGGGCCATGGAACATAACAAGATTTAATGGTGGTAATGTTGTCACACACACAAGGGACAACACGTGAGCACCACAACATCATGAAACAAGCATATAATATATGAGATAAAAATTGCAAGAGACAATAACATCACAAACAAGGGGCATAGGGGCAATCTGATATTTCGAGGTTAGATCTACTCATAAATATAGATAAATAAGTATAATAATATATAAATGAACTTTCATCAACCCCCAACTATATCATACCATATGAAGAATGCATGAGAAGATAAAATAGAAATAAAAAATTGGGTCAACATGGAAGGGAAGCCTAAATGCCCCCAACACTTTGCATCATTGCCAATTGTCAAAAATTAGTACACAATAGAGGAAGAATGATGTAACAAATAGAGGAAGTTTTACGACACATAAACACTCATGTATCCAAGAACCTACAAGGATGACAATCTAGGAACACATAACACAAGCACGAGGGAACACAAACACACACACAATCTACTCTACAAATAAATAATAGGCTCCCTTAGTCCTCATCAACTACTTGAGGTCGTCATTCTCCTAGTTTAGATCATCATCATAAGGGGAAGATGGATGAGCCTGCAAGGGTGGAATATCAAGGGGGGAACCCTCCAACCCCCCCTACAACAAGAGACAAGGAATAAGGCCCCTCAAGGTCTTCTCTACATAGTTATTATGGGGTGAAAGTTAGAAAATTCACAAAAATCATTGATAGGGTCAAGACCTCATCCAAAGAATTAAACATGCACTTCATAGGAGTGTCATGTGTTAACTCAATGGGCGAGGGAGGCAGCATCGAGATTCACTTATAGTCTTACCGAGAGACTCAGGAGTAGTGAAAAACTCTAGTAATGTCAAGACTTCTTCTTTCACTAGGACAACACAAGCTAATGTAGAACCACCCTCTGAAGAATTTAAACCCCTCTTTTGACCCCCATTGCTAGTGGGTTCATCCTCTATATTCTAGTTCATTAGAGGATGTGAGATCTCAAAGATGAAGTAGAAGGTGTGGAGTTAGAGGAGAAAACCACAATGGACACCATCGAGGTATTTGGAATCTCCATAGGCTTTGAGAACAACAAGATGTTTGGGAGGGACATCAGAGGGGGCAACTCAACTGAAGGAGCAATAAACACCTACACCCTCTTCAAGTGAGGATAGTTTGCACTCATGGAAAGAGTCAAAAGTAGAATGAAATATTAAGGAACTAAAGCAAAGGGGACAAGAGATTACATAGCAAGACATAGCAGAGGGTACTAGAGTACAAACGACTCCTATTCAACCATCAGTGTATCCATCATGATCATTTTTGGTGGAGGGAGAGACGCCTAGATAAGAATAGGAGGGAGAGGTTGAGAGGATGATGGAACAACAATAAGGAGAGCACACTCTAACATCTCAGTGGTGGTCCTCTTCCCATTCACTACCTTAGAGGCAAGAACAGTAGGATTTTGTGGAGGCCAAGACATTGAGGACTCCCCATGGGGACCCTTCCTCGTACCATACCGAACGGGCTGAGGCACCGTGGGTAAAATGAGGAGTTTCAATGTTAGACACTTGTGCTTTCTCCAAGTAGGCACCATTGGTTTCCTTATGTGAAAGCCAAGAGTAGTAACCCAAAGATCCTCTTCATGGAGAGAGGAAGAGGTAGGACCTTGAGCATAGGCATGCTTCTCCTTTCCCTTCTGAGAGGAAGAGGCAACTTATCACTGCACTATCAGTTGATTTGCTTCCATCTATCCTTTTCCCTTGGTTTTTTAATTCACATAGTTTTAGTAAAGTAGATCCATCCTAGCAGGGAGCAGACCAACCAAGGTGGGCCAAAAATGATCCATGAAATAACTCCCATGGGATACCAATGGTTAATATCAAGTGTCATGCACAACATGCATGGCACCTTCATGGGAGAACTTTAAGCATTTTTTAATAACAAAAGCAATTCCATTCATGGAAGCTAGCCATGGGATGCCCAACTTCACCCTGAATAGATCAAATTTTGGAATGACATCAAAATTTATATCTACAACCCTAGGTCCAAATAGGATGGAAATATTTATATAGCCATACTATGCAAGAGAGATGTCATCATGTGTTCGTATAATAGATTTTTTTTCTCATAATCCTTCCTCTGAAATAAATTTAGCCACAACATCTCCTATATAATAACATTCACTCAACTTGCAGGGTCAATTAGGACTCCTATCACAATGTTTCGATTGAGGCGAGTAGGAATGTATAGAGGAGAGGGATTATTATTTAGAAGAAAATCCTACAAGGTGAAAATCACATCTGGAAAACTAGTCGCAGGCTACGAGAAAGGAGTAGGAGTAAACGAAACCACATTAACATATGTTGAGGCTTTAGGAGAAGCATTGGAAGGGTGAATAATCAAGTTCATAGAGTGAGATGGAAATGGGTCTATATAAATCTGCAACTCACTATTGGCCTTTGCAACTGACTTATTTGTATTCTTCTTCTTCCCATTAAGATGGATGGTATTGTGGTTGATGTGATCTTTTATCTCATGATGCAAGTGCCTGCAATGCTTAGTATCATTCCCATTAACATGATGGTACTGGAAAAAATCATTTCCATTGTACCAATCAGGATAAGGCTCCTTCAAAGGTCAAGGATTTTCCAATTTTATAATCTTATCTTTTAATAACTTTTGCAAAATAGAAGAATAATATTTAGCTAATTTTGTAAACTTTTTGTTGTGGCTAAGGTCATGATCAGTAGTCACAAAAAATATGTTTGTAACAACCTTTCCTTTTCCTAAAATAGACACAATAGACTTTCCTTCAAAATGGGAGCATGAGGAAGATCCTCTTAATTGAACCACCATTTTTTGATACTCTTGCAACACGACACACATATGTGCAAAAGAAGGGTATTTCATTAGGGAAAATTTATCCCTCCAAGCTCCCTGCAGGTTGCCTATGATTACCTTTTTCACATTCGAGTCAAGCAATGGGTATGAGATTTGTGAAAATAGTGCTTGATAACATGCAATGAAATCAATTATCTTCTCATGCTCTCATTTCCTACATTGGATGAGATCCAAGAAGGTCATCTTCAAATTGATGTTAGCTTGGAATTGACAAAGAAACTGATTGACGAGCTGATCAAATGAGAATATAGAATTATCAAGAAAGGAACAATACCACTCGAGTGTTGTATACTTGAGACTAAGGGAAAAAAAATTCTATTAGAGTGTCGTGGTGAAAGAAATATAGGCACATGGCATTAAAAGCTGATACATGTGTCTCTGGATCCCCTTTACCACCATACTTCTCAAACTTAGGAATCTCCATTCCTTACGGGAAAAGGAGTGCTTAGAATCATTAGCGACAATAGACTATGTCAAGAGAAGGGTTGAAAGATAGGTTGCAAGGAGGCTTGAGAGAGTTTCGCTAACTAGCTTTGCATTTGGCCCATGTTCTGAAGAAGAGCATTCAAAATAGGGTTTGAAGATGACAAAGGTCTAGTGGAACCTCCCCCAGAACCACCACTTCTAGAAACACCTCCGGAGCCACCATCATGGCCACCATGAGAGCCACCACCGGTGTGACCTCCGTTGGAGCCACCACCATGACCTCTGCTAGAGCTGCCACCACTAGCACCACCACCTCTACCAAATCCACCACCACTCATTCCACTAGAGCGCCCACCACCAAGGGTAGTAGGAGGGGTGAAGCTAAAACCAAGGGGTATCCTACTCGCCTTAACAATGTAGGGCTTCTCAATAGCATAGGAAATACTAATCGAGGGGCCTATTTCAGCCATGGATACGGATGTGGTAGGCATGGAGACACCTATTTTTCTCTCATAGGCATCGAGCACCTCCCCTTGCATGGTACCTTATCTAGGGTTATACAAAGGGATGTATGCTTAAGTTAGATCGATGAGGCCACGTAAAAACTCTATGCAAATTTGATCCTTTCCTAACATATATATCTCACCTCGCTAATAATCCTAGCAGCTCTCATCATATTTGGTGATTTCTCTAAATGATTTACGAGGTCTAACAACCTCCTATCTAATGCCAAAGAAAATTTTGTAGGAATTTGCACAACATCATCCTCATCCATAGACGAGGTCGAATGGGACACTAGAGGATTTGATACATGAGTGGTCTCGTCTATGAAACCCATCTCATCTGAAAGCCCCATAGAGAAACCAGTAGTAAAAAATAATAATTTACCTTCATCTTCTCCATTTATAAGTATCACACACTTCTAACCATGTACCTAAATGTCATAGACTAGGTTGTGATGCTCATAAAACCTCACAACACTTGAGTTTACAACAATCACCAAGTGTGGGAAAAAATTCTCAGATAGAAAGAAATAGATGGACGTTGTTAATGCCAAGATCACCAAAATATAGAGGGGAACCAACCACACCAAGGCTCCAAGTCAGAGGGAGATGAGAGTAGAGGGCTGCCCTAATTTACCTCAACCACACAAGTGTTTAGCTCAAGGATAGAGAATGAAGAACACTCTCAAGTGGTTTTCTCAAGTTCCTACTAACCCGGCAGTTTGAATGGGGCTAAATGAGTAGGCTTTTGGAACCCAAACCGTACTTCAAACAAATCTCTACCCAAGAACAATAGCGTAGGTTAGGGATGACAGTGCGGTGTGCTTGCGTCTCTCTAGAGTGATGGCATTCATACAACCATAAAGTGTAGAAGTATAGTACAAAGCACAAAAGCCTACTAAAGGTCTAGCAAATGGAGTTTAAAGTACTAATTGAAATGATAACTAACAGAATAAGCAAAATAACTAAAAAGATGATGTATAAGTGATAGAAAATAAAGGTGATGAAGATTAAATCATGAGGATTCCAATTCACCAGCAAGCTCCACACAAACATATACCTACACATAGCTAAGAGAGGAAATTTTTTAAAGTTGTATAGGGTTTTTTGCAGTCAAACCCCCTGTTTGGTGTTTCACCTCCATGGACATCTAGAATAGCCACAAGATAGAAAATATGATAAAGGAAGTGATAGAAAAGATGCCAAACAATATCAATAACACTATGCTACATAAATCAAGTGGAAATATTATGAAAATTGAGAAATGAAACAATATCACCTTCTCAATCAAGGTGCCCTCAAACATGGAGAGGAGGATGAAAGCCTAGTAAGTTCTACATTGTTGTAACAACAAAGAAGTTGTCCCACAAGAAACCAAGTTATAGCTTCAATAGTGGAAAAAGTGTAGCAAGAAGTGGAGAAGACGTGTAGGAGCTCAAGAATTGTCAAGCAGGATTAAGCTAGCATGCGAAATTGTGAAGAAGATGGAATGAGAATGAAATATAGGCATTTGAAGAAGAATTGTGAGGGAAACAGTCATTCTCAGGTCGACAGGAAGGCATAGAGGTGTTACACTTCATCGCCAATGGAGAATGTAACGTCTTTGTGGATTCGAAAGGTAGGAATATGCCATGGATGCCAATGCCCTGCATAGACATCCACACATCACACACACATCCGTGACAAAAATTCCCCCATCGACACTAAAAACAAGCACCGAGTGGATGGGGTATGGAATCGGGATGTGGATTTACTCAATCGGAATTGATTTTCTAAGGTGGAGAGTGTAAAGGGGGAATTTGTGAGAGGGGTGCAAATTTTCTCATATACAACTGCTTTGAAATCTTTCATTCCAAACTTCTTCAGCATTTCTTGGACATATTTTGATTGTGAAATGAATATGCCTTTATTGTTTGATTGATTTGTAGCCCAACAAAGAAATTTATCTCCCCAAACATAGACATATCAAACTCTTTCTACATCTCTTCTGCAAACTTCTTACACATTGCTTCATTGCCTCCAAAAATTATGTCATCAACATACAAAACTATAATCAATATTTGATCTTTTTCAATCTTGAAGTAAAGATTACTATCTACAGTACCTTTATTGAATCCTTGTTATATCAAATATTTGTCCAACCTTTCCTACCAAGCTCTGATAGTTTGCTTTAATCCATATAAACCCCTCTTCAACTTCTAAACCATTTATGGTTTATCTAATAATTGAAATCCATCTAGTTGTTACATGTAGACTTATTCTTCCGATTCTGCATTCAATAAAGCATACTTCACATCCATTTTATAAAATTTAGAATCCTTATGAGCTACAAAAGCAAAAAACATCATCATTGCTTCCATTCTAGCCACTAGAAAAAATATCTCCTCAAAGTCTATTCCTTCATCTTGTGAGTAACCCTTACACACAATCCTTTCCTTGTTCCTTACCACTTCTCCATTCTCATTCAGTTTATTTCTAAATACTCACTTGGTACCAATAATTTTCTTGTTTTTTGGTCTTGGGACAAGTTCCCAAGTCTAATTCTTCTCAATCTGCATGAGTTCTTCAATTGATTTCATCCAATTTTCATCTTTACATGCCTCAGTTATAGATTTAGTTTCAAATTTAGAAAGTAAACATAGATTTACCTCTTCTTCAATAGCTCTTCTTCTTGTCAACACTCCTTTTATTTTGTCTCCAATGATCTATTCTTTCGAATGAATTATCTTCACATACTTAGATGTTTTAGGGGTCTTTTCTAAAGCTTCTTCCTCTTCATCCTATACTTCATGTTCTTTATATTTTTCCTCTTCTTCTCTATAAGAAATATCATCTTATTTATATCCATCTATCACCATTGAATTTTATATATCTTCATCAACTTTGACACTTGCACTCTCAACAATATTTCTTAGAATTTTTGGTGTCATCTATAAGCTTTGATTTTAGTAGAATGTCCAAGGAAGATACCTTAATCATACATGTAGCATAGATTTTGGTACCATCTAGGGTTCTCTAACACTTCTATGGATTTTCACCTAAAAGGAGAGAGGGACACCAAAATGGAAATGTTACATTCAAGATTAATGCTAAGTGTGTGTGTGAATGTGTTTCTAAGTGAAATGATCTAAGTGTTGTAAATTGATAAAGAGGGGTTCACCACCAAGTGTAAACTTGGAAAAGACAAATGCTTAAAGATGCAATATGGTATGCAAGAAGTTAGATTAAATGCAATGTAGAACAAGATAAAAGGGGTAAATAGAAAGAGTGTACCTGGAAAATAGAATAGGCTAGAGTGAATATTGTTAGTGTCTCTAAAATTCTGAAAAATCTAACTTTTAAGCCTGGTGGGAAACTTGTGCCAAACTGGGTGACTTAGTCTAGTTTCGGACAAATTCTAGAAAACTACACTGGGGCTTGTTTTAGCCAAAAGGGTATCCGGATCTGTAGAAATCTCTAAAAAACTTGCACAGTGGGATTAAGTCGCAACAACTGGAGGAAGTGTCCACTTTGTCTTTTCTAAAAAATTGAAAGGGGAATCTATAGACATCAACCTACACTTCTACTCCTCCAAGTATTTAGACCAAAAACCTTGATTTTTGGCTTGTAGGTGTTCTCCAAGCCTCTTTTAGGGTTTTGACAACCTTGAAGGTGTTAGGGTTAGAAGGTAGATATCTAACAAGTTAAATGCAAATTTGAACAATAAAATAGAGTAAGAAAACACACATAGAAAACAACATAGAGACTTTAACGTTGTTCACCCAATCTGGGCGACATCCACAAAACCGCAACCATCCAATGATTTTATTATCCAGTGCAAAACATATTACAATATTGTGAATAATTCCATACTACAACTCTCCATCCTTGTTGCTTATAACAAGCTTTTAGAAGCTTCCAGAAATTAGGGTTTACAAAGTCGATCTTTTTTCATTTTCAGTGACAAAACGGAAAAATGGTGAAATTTTTTTTTCAAAGGCTGTCGCCCCCAAACCCCTGCCCGGGGCCCAGCCCAGCCCTAAACCCCAGAAAGGATACATGAAGATTGTACAGTACTAAAAAGTGTATAGTATAGCATGATCAATTGCCACATACCAACAATCTCCCACTTGGAGACTGATCAAGCTCCATAACAACACAATCTCCCACTTGGAGACTGATCCTGGATGACACAACTACACTTATAGCTCCCACTAGAAATAAGCACCTTGGACCCTGTTGTTCTGTTATACTTGAATTCAACCTTGAAGGCCAATCGAAGCTGAAGAGGAGCTCAGCTTCTCCCTTGTCACTACCTTTGTAAACATATCCATTGGATTTTCATTTGTATGTATATTTTCCACCTTTACCTATCCATCCTCCAATACTGGCCGAATGAAATGATATCTTAGTTGTATGTGTTTGGTTTTAGAGTGCAAGGCATAATTCTTTGCAAGGTGTATAGCACTCTGGCTATCTGTAAACAAGTAATTTTTAGCCTATTTTTTTCCCAACTCTTCCATGAAGACTTGTAGCCATATCATCTCCTTTGTTACCTCGGTTGTAGCCACATACTATATCTTTGTGGTGGATAAAGCAACCACCTTTTGCAACCAAGAAATCCAACTCACTATTGTCCCACCAACTATAAATACATAACATGTGGTACTCCACCTGGTATCTATATCCCCTGTCAAATATGAGTCAACATAGCATTTTAAATTTGTATTAGAACCCCCAAAACATAAACATATATTGGATCTACCTCTCAAGTACCTGAGAATCCATTTTATCGCATTCCAATGCTCAACTCTAGGATGACTCATATACCTGCTAACAACTCCTATAGCATGTGCAATATCTGGTCTTGTGCATACCATGGCATACATTAAATTTCCTACAGTTGAAGCATAAGGTACCTTGGACATTTTTTCTTCCTCCTCTTGTGTCTTTGGATACATATCCTTAGTCAATTTTACATGATTGGGAAAAGGTGTGCTAACAACTTTTGCATTCTCCATATGAAATCTCCACAACACCTTTTCAACATAATCAGCTTGAGATAAAAACAATTTCCTATTTTTCCTATCTCGTGTAATCTTCATACCAAGGATTTGTTTTGATGCCCCCAAATCCTTCATAGAAAATGAATTCGCTAACTATTGTTTTGACTCCTTTATGTGATCCATGTTAGACCCCGCTACAAGCATATCATCAACATATAAACATAAAATAATGTAGCTATCTTCACCTAACATATTAAAATAAACACAATGGTCTGAATTACACCTATTGTAGCCTTGCTTAGCCATAAACTATCAAATTTAAGATACCATTGCCGAGGCGCTTGCTTCAAGCCATGTAAATTTTTCTTCAATCTGCACACTAGTTTCTCCTTACATTTGACCTCAAATCCTTGTGGTTGTTCCATATATATTTCCTCTTCCAAATCACCATGGAGAAAGGCAGTTTTAATATCAAGTTTTTTTAAATGCAAATCTTCAATAGCCATAATACTTAAAATAGTACGAATAGAAGTCATTTTAACAACTGGAGAAAATATTTCATCAAAATCAATACCCTATTTATGTGCAAATCCCTTTACAACTAATCTGGCTTTAAATATTTTCTTACCTCCATCCTCCTCTTTCACCCTATAAACCCATTTTTTTGGTAAAGCCTTTTTTCCTGCAAGCAACTTGCATAATTCCCAAATCTTATTTTCCAACAAGGATTCCATTTCTTCTTCCATTCCATGCTCCCACTGAACTTGGTATCCACCTGCATAGCTTCATGATAACATTCTGGTTCACCAACATCATTTAATAAAATAGAATACAAAGAGGGAGAAAATCTTTCTGGAGGTCTACTTATCCTTGAAGATCGCCTAACATTCACTAGAGTTTGTGGTGTTTATTTTTGTTGTTGTTTCATAGCATGAGGAACCACTAGAACATTGTTGTTCATCCAGCACTGCATAATCCCTTTTTGTCTTCTCATGTTGCAGTAATAAATCTTTGTACAATAATTTCTCATTGAATATGACATCCCTACTTCTCACAATTTTCTTATTTTCAAAATCCCAAAGCCTATAACCAAATTCATCAATGCCATATCCAACAAATATCCATTTATTTGATTTGGCGTCAAGCTTGGTTCTATTTTCATAATCTACATGTGCAAATGCTTCACAACTGAAGATTTTGAAAAAAGAATAACTCACCTTCTTACCTATCCAAGCTTCCTCTGGAATACCACAACCCAAAGTATTAGAGGGACCTCTATTAATTAAATAAAATAAGTGTTTATAGCCTCTACCCACATATTTAAAGGCAACCCAGCATGCAATCTCATAGTTCGTGCATGCTCCATTATTGTTCTATTCGTGTGCTTAGCCACCCCATTTTCCTGTGGAGTCCTTGGAACCATTTTTTGCCTACGAATACCATTAGAGGAACAATAATATTCAAAATCGTTGCTGCAATACTCACCACCATTATCAAATCTGAGACATTTTATATTTTTAGCTATCTCATTCTCAACCAAGCTTCTCCATTTTTTTAAAGTTGCAAATACATCAGATTTTTGCCTAAGGAAATAAATCCATACCTTCCTAGTTCCATCATCAATTAATGTAACATAATACTGAGAGCCATTGAGAGAAGATACCTGAGCTGGTCCCCATACATCCATATGCACAAGCTCCAATTTCTCATCTTTCTTTTGTTTCCCATCCTTGAGAAAACTAACTCTCTTTTGTTTTCCATACACACAACTTTCACATAAATCCATATTAACACATTTTAGACTTGGTAAAAAATTATTTGAATGAAGTAATTTCATACCTTTTGCACTCATATGCCCAAGTCTATTATGCCATAGTGTTGATTCAGAATCCACAACAACTATCTGATTTTCTGCCTGTTGAACTACAACAACTGTTCTTGAACATTGATTTTTATCTACAATAGCTAAAGTAGAAGGAACAGTATGACCTATACAAAGATATAAGATTCCTACTTTCACATCTTTTGCTACCATTAAGGCACCTTTTGTAACCTTTCAATTTTTATCACTAAATGTAACAACACAACCTTCATCATCTAGTTGCCCTGTAGATACTAAATTTATTTTTAACTTTGGAACGTTCCTTACCTCATGTAGTAGCCAATGATTCCCTTTCCAACAATCTGATAGGGTTCGTTATCTCCAAAATAAACCAGCCCAAAATCCCCTTGGACATAATCAAGAAAATAATTTCTATGGGGTGTAGCATGAAATGAAGCCCCTGAATCTAACACCCAAGAATCATCAATATTGTCAAGGGAAAGAATCAAAGCATCCTCATCAAATTCATTACTTACCTCATTTGCCTCTTTATTTCCTTCCTTTTTGTCACCTTCTTTATTTTTCTGAGACCAACAATCTTTCTTTAAATGACCTAGCTTACCACAGTACCAACAATCCCTCTTGTCTCTAGATTGGGACCTTTTGTCCGTTGTTTTTCCTCGTGACTTCCCATGGCTTCCAAAATTGTTTCCTCTCTCCTTTGTTTTGCCCCTGCTTTCTGCATTCAAAACACTGCCTGATGTGGATGTTCTACCTAAGCTTTTCCTATTAATTTCCTCGCTCAAAATAACACCAACAACATCATCAAACTTCAATGTATTCGAATCAGAAACAGAATGGCTAACAGCCATTACCAAGCTATTCCAACTTTCGGGCAAAGAACACATAATCAAAAGAGCCCTAACTTCTTCATCAAAGTTTACTTTTATAGAAGTTAATTGACTGGTAACTGTATTAAACTCATTTAAATGATCAATAATTGACCCACCTTCTACCATTTTCATATTAAATAAACGCTTCATAAGAAATACCTTATTCGAAGCGAAAGGCTTTTCATATAACTTTTGTAGGGTTTCCACTAACTCTTGAGTTGTCTTTGCTATTGTAATATTGAACTCCACCGATTGTGCTAGGCATAAACAAATAATTCCAAGTGCCTTTCTATCCAAAATATCCCAGTCCTCATCCAACATTGTTGTGGGTTTCTTGGTTTTCCCTTCCAATGGCTGCCATAAATCCTTTTGATAGAGGTAGTCCTCCATCTGCATCTTCCATAATTGATAGTTCTTCCCATTGAACTTCTCAACCTTCAACTTACCCTCGTCTGCCATTGCTCCCGCTTAACAGTGAGACTCCCACTCAACCATGAGACTTTACTGTAGATGATAATTGAAAACAACCCGCTCTGATAACACTTGCTAGGGTTAAAAGGTAGATATCTAACAAGTTAAATGCATATTTGAACAATAAAATAGAGTAATAAAATACACATAGAAAACAACATAGAGAATTTAACGTGGTTCACCCAATCTGGGCTACATCCAGAAAACCACAGCCATCCAATGATTTTATTCCAATGCAAAACATATTACAATATCATGAATAATGTCATACTACAACTCTCTATCCCAGTCGCTTATAACAAGCTTTTAGAAGCTTCCAAAATTTAGGGTTTACAAAGTCGGTCTTTTTCTTTTTCAGTGACAAAACGAAAAATGGTGAAAAAAAAATTCTCGGGGGCTACCGCCACCCAGGGCCCGACCCGACCCTGAACCCTAGCAAGGATACATGAAGAGTGTACAATACTAAAAATTGTATAGTATAGCATGATCAACCACCACATACCAATAGAAGGGCCTTGACAAGTTTTTGACAACCTTTCTAATCTTCTTCTTTGACAAATCTACAAACAAGACCTGCAAATCACACAAAGAGAGAAAGAAATGTTGGATGTTAGGGCATGGGGGTTTGCCTTGATAAAACTCCTTTTAGATAATTAAATCAAGTGGGGAAATAAGATAATGAAGAATGAAATATGATACAATGGAACTAGTACCTTTCCATGAAGATAGATCTTGATTTGCTACAATAATGGTTGAAGAATTTTCCCTTGAATGTTTGCTTGGTGACTTGGAATGCTAAAACCCTAGCTTGCTTGAGAAGAATGAGATAGAATACAATGGAAGGAGAGAGACTTAGAAGATGAAGAATGAGGGTAAAACCCTTTATTTATACATGGTGTACCTTAATTTCCCAAAAATAACACATCACAGGTCGACCTTAGGGTTTAGGAGATAATATCCCGCCAAAATTTTGGATTAAGTTTGATTTTTATGCCAAATGGGACTAATTCACCCAAGGTGGT
This sequence comes from Sequoiadendron giganteum, assembly GCA_007115665.2. Lineage (NCBI taxonomy): Eukaryota > Viridiplantae > Streptophyta > Pinopsida > Cupressales > Cupressaceae > Sequoiadendron > Sequoiadendron giganteum. Next base: position 199,676,202 of record CM021100.1, read on the forward strand.
GACTTAGTCCACTTGGGAAATTTTAAGTGGATGTCAAGAATTAAAGTGTCATTATTGTTGTTTAACGAGATTGTCTTCCAAAACACACTTAAGTAGGACCTATAAGTGCATTAATGGGTCATTTTAACATAAGCAAAGGGTCAATTTATTGATGAAAAGCCTAGGAAAGTGTGAGAGTTTATTACAAATCCTTACAACACTTTGAAATGGGGCTTGGTAAGTGATAAAAATAGGTTGTTTAAGTGAATTATGATGAATGGGTCCTAGAAAAGTGTGAAAGTGGGTTACAACACTTCACAACACTTTTACAAGACACCACAGAATTATTATTGATTTGCAATGGTTCAAGACCTAATGTTAATGTGTTGACCAAATTTCAACACTAAATCCAAGCAAAACTAGGCCAAAACGCACAAGAAAAGGCCCAAATGAGCGTGAAAAAGATACTTTTTCTACGTTACATTTAGCCCCCCCCTTTAGTGAGAGGATGAACTTGCTTCAAACTCACACTAAAGTATCCATTCAAGGGGAGGGTCCAATTGTACCAATGCAGATGACAAAGGATGAAAAAGATCAAAGGAGGTTGTGCAAGCCCCCAGGATCAATATTCTAAGTCAAACCAACATAAGTGCAAGAGGAAATGCACAAGGTGAATGATTTGCAGCAAAACAAGATACATGATCATGCAAAGACAAGAACTTGAAGGAAGAGAAGAACAAAAGTAAAAAGATGGATCAAGCTTCGATCTTTTTCTAGCTAGTTGTGGATTAGATCTAGGTTGTTTGTCCAAAAATGCATACTCACTCTGAGGCGACGAAACTCTTGGCTATCTATTGAGTGAGAAATCCAAGACAGTGAGAAACATACACTCATGGCTAGTATGCACTCACACATGTGTAGGAGGCTATTACAAATTCATGCCACTAGTTGGGCTTCCCGCTCAAACCATACCAAATTTATACCTCCTAATAACTTTAATAAGGTGCCACAAAAGAAAATGATTTTTTGAAATGATGGTGTAAGGAATGTTCAAAGGGATTTTTCTTAGTTCGTGCAATGTCTCATCTTAAGGAGCATCATGTGTAATTTTTCCAAGAGAGGAAAAGTGAAAATGGTCTCATCTTGTTTGTAAGAGAGGACAAGTGTAATTTCTCTGTAAGAATTGGCTATGAAGGTAGCCACCCAAGATCTAGAGCCCTAATGGAAGCACATGCATAAGAGAGATAGAATTAATATGATAAGAATAAACTATATTTTGTCAATAATGCAAATAGAATCAATGTTTGTATCAATGTACAAATATATTAGAGACCCCTTGGTTATATAGCCAAGGTGAGAACATAGGAGGGCATAAAATTATGACAAGTGTTGTAATCTTATGACATGAGACAACTATGAAAAGCTATCACTCCACCTACAGTGGAAAGTGATAATGTGATAACCACCACAAAAGGTGGAGAGGAATCACATGATGTGTCCATGAAAGGTGGAAATGATAAAGTGATAACATGATAAGTCCACCAAAAGTGGAAAATCTCCAACAAATCCTATGTAGTCCCTAAGTAAACTTAACTAAGGTGTAATCATGACCTAGAACAAGGTACAAAACAATTAATTACACCAACACCCCCCCTTAAATGCAACTTAGGGAGAATGTACACAAATTCAAACAATGCAAGATGGGTCCTGAAAACTAGGCCATGTTAAGTACCCATGTACATATGCAAACAAATCTCTCACAAACGAAGAAAAGGAGAAAACCCAGTGGGACAAAACTCCTCCCCAAAAGAGAGATGAAATGCAATAATGAAATTCTCTCAATGATGCATGAGAAGGTAAAAACCCCATGTGAGGAAAAAGACCCCCCCATAAGAGAGAAGTAGAAGAGAGAGAAGATAGACCCCCCTCAATGAGATAACTTGTTGCAAGAGAAGCATTGGAAGTACACTATGGAGTAACACTAGAATCCTCAATCTAGCAAGCAAGGAAAGATACTTTTGTTTGCTATTGAAACCATATGCAAGTCACTGATTGACTCAAGGTGGAATCATGATAAAGCAACAACAGACCCGATGCCAAGAAACACTGGAAAACTCACAAACTGGAACAACCCTAGAATCCATGAAGCAACAATAGATGAATAAATGATGCCCCCATAAGAGGGAATGATATGACGAAAAAATCCGGAAGCTATGTGTATCTTGATGTCGATGCCAAACTGTGACTAAAACTGATCCATAGGAGCAAGTACCATGAAGATTCTAGAACATTAACCATAAAATGAATGGCCCTCAAATTGAGATGTGACCAGATGTGAATCTAATGCAATTCAGGATCATTAACCACAGGCTCTCAATCTGAGATGTGAACCGATGCAAACCAAAAATGTGCCAAGTTATGAGCAAAATGTGGCCAAAATAAACAATAGAATCCAGATACAACTCATGCGAGTTGTCATCAATACAAGGATGAGATCAAAGTGCAACTACACTCTAATCAGATTATTATGCAAGAAGCCCACTTATGGAACTTTATATAAGTTCATTTATTACAATACCCCATGATTATAAAAGGAGAATATGCAAAACATGCATAAATAAATGACAAAATGCAAACCTACTGCATGAAAGCAAAAAAGAGTGCATGCACAAACTAATGTTCACATCTACCTCCATGATGAAAAATAACCTCAAATTTGTGCAAATGACCAAATCTTAAAAAATGGCCTACACCACTATGAAGTGCTCGAAACTAGCTTTCTGTCAATATCTCATTTGCCAAAAACAGACATTGTGGCCAAAAGATATGAATTTTTCAAAAAAAACTAAATTTAGCTTGCAGGAAACGGGTTTTTTAACAAAAAAGTTTATTTCTAATTTGATTTATGAAAAATCTACTCACTGTTTGTCGATACAAATAGAATCCAAGAAATATTTTGATGTTAAAAACAAAACCCATAAATCATTTTTTGATCCAACAAGTAGAAGATCAAAAAATAAAAATAAAAAAATTAACCTTCAGCCAAGAGAAAAATGACGCACACCGCTTTTTGGATAGTGATTTTCTCCAGATCTGTGCAAGATATGCAAATTTTTAAAAATATTTAGTTCCGATTTTGACCCTGGCTACAAAACTCATAAATCATTTTTCCTGCAAGTGAGTGAAAACTGGATTTTTGAAGCAAAAATGATGATGGCTCCAATAAAAAACGGCTTGCAACAAACCCTTGTTTGCCAAAAATGCAAATGATGATCAAATTGAGTGAAACAAAAGCCAAATCTGACTTTCTCAAACCTCCTAGACGCAATGGTGAGTTTAGATTTGCACCAGCAAGGTCCGATATGAACCTACAATAAAAAACCAAAAATGGAACCTCCCCAAATCTGGTATCTCTCTTCAGAAAAAGACTCTTCAATGGCACCCAACCCGCTCTGATACCATGTTAGAATTAAACATGCTCTGATACCATGTAAGAATTGGCTATGAAGGTAGCCACCCAAGATCTAGAGCCCTAATGGAAGCACAAGCATAAGAAAGATAGAAACAATATGACAATAAACCAAAGACATTAGATTTTCACAGTCCATGTCATCAGAGTATGTAGTTTCTGGATTTGACTATGTAATAGTTTTTGGATCAACGTTTCGGATCACACTCAGTGATCCATCATCAGGATGAAAAAAGAGATGAAGGAGTAGAAAATGCAGATACAAGCCATTATAAAGGAGGAGGAAGGGGAAGTTTGCACAAGAATCAAGAAAGAGAGAGAGAGAGAGAGAGAAAACAAAAATGCCAATAATTAATAAAACAATAAAAAAGAAAACCAAATTAAAAATAAATAAATAAATAAATAAATCCCGTAGATAAAAATTAAGAAAAGAAAAACATAAAAGGATAATGATATAATTTACTCTATAGATTATTAACAATGATATATATTGTTAATAATATATAAAGTAAAATTATATTATTAAAAAAAAAGGGTAAGAGGGAGAAATAAGATGGAAGAAATTGAGTAAAGTAAAAATAAAAGAAAAAAGAAAAAACTCACCCAATAAATGAAAAAAGGAAAAATCAAAAGAAAATAAATGACAAAATAAAATAAGAAAAACATGAAAATGATATAAAAATTAATAAACTAAGAGAATTATAAACAAGAAGTAAAGCTAAAAGTAAAAAATTAACAAATAAAATAACAAGCAAAAGGCAATAACAAAAGGTCAATACAAGCCACTAATAAAATTAATTATATAAAAGAAAGAATCAAAAACAAAACAACAAGAAAAAGGGAAAATAGAAGAAAGAAAAAGATAGGCAAAAAGGAAAAAAAAGGGAAAGAAATAAATAAAGGAATAATATAATTAATTTAAAGAATTGTTAACAAAGATAAATGGTAAAGAATATATAATAGTAAAATAAATTGAAAAAGAAATGGAAAGAAAGATAAGAAAAATTAGTTAATAATATAATTTACTATGTAATACATCATAATATACTATATAATTAACAAAAATAAAGATATAAAAAGAAAGAGAAGAAAAAAATATTAAAAATAAAAATGAAGAAAATAAGAAAACAAAACAATAAATAGAAACTAAAAAGTAAAGAAAAGAAGAAATCAATAAGGATTACTATATATATTATTAACATAATTAATTATAATTAAAATAAAAATAAGAAAAAAGGGCAAGACAAAAAAATTTAATAAATAAATAAATAAAAGTAAATTGAAAAGAGAAATAAGAAGAGAGAAAAATAAATAAATAAGTAAATAAAAACCAAACAACAAGAAAAAGATAAAAGGCAAGACAAAAAATATAACTAAATAAATAAATAAAAGTAAATTGAAAAGAGAAATGAGAAGAAAGAAGAAAAAATAAACAATAAATAAAATAAATAAATAAATAAGGGCAAGATGAAAATGAACACAAAAAACAAGAGAAGTAAAAGAGTGACAACCCTAAAGAAAGAAATAGGAAGCAACGAGAAAGGAACCAAAACTAAAACCAAGAGAGGGAACCGAGGGGAGGAACAGGAGAAGAGACACCATGAAAGGGAGACGTCGGAAGCAAGGAAAACGAGAAAAGAGAGGCAGAGCAAGGAAGGCCAAAAGAGGGGAGGGGGAGAAGGCAAAGGGCATGAGGGAAGAAACACAAAGAGAAGGGGGGGGGAAGGGAAAGGAAACCCAAAAGAAGACGACAAGAGAAGAGACCCAATGACAGGAGACCAAGGAAACTAGTGGAGAAGGGGGAGGGGGGCTCGCGAGTGAGGCTACTTAACAAAGGTTTCCAAGAGGAGCTCAAGGTCCAACCATCATCACGATTAAGATTGATGGGGTGGTTATAAATCTTGATAGCTTCTTTGAGCTTCCTTTTGAAAAAATTGCTTTTGATGGATAAGATTTGGGTGTTTTCAAGACAAATATGATGTTTAGAAGAGGAAGAATGGTCGGCTAGGGCTGACTTGAGGACCCGTTCATGCTTAACATCAGCACAATGCTCTTGGATTCTGGTTTTAAAAGAGTGCCCCGTTTCACCTATGTAAGACATCCCACAAGAACAAGACACCTTATAGACACCTGAATCAAGGTAGATGTCCTTGGGGTCTTTGGGGGAAGGGATGAGGTTTCTAAGGGTGGAGATAGGTCTGAAAGCACACCAAATGCCCTTTTTGAGAAGGATTTTGGCAATTTTTTGAGATAAGCCTTCGATGTAAGGAAGAGAGGCCGAGGGGGGAGCAGAGGGTTGGGAGGATGAGGGTTTGGAGAAGAATTGAGATTTGGTTTGGTTGAAGATTTGAGATATTAGCTTGCTTCTATATCCATTCAGGAGGAAGACATGACGAAGATAAGACAGTTCAAGGTCTAAATTGTCTTTGTCACAAATACAGAAGGCTCTCAAGGTAAGGGTTTTAAGGATGCAAGGCTTCTGGGCAGGGTGGTGATGAGAGGAAGAGTGAAGATAGAGATCAGTATGAGAAGACTTACAAAAGACACTACGAGCTAAGGAGCCATCTGGCTTTTTGGTAAGCAAAATGTCAGGAAAGGGGAGTTGGTTATCAGATTCAATTTCTTTGGTGAAAGAGATACAAGGGTGCAAGCTATTAAGGTGAGAATGGAACTTTTCAAGAGATTCCAAACCATGGGGCCAGCACACATTTGTATCATCAATGTACCGCTTCCACCACTTTGGTTTGAGGGGGAAAGAGAGGAGAGCAACTTCCTCAAAGTACTCCATGTAAAGGTTGGAAATAACGAGAGAGAGAGGGGAACCCATGGCTACCCCATCTACTTGCTCATAGATGACTCCCTGGAAGGAGAAAAAAGTAGAACGAAAGCATAATTCAACCAAAGAAGCCACTTCATTGTTAGTCTTGCATCTAACAATCTCCACAGAGTCAAGGAGAGGGACTTTGGTGAATAAGGAGACAACATCGAAGCTGACCAAAATATCGTTGCAGCTTAATTTTTGGTCACTAATGAAGTCAACAAAGTGGGTAGAATCTTTAATGAAGGAGTTGGATTTTCCAATAAGGGGGGAGATTAGCTTAGACAAGAAGGAGGCCAACTTATAAGAAGGAGAACCAATTGTGTCAACAATGGGATGAAGGGGGATACCAACTTTGTGGATTTTAGGAACCCCATAAATGTGGGGAGTTATTTCAGAAGAGGGGATGAGGGACTTTTTGGTAGCCGGATCAAATGATGAGAGGGATATGGCCGATTTGACTTTTTTGAGCACCTTAGAGAAAGGGTTGGAGGGTAAGATATGATAGCTAGAACGGTCAGAAAGGAGGGAAAGCATTTTGGAGATATAATTGTGCTTGTTTAAGATGACGATAGCATTACCCTTATCAGCTTTGGTAATGACTAATTCAGGATTATTGAGAAGATTGAGAAAAGCACGATGATCCACATAGGGGATTGAACATTTGGGAGGTTTGGTGCGTCTTAAAGCAAAAGCACAATCTTGTCGAACCTCCTCGGCGACCAAAGAGGGGAGGGAACGAACCGCATTTTCAATATCCACGAGGAAAGCTTGGTGAGGAATGAAACGGGGGGGCAAGGCAAACCCAAGCTCTCTATTTAGGAGGTTGAGAGCTCCAGGATCGAGATGAGAGGAGAAAAGGTTAATGACAATCTTGTTTTCCCAATCACGCAAGGAGGGACCAACATCAGCCTTAGAGGCAGCATCGATTGACGAAAGGGAGTGGATTGGACACGTAGAAAGAGTAAATTATATCATTATCCTTTTATGTTTTTCTTTTCTTAATTTTTATCTATGGGATTTTTTATTTTTAATCTAGTTTTCTTTTTTTATTGTTTTATTAATTATTGGCATTTTTGTTTTCTCTCTCTCTCTTTCTTGATTCTTGTGCAAACTTCCCCTTCCTCATCCTTTATAATGGCTTGGATCTACATTTTCTAATCCATCTCTTTTTGCATCCTGATGATGGATCACTAAGTGTGATCTGAAACATCGATCCAAAAACTATTACACGGTCAAATCCAGAAACTACATACTCTAATATGACAAGAATAAATTGTATTCTAACAATAATGCAAATAGAATCAATGCATGTATCAATGTACAAAATTAGTAGAGACCCCTTGGTTATATAGCCAAGGTGAGAACATAGGAGGGCATAAGATTATGACAAGTGTCGTAATCTTATGACATGAGACAATTGTGAAAAGCTATCACTCCACCTAAAGTGGAAAGTGATAATGTGATAACCACCACAAAAGGTGGAGAGGAATCACATGATGTGTCCACGAAAGGTGGAAATGATAAAGTGATAACATGATAAGTCCACCAAAAGTGGAAAATCTCCAACAACTCCTATGTGGTCCCTAAGTAAACTTAACTAAGCTGTAATGATGACCTAGGACAAGGTACAAAATAATTAATTACACCAATAGTCTCATCATGAGAAAAATAAAATCGCACAATGAAATGTGAGTGTCGATGTATGTCCCCACTTTAAAGTGGTTTCTAACACCATTACTATTAGAAATTTCCTTAAAGTATAAGAAGAGGACACAAGAGCTTGTTTGGAAAGCCCTATGCCAAGTCATATGTTTCTGATAAGCTACATCATGAAAAGGATAGTATGCCACATGCGATTCAATTTAAGACATGTTGTTCACATCCCAAAATTGCTCTTATATGTTCATGAAAGGTTAATGACTAGCCAAAAGAGACAATGATGAGTGACATACAAGGATAAGGCTAGCTAACCCCTTGCCCCCACTTAGTGTTGGACAAGAGTGAATTGAAAGGATTGAAGAAATACATGGTAGAGTGAAAATCAATATCAATTAGAGGAATGAGATGCTCTCACATAAGGAAGAATACCAAAGTCCTTAAGATGTTATATTTTACTACTCAAAGCCTTACATTCATTAGTAGAATGACCTTGGACTCTATGATAGGTGAAAAAGGAATTCTTGTAATAGAATTTCTTTTGGGTTCATGGAGGGATAGATATCAAGTGTGTTGGAGGAGTCTCGAAAAGATATCCTCTTGATCAAAGCTAGAAGGTGTTCCTTTATCATGTGACAAAGAAGTGTCTTGCTTAGTACAAGATGTCATACCTACACAAGGTGCTATAGATTGTGAGATTTTGTACACTCCTTGAGAGGAGCGTGTAAAATCTAAATCATTAGTGTTTTGTGAGATGGCATTGACATTAGGAAAATATTTATTTGTTTATTGTTGCAAAGGATCACTTTCGAGACCACTAGTGTCCATTAGTTCAGTATTCACTAGTATTAAGGTTGGTTTAGAAGGGTGGTTTGTGATGGTGTTGATGTGAGCTGAAGGCTTGGTGATTTCGATCAAGGGACAATAACCAAGACCATTATTTGTTGTTTGTGTGTTAGGCTCAATAGGGTTGTGGATACTTTGTTTGTTACCACCACATCCTTTTCCACTATAGCCAAGTTGTTTTATAAGCTCATAACCTTTTCCATAAATCTTTTTTATTTCTTGCAAATCGAGTGGTTGTTTGTTGTTTGCTTCATTGTCTAAATTTATTGATGTGGATGCTTGTGAAGGATTTGTTGAGTTTTGTGTTGACAAAACTACTTTTCCCTATTCAAAGTCATTGGTTGTGATCTTGTATGCATCCAATAATGGAGGTGTGAAGTCTAAGAAATCCCAATCATTGTCTAAGGGTGTTTGTTGTATAGGTTCTACCTGTGTGGTTGGTGTTAATGTGTTTAAATGATTCTCTTTGTTATTCTCAAGTTGTAAGACACTTAATGGCTTAGGATCAGTGTCAAGGGTGTGCACTTGATTGTTGTATATGTATTTCATTTTATGATGAAGAGTGGAAGGCACCCTATTCATTGCATGAATCCATGGTCTACCTAACAGAAGATTATATGAAAGTTCATGAGGCATAACATGGATTGGTGTTCCCAATGTGGCCATTGCAACTGTAAGAGGTAAAGTAACCACACCAATTAGTTTCTTTGTGATGTTTTCAAATCCTCGAATAGATAAATAATTAGGTTTAATGTTTGATCTATTAATGTCAAGCCTATCCAGAAGGCTCACACTACACACATTAAGGGCAGAGATAGTATTGACAAGAGTTCTCTTGATCCCTTTTTTTGTACTGAGCTACAATCATGAAAGATTTATTTTTTTTTGCACTTCCAAAGGAGGGAGCTTACTTGGGTGAAAAACAATATCAGAAATAATTCCTTGAATTATAGCTGCAATGTCATTTGGTTGTGTATTAGAAGGAATAGGAACTTGTTGTAAGGTTGTTTGCATCATGTTGTTATAGTGAGGGGAGGCTTGAATAAGATCCCATAATGATATCTTAGAAGAAGTATTTCTTAGTTTTTCAACAAGATCATACTCCTTAATGAGTGAATTTAATTGAGGATCCTGAGGCAAGATATCATTAGGCAAAGGTAAAGGTGTTGGGGTTGGTGGTGGCGGGTGTGGATTGTTTCTTGTCTAATGTGTATGAGCAATGGTATTATAACTCTTGCAACACATTATTCTTAGGTGGATAAAGGATAAGTTGAGGTTGAATAATATTAACATCCTTGATTGAGTGAGAGGCTAAGGGTGTCTCTTCATTTGTTTTTAAGGGTACAATATTGTTATTTTCAATGGTATCCTTATCATGTAGCATGATATCCTCCCTACGGTGAAGGGTTTTAGGAGAACTGCAAACCAACTGCTCTTGACAATCAAAAATTGGCTCTTCTAAAATGACTTCATCACAAGTAGGGTAATGATCAATGGTTGAATTGTCATGCTCCATAAAGGTTTCTCTAGGTGAAGGGGGACAACTAATATTCTCATGACCTTCACTAATGGTGTTTTCTAATAGCAAAGTATCTTCTTCACAACTAAGAGAAATACTAGGAGAAGAACAAATGTTATTGTCATGATTAGCTATGTTTGTGTTGTCTTGTTCATTAATGTCTTGTCCACTAAGAGATGTAAGAGGAGAGAAACAACTGGGATTCTCAAAAATCTCATTGATTTGTTCTTCTAACAAAATAACTTCATTACCAATAGGAGATATATTAGGAGAAGAACAAATATGATCGTTGGGAATGTCCAAGGTTGTATCTTCTTTAACTAAAACACTCTCATAGGGAGAGGATAGGAAATTTTGCTTAGCATATCTAGATATGTAAGATAATAACATTGTTTGAACAAAAATGAAAAGTACATACAACTGTTTCATGCAATGTTTCAGCAATATAAATAATGTATATCCAAAGATACAAAATATTTTTATCCAATATATGCTAAGTTTTAAGAATGAAAATAATGTACATGCAAGAATGAAAAGCACTTTTAGAAAACTTATGTAAAGTTTTGTGAATAGAAATATTGTGTATGAAAAAGTGAAAAGTACTTTTATCAATGTTATGCAAAATTTTAGAAATGTGAGCATTTTCAGATCTAATGATGAAGTGATTTGAAAAATGACTACCCTAAATTGATGATTTTGAGCTAGATACGTAAAACCAATGTTCCCAAAACTTTCCAAACTTATAGTATATGATAATAGGAGGCTAAGAAATCACAAAAATGAGGTTTCTAATGTTGTAATAGACACTGAAATATCTATACATGTACTAAGTCGCCCAAAATGGTGAATTAGTCCTAGTTAGGGTTTTTTTCAAATTTTCTAGAAATTTACAAATGGGTTTGATGCTTTGGATGTTGGATGACAAAAAGAGGAAAGGTAAATGTAGATTTTGTATGATTCTTGATGATTTGAGATGCAAAAGTGAAAAATATAGGCACTTTCATTAATGCAAAAATGTGAAACCCTAGAATGCAATGCCAACTTAATCTAGGGTGAGAAGGGACTCCAAATCAAAAAAGATGGTATTCGAAAGTTGGGTTCACAAAAATGTATCATGGATTTTGGTACCACCTAGGGTTCTATAACACTTCTAGGGTTTTTCATCTAAAAGGAGAGAGGGATACCAAAATGGCAATGTTACGTTCAAGATTAATGTTAAGTGTGTGTGTGAATGTGTGTCTAAGTGCAATGATCTAAGTGTTGGAAATTGATAAAGAGGGGTTCACCACCAACTGCAAACTTGGAAAAGAAAAATGCTTGAAGATGTAATGTGGTATGCAGGAAGATAGATTAAATGCAATATAGAACAAGATAAAAGGGGTAAATAGAAATAGTGCACTTGGAAAATTGTAGAGGCTGGAGTGAAGATTGTAAGTTTCTCTAAAATTCTACAAAATCTGATTTTTAAGCTTGGTGGGACACTTGTGCCAAACTAGGCGACTTAGTCCAATTTTGAACAAATTCTGGAAAACTGCACTGATGCTTGTTTCTGCCAAAAGGGTATATGGATCCTTAGAAATATTTGAAAAACTTGCACGGTGGGACTAATTCACCACAACTGGGGGAAGTGACAACTTTGTATTTTCTAAAAATTTGAAAGGGGGATCTGTAGACCTCAACCTGCATTCTTCTCCTCCAAGTATTTGAACCAAAAACCTTGATTTTTCAGCCTGTAGGTGTTCTCCAAGCCTCTTTTAGGGTTTTGAAAACCTTGAAGGGCCTTGATAAGTTGTTGAAAACCTTTCTAATCTTCTTCTTTGATAAATTTACAATCAAGGCTTGCAAATCACACAAAGAGAGAAATAAGTTTTGGATGTTAGGGCATGGGGGTTTGCCTTGGTCAGGCCCCTTTTAGATAATTAAATCAAGTGGAGAAACAAGATAATGAAGCATGAAATATGAGACAATGGAACTAGTACCTTTCCATGAAGATAGATCTTGAGTTGCTACAACAATGGTTGAAGAATTTTCCCTTGAATGCTTGCTTGATGACTTGGAATGCTAAAACCCTAGCTTTCTTAAGAAGAATGATGAAGAGAAGGAGATAGAAGACAATGGAAGGAGAGAGACTTTGAAGATGAAAAATAAGGGTAAAGCCCTTTATTTATACATTTTGTTCCCTAATTTCTTGAAAATAACATATCGCAGGCCGACTTTAGGGTTTAGGAGACAATATCCTGCCAGAATTTTGGATTAAATTTGATTTTTATGCCAAATGGAACTAAGTCGCCCAAGGTGGTGACTTAGTCCACTTGGGAAATTTTAAGTGGATGTCGAGAATTAAAGTTTTATTGTTGTTGTTAAACGGGATTGTCTTCAAAAACACACTTAAGTAGGACCTATAAGTGCATTAAGGGGTCATTTTAACATAAGAAAAGGGTCAATTTATTGATGACAAGTCTAAGAAAATGTGAGAATTTGTTACAAATCCTTATAAAACTTTAAAATAGGTCTTGGTAAGTGATAAAAAGAGGTTTTTAAAGTGGATTATGATGAATGGGTCCTAGAAAAGTGTGAAAGTGGGTTACAACACTTGTAAAAGATATCATATAATTCTTATTGATTTGAAAGGTTTCAAGACCTAATGTGAATGTGTTGGCCACATTTCAACATTAAATCCAAGAAAAACTAGGGAAAAACCCACAAGAAAAGGCCTAAATGAGCATGAAAAGGGATAGTTTTTCCTACGCTACAATACCTTGCATAAAACTTTCATAAGATTTTGTTATCTCTTTTGCTATAGCATTTGCTTCCAAACACTCTAAAGTACTTGATAGTAGGGATTCTTCCATACCACAACTCATAGGGAGTCTTTATGCTATTTTCTTTTTTTGAAATCTATTAAGTATGCAAATAGTAGTATGAATTACTTCTCTCCAGTAGACTTTCGGTATGTTCTAAGCTTCTTTCATCATAGTCCTTTCAACTTCTTGAACGGTCCTATTTTTCCTTTCAACCACTCCATTTTTCTAAGGATTCCTAGGGGCGGAAAAGTGCCTCTTTATGCCATGATTCTCAAAAAACATGTTAAATTCATTAAAGGCAAATTCTCCAACTCTATTAGACCTCAAACATTTGATATTCAAATCCATTTCATTCTCACCCATAACTTAAAATGATTTGAATCTAACTAGTGCTTCATATTTTTCTCTGAGAAAAGTAACCCATGTCATTCTAGAATAAGATTCATCAATCAAAATCATGAAATGCCTATCACCTTGAAGATGTCTCACTCTTGTAAGACCACAAAATTTTGTATCTACCAATTCCAACAATCTGGCAGAAGATTGTTTTCAACCCTTGAAACTACTTCTTGTTTTTTTTCCAATATGACACTCCTTGTAGACATCCTTTATAGGCTTTGTAATCCTAAGAAAATCTCTCATAGCTTGAACTGAACTGATTCTCACCAGATTATAAAAATTGATGTGACATATCCTCTTGTTTCATAGCCATCTTTCATTGATCCAAGTCATAAAACAATGACCATCAGCACCCTTGAGCTGATAAACCTTTCCATCTATCCTTATTCTAGTAGCAACTATAGTCTCAGACCCTTTTCTGATCTCTCATACATCATCCTGGTACATAATATTATATCCCTTGCTACACATATTTCTAACACTCAAAAGGTTATGCCTTAACCCCTTGACATAGTAAACATCATCAATACTATGCTTTCCATCAAAACTGATTGAACCTATTCCACAAATCTTAGCACCTGAATCGTCTCCAAATCTAAAAATTCCTCCATCATATTTTTCAAGTTTAATAAACTTACTCTTGTCTCCAGCCATATGATTTGAGCAACCACTATCAACAATCCAATACTTCTTATCGTGTCTAACATGAAAAGAATATACCAAATTACCTTCAGTCTTAACCTTTGTCTCTAGAGCATTTTCCTTCACACATCTTTTAGAGTTAGCAAAAAAAAATTCATCCTTTAAAGCCATAAACAAGCATTCATTATCATAGTAATCTCCATAATTAGATTCATCATCAAAAATATTTGCATCTTCTCTAACATAATAGCTTTTCTTGATCATCATACCTTTTGTTTCTTTATTCTTATTGTTCATAATTTTATTTGGACATCTTGAAGCATAGTGACGTACTTTTCCACAACTGGGACATTTGAAATTTTACCTTTGTACTTACCAGTGCCCTTTTTCATCATTCTTACAAAGTTAGCTTCTACATCATCAAGATCATCCTAATCTAAATCTTCAATTTTCTCTAATTTTTCAACCTTAAAAGAAATCTCCACTTTCACAATAGTATTCATACCAAATTCTCTCATTTCAAATGTAGTTAGTGTACCATACAACTAATCTCTAGTTTAAGTATTAAAATCTGAAATTTCCTCAACAGTAGAAACTTTTTGACCATAAAATTTAGGAAGAGAATTTTCTTTACCACTTTTGATTTTTAACTTTTCCTCCAAGACCTCTGATTGCACTGAAAATTTCATCAACTCTCTGCATGTAGCTTGTGATATTTTCTTCTTCGCACATTTTCAATTTCTCAAATTGTATCTTCAGATTCTACATCTTAGCTTTTCTAACCATAGCATCTCCTTCATAAATACTTTCTAGCTTATCCCAAATTTCTTTAGCAGTTTTCAAATTCATCATTTTTACTAATTCAAAATTTGCAAGACTACTCAAGAGAAAAAACCTTGCTTTACCATTTGTTACATAGGCCTTCATCTCATCACTTATGCTCGGTCCCTTTGAAAGTATGGAATATTAAGTCTTTGTTGACTGACAAACATCATATCCAAGTTAAACCAGATAGCCTTCCATTTTTACCTTCCAGAATACATAGTTTGTGTCATCAAACATAGGGATCCCCTTCTTCTTCACCATCGTAGATCTACCTTAACTCATTAAGTTTTTCTCCAAGGTCCAACCTTGCTCTGATGCAATTTTTGAATGAAAAAGACAACTGAGAGGGGGTGAACTAGTTGAATCTTATCAAAACATCAAAACCCTCATCAATATATAGATATGCATGCATTCATTAAACCCTTAAACTATTATGACAATTTAGCACGAAAAGAAAATAACATAAACTGAAACCACTTTAACACTATGCACACGAGAACACTAGATTTACGTGGAAACCCCACGGAGGGAAAAACCTGTTGCAAGTATGTGCAAGTATGAAGTTTTTGTCATTAATGTCAACTTGTTAACTAGATGTTGTTTTCACTAATGTCATGAATGATGGTTATTGGTTGTATATGTTGAGGATATTGAGAAAATTGTAATAAAGATAGGTTGCAGGTATTTAGTGTTTTCTATGGGTTTTGCTTTGAGATTTTTTGCTATGTTAGTAAGGTATGAGGTATTGATCATGGTTTTTGAAAGTTTTTATATCTAGGTTTTGGGTTTCTAGATTGTTATACAGTGTGAGATATGTCCACCAGTTGTGAATTATTTTTTTTCATGTATCTAGCTAAGGTTCGGGATAAATGTTTTTGCTCTGGATTTATTCTTGTTTGGGTCTTACGGCTTGTTGTTCTCAAATAAGATGATGAGGTCATGTTCAAGTTAATTTTTTTATATGGAAAGATTGGATCATGTTAAGGTTGTGTGTGCTTAATTGATTCATGTGGTTTACACTAGTATTGGATGACCTTGTAAACACTACTTGTAAAATTTATGGAAGCAAGTTGAGGCATGTTGGGACTTATTTAGGTCCTTGTTAAGTGTGTGCTTGGTTCACCCTCATTTTAATTCTACCATATAATTTTTTAGTTTCGACCTAATTTAAATTTGTAAATGCAAATAGTATGTGGTCGACTTTGGATGAGTTTTAAAGTTGAAGTTGGTATAAATAAGAGTTGAGATGTTTGTGAAAAATAAGTACAAGTGAAAGAGAAAGATAGATGCAAGATAGATGCCAAACCAAGTGTGTGGTTGAGAAAATCAACGTGAAACTCAAAGTAGTGAGTTTCTAGAGGCAGTGAGCTGAAGGTGTACTCTATCATTCAAGCATGTATGTAGGTGTGTGAGTGAATTATGGTGGAAATTTTTGTTACATTGAGATAGTTTTCTCTCTATAACAAATCTCTTCTATATTGGAAGTGACCCTTTCTTTGGTATTGAGCCTTTATATTCAGTCTTGATATTCTTTATATTGTGAGCTAATCCTCATCATGGTTTTTCCCTTATTGGGTTCTCCACATAAATTTGGTGTTTTTGTATGTATGGTTTTTGCTTCTTTCAATTCCTACATTTACACTTAACGATTAATTAAATTATTAGAGTAAGGGATTTATGAGTGGTAATTGATCTATCCTCTAGTGAAATTTTTAAGGGATAAAATTGCTACAACTAATTCACTCCCCTCTCAGTTTCCTTATTCAACAATTGATATCAAAGCTTGGTTCCTTTGATATGAGCTTAACTGATTAAGGAAGCTCTAGGATGGTGAGCAAGATCACTATTGAGTGTCCTAAGTTTGATGGGACCAACTATGCCTTTTAGAAAATAAAGATGGAAGGATATCTCAAATACTATGGATATGATGTTGATAAATCTTATAAGATTGCATATACTACTCCTGCTAATTGTTTAAGTACATTTGATGAGATAAAGGTGCATGAAGAAAATAATAAGGAAAATTTCATTCTAAAGAATTATTTATGGGATGCATTGGAAAGGATTCATGAAGGAGATGAAAAGGTCAAAGAAGAAAAGTTGCAAAAATTTGAAGCACAATTCGAGATCCTGCATATGTCTGAAGATGATAACCTTAAATGTTATGTATAGAGAGTGGATGAGTTGATAGGTGGAATGCAAGGATTTGATGTAGCAGTGGATGAATCCAGGATTGTGAAGAAGATTCTCAGAACTCTCCCTGATGCATATAGTGAAAAGGTATCTGCTATTGAAGAATTTTTGGATTACAAGAATTATACTAAAGATTAGTTGTTGGGTACTCTAACATCATTTGAAATGAGAAATCCTATCTTTATAAATGAATCCAAGTCAAAAACTTATTTTAAAGCTACAAGTGGCGAAGATCCAAATGAAGAAAACCTCAATGAAGTGGAAGCTAACTTTGTAAGAAGGGTGAAAAAGGGCTCTAGTAAGTATGAAAGTAAGTTACCTTTTAAATGCTTTAGTTGTGGACAAGGTCATTATGCTTCAAGATGTCTAGAAAGAGCTAAGAAGAATAAACATAGATTAAGAAAATAAAACAAAGCGAAGATGATTAAGAGAGCATATTATGTAAATGAAGATGATAGTATTTCTAATGAAGAGTCTAATTATGGAGACTTTGATGGTAATGAATGCTTGTTCTTGGCTATAAAATACGAATCTATTTTTGCTAATACTAAAATATAGGTAAAGGAAAGTGCTCCAAAGAAAGTTGAAGATATTGTGATCTCTACCCTTCATGCTAAACAAGAAAAGAACTACTGGGTTGTTGATAGTGGTTGTTCACATCACATGATTGGTGATAAGAGTAAGTTTGTTAAACTTGAAAAATATGATGGAGGCTTAGTTAAATGCGGAGATGATATTAGTCCTAATATTTGTGGGATAGGTTTAGTCAGTTTTGATGGACAACATAATATAGGTGATGTTTACTATGTTAAGGGTTTAAGGCATAATCTCAAGTGTTGGACAGATGTGTAGTAAAGGATACAATCTTTTTTTCAAGGATGAGAGATATGAAATCAAGAAAGGATCTGAAATGATGATTGTTGTTGGAAAGAAGTATGAAGGAAATATTTATCAACTTAAGGGTGTTAATGGATATTGCTTAATGTCTCAAATTAATGACATCTGGTTATGACACCGAAAGATGTGTCATATGAATTTTGATAACTTGGTGAGAATCACTCCAGTACATGTTGTGAGAGATTTACTAAGGATTATGGAGCCTATTAATGCTATTTGCAAAGACTATCAATTTGGAAAGCAAGCTAGAAAAAAATTTAGATCAAAGGAACAATCTATTATCAAACTATTGGATTTCATTCATACGAATCTTTGTGGTCCTACAAGGGTCAAAAGTCTACAAGGTGGTAGATATTTTATGTTGTTGATTGTTGATTACTCTAGATATACATGGGTTACTTTTCTTAGAGAGAAATTTGATGCATTAGAGAGATACAAGGCTTTTAATGCTATGGTTGAGAATGAAGCCAATTTGAGGATAAAATGTTTGAGGACTGACAGAGGTGGTGAATTCACCTCCAATGAGTTTAACATGTTTTGTGAAGTTCATGGAAGAAAGAGGCATTTTTCTACTTATAGAACTCCTCAACAGAATGGAGTTGTTAAAATAAATAACATGATGATTCAGGAAACTAATAGATCAATGGTTACAAAGGCAAGTCTACCGAAGGTTTGCTAGAGAGAAGTTATTCATACTATTGTTTATGTATCCAATCAAGTTCAAGGAAAATCTAACAATACTAAGACCCCCTATGAGCTATGGTGTGGAAGAATTCTTATTGTCAAGTACTTCAAGGTATTTGGAAGCAAATTTTATATCATAAGGGATGAAGAAAAGTTAGGGAAGTTTGATGTTAGATGTGATGAAGGTATCTTCCTTGAATACTCTACTAGATGCAAATCTTACAAATGTTTCAATAAAAGACTGAGAAATATTATAGAAAGCACAAATGTCAAGGTGGTTGAAAATTTGAAGAATTCAATTGAAGATGGATATGTATTGGATGAACCTGATTGCATAGAAGTCAAAGAATTTTTTAAAGAAAAAGAGAAGGAAAATGAGGAAAAGGAGGATTCAATGGTGCTCCCAAAGACACCTAAATATATGAAAAATAATCATTCAAAAAATCATATCATTCTAGAGACAAGAGAAAAGGAGTATTGATAAGAAGCAGGGATGCTACTATTGATGAAATAAATCTATGTCTACTTTCAAAAGTTGAACCTAAGACAGTAAGTGAAGCATGTAAATATGAGCATTGGATGAAAGCTATGAAAGAAGAACTTGTGCATATTGAGAAGAATCAAACTTGGGAATTGGTTCTTAGGTCGGCAGATAAAAACATAATTTGATCAAAATGGGTATTCGAAAACAAGTTGAATGAGAATGGAGAAGTGGTTAGAAATAAGGCAAGGCTTGTGTACATAAGGGTTGCTCACAAGTAGAAGGTATATATTTTCAAGAGAATTTTGCTCTAGTGGCAAGGATGGAAGCTATCAGAATGTTTTTAGTGTTTTCTCCTCATAAATATTTTAAAGTTTATCAGATGGATGTAAAGTCTTCATTCTTGGATTGTGAATTGGAAGAAGTTTACATGGAACAACCGAAAGGATTTCGGTTGTTAGATCAACTACATATGGTCTACATGTTAAAGAAGGATTTGTATGGATTGAAGCAAGCTCCTAGAGCTTGGTATGAAAGGTTGGATAGATATTTGATTCAACAAGGTTTCAATAAAGGTATGGAAAATAGAAATTTATATTTAAAAATTGAAAATGATAAAATCTTGATAGTATTTGTATATGTTGATGATATTATCTTTGGAGGAAATGAAACAATGTGCAAAAATTTTGTTGAAGAAATGCAAAAATAATTTGAGGTGTCTATGTTTGGTGAGATGAATTTCTTTCTTGGGTTGCAAATCAATCAAACAAAAAAATGGATTTTTATTTTATAGTCTAAGTATGTAAAATAAATGTTGAAGAAGTTTGGGATGGATGGTTCCAAACTGGTATGCACTCCTATGGTGATTGGCTGCAAATTGAGTAAAGATGATGAATCACCTAGGTAAAGTTGATCAAATAAAATATAGTTCGATGATTGGAGGACTTTTGTATTTAACTGCTACTAGATCGGATATCATGCATGAAATTTGTCTTGTGGCTAGATTTCAAGAAGATCCTAGAGAAACACATGTTTGCTATTGTTAAGAGGATATTCAGATATTTTAATGGCACTTTAAATTATGGCTTATGGTATCTTAGGGATACTAACTTTACACTAATTGCTTATATAAATGTAGATTGGGCAGGTTGTGTTGATGAAAGAAAAAGTACAAGTGGCGGTGCATTCTTTCTTGGTTGTAGATTGGTGTCATGGTTAAGTAAAAATGAAAGATTCAGTTTCCTTATCTACTATAGAAGCTTAGTATATTGTTGCAGCATCTTTCTATACACAACTTTTATGCTTGAGAAAGACATTGAAAGATATCAAAGTAATGTATGATGATCCCATTTCTATCTTCTATGATGATACAAGTGTAATTAACAAATTTCAAAGAATCAAGTGATGCACTCAAGGACAAAGCATATATCTATAAGGTATCACTTTTGAGAGAAAATATCTTGGAGAAGAAGTAAATCTTAAGTATCTATCTATGAAGGATCAAATTGCTAACATATTTACGAAGGCTCTTCCTAAAGATACTTTTGAGTATCTCTCGGAGAATTTAAGGGTCATTGCCCCTCCTTTCTTGAACTAGATGCATATGGATTTGCATCAGTCCAGTGGATCTATGGATCTATCTTCTTTTTGGACTGGTGTTTTGTGGTTGCCTCTCAGGGGGCAGGTAGTATCTTGTGTTTTCACTAAGAATTTGTACAAGAGTATTCAATACTAGTAATATTCCTAATGTCGAAGGGGAAATCAATGAAAATGTCTTTTTCCTTTTCTATTGATCTCAAAGAGGGAGAAAATATCATGTGAAAAAGTTTATCTATTGAGGGGGAGAAAGTAAAATCATGAGAAAATATATTCAAAGCTATTGTGTTGGCTTTGATATTTTTCACATCATGTGTTTCCATCAATGACAAAAAGGAAGATTGTTGTGTCACAAATATGTGCAAGTATGAAGGTGTTGTCATTGATGTCAACTAGTTAACTAGTTGTTGTTGTCACTAATTTCATGAATGATGGTTATTGGTTGTATATGTCGAGGATATTGAGAAAATTCTAATAAAGATAGGTTGCAGGTATTCAGTTTTTTCTTTGAGTTTTGCACCAAAATTTGTTGCTATGTTAGTAAGGATCTGAGGTATTGATCATGGCTATTGGAAGTTGTTATATCCAGATTTCGGGTTTTTACATTGTTGTATAGTGTGAGATATGTTCACCAGTTGTGAACTGTGTTTTTTCGTGTATTTGGCTAAGGTTCGAGAGAAATGTTTTTGCTCTAGATTACTTCTTGTTTAGGTCTTATGACTTGTGATTCTTAGGATAAGCTAATGAGGTTTGAATCATAGAAAAAATAGGGGAGGGGATACCTTCTTATTCTCTCTAGGTTATTCAAATATGTCTTAAGAACCCTAATAGGGTGATCCCACAAAGCTAGTTTACAATTGCTGGGAGATTCTGATTTTTGCTAAAATCACATAATTTTAGAAAATATAATGATTTAAGCCTTAAAATGTTCCATTTTAAGGATTTCAATTGAATATGGTTTAATCAAACCACATTAGATCAAACCCCCTTAGATAGAACCCCGCTAGTTTTAAATCATACATACAATGAAGTCTCCTTTACACCTATCAAAATGCTGATAAAAAATAAATTTTGATTTACCTTTTGCAGGACCAAATGAATTCATTTAAAACTTATTTTAAATGATCATGGTAGTCCTCACAACAAGCTATCCAGTGAATATAATTTTAATATGTTTTGGTTTTATTATTCATGTGTTTTTTTAGTTTTATTATACATAGGTTTTTCATAGAAAATCAAGTTCTATGTTCTGCACATGTGGAAAAATAGAAAATTATCAAAATAAAATTTTAAAAAATATGTTTAGGCTGGGTATTGATATCCTTGATCCAATAAAAAATAAATAATTTCGATACATACATAAAAAATTATGTTGTATACAATCTGCCTATATTTCAATTGTAATTGGTTTGACTTCGAAACTTGATTAACGAAAAAATATTAATAAAACACTATGAAACCAAATGAAAGTGCTAGATATCATAGTTACAAATGTAAATTCAAAAAAAATAGAATTTTCTCCTTCATACAGAAAAGGTTATGTTTTATACGGTGAGCGTCACTCCTTAAAAATGTTGTTTTTTTTTTAAGTTAGTTTTTGAAGATGGAAAAAGAAATGCAATTTTATTCCAAAAATTTTGAAAAAATTATATTTAGAATCTATATAAAAAGTGTCACAAATCACTAGTTTGCATCATCTTCAAATTCCTCACGGTTTTGCCGCTATAGGAGCCCAAAAGTAAAGATTTAGTTAAAAAAAAATCAGTTCAGTGTCCAATTTGCCCAAAAATTGTAAACTAGTATTGTGGGATCACCCAATAGGATTGACTATCAACCTCTCAAGGTGATTCAATTCACAATTAGGAGGACTTAGGAAGGGGTTCTTTTTAGCTTTAAGGGGTTCACCACCAAGAAAATGCTTGGAAAATACAACTTTTGGAAACAACAATGTGATATACAAATTAACCTAAAATGAGCTAAATGATGGATACAAAAACTGAAAATAAGCAACACCAAGCTAGGGTATGTGTACCTGGGAAGTTTGGAGATGCAATTAGGATTCTGGAAATGTAGAGAAGTTGTCAAAATATGCCTTCGAGGACTAAGATTCCCAAGATGGTGTATTAGTCTCGATGTTTTTTTTTGAGGCAATCATAAAACCTTTGAATGTCAAAATTGGATCTAGAATAATCTTTGAAAGATATGCTTTGGAGAACTAAGATGCCCAAGGTGGCATATTAGTCTTGATCTAAATTTTTCAAAAGTTTGAATGTGGTCTTGAGCTCCTAGGTCTGCACTTGCTTCCTTTTGAATCTCAAGTTCTGAAATAGTTGGATGTAACCTGTAGGTGAGTTTCCGTGAAGATGACAACTTTGCAATGCAACTTTTCAACTTTGACAACTTTTCACTCCAATTGATCTTCAAGTCTTCAACCTAGATCTATAAACACAAATATGCAAGATGGGAAAAACTTGTTGATTGTTAGTGAATGAGGGTTTGCCTTGGTCAAACCCCTTGTTGGTAATTAAACCTTGAAATGAGATAGAAATAATGAAGGAAATGTTGAATGAACAACATGAAATGCTACAACTTACCAAACCCTTATAAAGTCTACAAACTTGTGTGAAATGGTTACAATGGATATGGATCTTGAAATTATTGAATAAAAACCCTACATCACAAATGTTAGCACAACAACACACATGATGCAAGAATAGTCTTTGACATGATGCTTTAATCTTGATGATGGCTCCAAATTATTGATGATTTTCTCTTGAATTCTCTTGATCTCATAAAATTTCCTTAGGAATGAATGCTCAAGTTGCTAGGAGAAAATGAGTGAAGGGACCTTGTACTTATACTTATTTATGTTTAATATCCCAAAATTGTATCACACCAAGTCAACATATGAATTCATTAAATGAAGGAGGTTAAATCATGCTATAATTTGAAATTAAATCTTGAAAATGACTCAAGCAGGACTAAGACACTCTAGGTGGCATCTTAGTCCCAAGTGATGAAACTTGGGGCACAAACACCAAAAAAGGGGCCCAAATAAGATACCTCAAAATTAGGGTCCCAAGACCTCAGGGGACAAAGACGCCCTAGGTGGTGTTTTAGTCTTGACTAGAAATCAAGGAAACACCAATAAAAATCATAAGGAGATCATTTATGCATTGGAGAATGTCAGGATTAACCTGAAAAATATGCCGTTCATAGGGCTTGTGGACACAAAATAGGACCAATTAATCCATAAAGAAGGATAAATAAATCAAGGTGGGCCCAAAATAGTGTGAAAATGCAAGGTTATGCATTTTACTACACTAGAAGGTTGTGTTCAAGTCAATTGTGTTATCCAAAAATATTGGATCATGTTACTTGGTTGTGTGTGCTTAATTGATTTATGTATTTTACACTGGTATTGGAAAACCTTGTGTTAAACACTACTTTTGAAATTTATGGAAGCATGTTGAGGTGTGTTGGGACTAATTTAGGTCCTTTTTTAGTGTGTGCTTGGGCCGCCCTCATTCTAATTCCATCGTAGAATGTTTCGGCTCTGACCTGATTTGAATTTGTAAATACAAATGGTATGTGGTTGAATTTGGATGAGTTCCAAAGTTGAAGTTGGTATAAATAAGAGTTGAGATGTTTGTGAGAAATAAGTACAAGTGCAAGAGCAAGATAGATTCAAGACAGATGTGAAACAAAGTGTGTGGTTGAGTAGATCAGCATGAAACTCAAAGTTTTGAGTTTCCAGAGGTAATGAGTTGAAGGTGTGCTCTATCATTCAAGCATGTCTACAAGTGTGTGAGTGAATTGTGGTGGAAATATCTATTTCATTGAGATATTTTTACCTCTATAACAAATCTCTTCTATCTTCTTTGTATATATGTGGCAATGAACTATCTGGGAGGTTAACCCTTACTAGATAGTGAGTCTTGTTTTGCTAGTGAGCCTTTTTTTGGAAGTGAGCCTTTATATTCAGTCTTGATATTCTTTATATTGTGAGATAATACTCACCATGGTTTTTCCCTTATTAGGTCTTCCACGTAAATCTATTATTGTGTGTATGGTTTTTTCTTCTTTCAGTTTTTGCATTTACACTTAATGATTAATCACATTAGCAAAGTAATGGATTTATGAATGGTAATTGATCTAACCTTTGGTGAAATTTTTAAGGGATAAAATTGCTACAACTAATTCACCCCCCATCTTAGTTTTCTTGTTCAACAAAACCATGATGAAGATTAGCTATTGCAAAACTGGTTACAAGGGCTCACTTCCATAATAGAACACTGTAGAAGTTGTCAAAACCAACTTCAGACTCCAAGATCACCTGCATGCAAATGGATACCTGTCACAAGGAAGAGAATGAATGGAGAAAAACAAACAAGGGTTTGAAGCACTGAAAAATAGAACAAAAAGGAATTGTATTAATCAGAGAGTATACTATGAAAATACAATGAGATCAATCCTTATAAAAGGAGATCATGCAAACCCTAAAGAAAACCTAATAGTAAAAACCCTAAAAGAAGCCCTAATAGGAAAACATTCAATAATTAATATAATTATTAAATGTCACTTTATGCAAACTAAAGTGAAATCTTAAGAAGGGAATAAAGGTAACTTAATCAACATAATTAAGTTAAAACTTTTACTCTAATACCCCCCCTTTAAATGACCAAAAGTGGAGCTACAAACATTTGCAAAAAAGCAAAGGTAACTACAATGCAAGAAGGAAAATATGGGTCCCGACAACTAGGCTAGATCAGAAACCCAAATACAACCAAATCTCTGTAAAGTGGAGAAATAGATAAAACCTCATGGGAAAAGCTCTACTCCAAAAAGAGATGCAGAAAGCCAAGAAGAACATCACTGAAGCAGAAGAAGCTGCAAACAACTGTTGAAAGATGACTGCTATGGTGCTGAAGAACCTCCGTTGAAGATAGGATGATTAGGATCAAGAATACAACAATCTGCATGAGTGCCCCAAATGACACTACTCGAATCAGATGGAAAACAAAGGCAAACACCTGGAACGAAGATACAAATAGCACAAGTACCAATAGTCTGAAAAACATTGATCAACTGAGAATGGAAGATTCCTTCCAAGGTGAAACAAGCATTAGCACAAATAGTATAATACCCCCCATAATGCTGAACTAGGAGAGCCTGGCAGATCCACTAAAATGATGTGCAACACCCTGTAGTGCATGAAGGAGAAGAAACAACATCTAAAAGTGCACAAGAAAGCACCTGCAACTGAAAAAGTGGTGTGCAAAACAAAGCACACATGCATGAGGCTGGAATCATATGGATCCACTATCGTCGTGGAGGGACCCTCACCAGACAAAGGTGTGATGGAAAAACAAAGGCACTACACAACCCCCCCATGGCACTTTATAATACAGTGCGAGTGCAAAATATGGCACAACCTTATGTGCAAAATCCCCATGAATACATGTACAATAGTATGGCACTTTATCTCAATGTGTTTACATAAAATATTTCTTACAAATGATGCTCAAAATGCCCACAAAGGAAAAAAAATTGGAAATACATGAAGAACAGCCAAAAACGAAGCATCCCATGCAAACGAAAAGTTTCCAAGAGAAAATATGTCCAGGTAATTCACCAGAGTGTGAAAACACAAAAACATGAATAAAAAATACCTGGAGTGAAATCTAGAAAAATTGTATGGATGGAACTGAAGAGCTCTAAAATATGGTTCCAACGTCGCTGAGATAGCCAAAAACGGAGAAACAGATCAAAAGTTATGAGCTCGGGACTGAAAGCAACTCCTTTGACTTCAACTGGTTATAGAATGCACCAATAGAAAAATGAAGTGATGAAACTCACACCACTGGAAATTTGATAGAACCAGCTTTCCGACGATATCTCCTTTTCCAAAAAACGATATCGTATGCCCAAGTTACGGCCTCTGAAAGAAAACAGCTCCAAAGGGGGAAAAAGCTAATGTTACATTATTTGACGGTCATATAGCCATCGTAGCAAAATATCGGGCTTAAATTTGACAGCCAAACGGCCGTCACCGTATTTGCACAATTGGGCTTATACAGAAAAAAATTGTTTTTAAAAAAAAAAAACAAATAAAAAACATTACAATGAAATTTTTGTTTAAAAAAAATTTGAAAAAAATATTTGGTGGGGGAGGCACGTGGGCCCATCCCCACCGCACCTTTATGAAGGCGCGGACCAGTGCAAGTTGGCGCAAGTACGGACCTGCACAGAACCTGTGCAGGGGTACCCGCCTGCGTAAGGTGCCGGCCTAAGCAAGCCGTAAAAAGGCTTCGCTTTTTTTATATATATTTTTTTAATAAAAATCAAAAACCTTACAAACTAAAATTCTGACGAAAATACAGAAATAAAAAAAATTTACCAATCTTTTTCTTTCGATCCGCACGCAATCAGGCGGTTGTACGGTCGTACAGCTAAAAAAAATTTGCCCCTTCAAATCAACTTTGTCCAAAATGGACAAATGAATAGTCGATTTAGGGGTTTTGGATTGTTGCGGATGCAATGGTGAGGTCCGTTTGGACTCAAAATGCTTTGAAATTGCAGGTGAATCCCTGGATCAAAAAATGCAAACCCCAAAAACTGTGAATGTCTGATCCGACCTTGTAGCTCCAAATAGCTCCAAAATTCTTCAAACAAGAACAGGCATGCAACAGGAAAGCTCTGATACCATGTAGAAGTTGAGAAAATACAACTTCATAGGAACCCAGTGACCTCTGCAAGTGAAGAATACCTATTACAGGGAGCAGCAAAGAGAAGCAACAAAGAAATGCTCAAAAATGTGGAGCTTTGTATTATCCAATGTGTAAAAGAATAATGATACAAAAGAAAGATTTCAACCACATATAGGTCCAAAAACCCTAAAAAGGAAAACCCTAGGCTTGCACATTAATAATTAATAAAATATTTAATTATTATGCACCTAATGTTAGCTTAAGCGTAAAAGAGATAAAGGGAACTTTAATTAATTAAACAAATATTATTTAATTAATCAATTAAATAACCAATTACTCTAACACCCCCCCTTAAGCTAGACTTAGGGAGAAGCTAAAACCTAGAAGAAACTACTGAAAGCAAACAACAATGGGTCCCGGCAACAAGGCTTGATCAGGTACCCGAATACAAAAGAAAAGATCTCTCACAATAGGAGAAAAGGAGAAAACCTCGTGGGAGAAACTCTTCTCCAAAAAAGAGAAATACAAGTGAAGGTCGAAGAAGCCTCCAAACAAGAATGAAGGATGAAGAAGCCTCCACAAACAAGGGTTTGAAGCTCTGAAAAATGGAGAAAATATCTTATCATAACAAGAAGGAATTCTATTAATCAGAGAGCATATTATGAAAATACAATGAGATCAATCCTTATAAAATGAGATCATGCAAACCCTAAAGAAACCCTAATAGGAAAAACCCTAAAAGAAGCCCTAATAGGAAAACATTTAATAATTAATATAATTATTAAATGTCACTTTATGCAAACTAAAGTGAAATCTTAAGAAGGGAATTAAGGTAACTTAATCAACATAATTAAGTTAAAACCTTTACTCTAACAAACACACTATCCACAAAGGCTTACAGTCGAGGCTCACTATCAAAGTGGAAAAAGAAGATAGAGAATAAATGTTACACATAGAACATTATCTCAATGTAACAAATAATCCACCATAATTTATGCAACACCTTTTCAGTATGTTTGAATGATTATAGAACCGTATACTTACTGCATTCGATAATCCAACACTTGAAAATTCACATTGCTCTACTCAATTTCACATCATTCGCATCACACACTTCACACTTTCATCTACCTTCACCTCCTTAGTCAATTCCTCATACTTATACCATCCTCAACCTTGAAACCCTTTCTAAGGTCATCTATGCACCTCAAACATGCAAATTCAAAATTTTCAACACCAAAATAATTCAGTGGTGGATATAAGTGAATGAAAACCACATAAAAACTTAATTGGGGCCCAAATCAACAACACCACTTAACCACACACTACCACAAACAATATTTATCCTTCACACGTAGTGTCGACATGAGGTTAGTCGTTACCCGTGTAAACACATTTAATCAATTAAATACATTCTTCCTCAATCCCAAGGAAAACTTGCAAACCATATTCCATGTTTGACCATGATCTAGAACATTCCTTAAATACCCTGAAATCCACCAAACTCTTTCACAATGACTTCTACCTAAAGAATGTACAAACACAATACACTCAAACAAATTTGTCATACACTATTATTTGAAAAACTATCTTCTGAAGCACCAAAACTCAAATCC
This sequence comes from Sequoiadendron giganteum, assembly GCA_007115665.2. Classification (NCBI taxonomy): domain Eukaryota; kingdom Viridiplantae; phylum Streptophyta; class Pinopsida; order Cupressales; family Cupressaceae; genus Sequoiadendron; species Sequoiadendron giganteum. Next base: position 199,705,339 of record CM021100.1, read on the forward strand.
TCTTGACTAAGGTAAACTACCAACACCATCAACACATCTTCAGAATTGCAAGACCTAAAGCATAACTATAGAGAAATGTGGTGCAAAAACATTTCTCCTAGACACCTCTGTAATGCACAATCACATGTTGGTGAACACAACTTCTATTGTATGGCAATCCAGCATACCATCTCTTGAATATAACATATCTAAACACCTTATTGGAGCCAAAAATTTCATGCAAAATTTGGCAAGATTTAAGGCTCATAGAATAAAAAGATTGATTTCAGCACTTAGATGTTCAATTGGAAAATTTTCTCAAATGGCCCACTTTGAAAAATCATAATTGGAAGCTCATTCAATTGTATGCAAAATCACTTTGCAGACATGTTCATCTACCATATGTGAGTGTCTCTACCAAATTTTATCCCCTTATGATCTGATTTTCCAAGGTTTCAAAAGGCCAAGTTGAAGGGTTTTGCGAAGGTTTGTTGTCTACATAGAAAAATCTGTTGAAATGACCAACTTTGGAGCACAATATTAGGCAACCGAAAGAGTTTAGTGACAAACCAATTGGTTCTTTAGATTTTCCCCATCTCAATGTGCACCCATTTCAATTTTCAGAGCTTTAGGACATCATTTGATATTTTTTCCAAAATCAAAACAAGATGGGTTTTACTCAGTTTGAAGATTGCACTTCCAAAATAGCTACAAAATAGTCAACTTTGACGTTTGATATTTGGTGAAGAAAATAAAATGATGGAAAACCCTCTTGCACACATGTTCATTTGACCTAAATGGACTAGTATCTAGGGTGGAAAATTCTCAAAATCAATTTTGATATTTTTTCCAAGAAGCAAAGCAAAACTCCATCGGCAAGAGTTGGTTTGAAGTCTCATCGATCTCCAAGAGTTGGTTTGAAGTTTCACTGATCGTTAAGATTTGGTTTGAAGTCTCACCGATATTCAAGAGTTGGTTTCAAGTCTCACTGATTGTCAAGAGTTGGTTTGAAGTCTCACTGATACAATCTTCCTACGGCGATATCCATCAGAGAGACATGTTGTCAGAGTGATTTCCTCAAGTCTTTCCGATTATGAAGGTCACACCAATGTGGTTTTCGAGGAGAGTCTCACTAGTAGCCCAACAAGCTTACTTCATCAGGGAGACACATCAATATCGGCAAGAGTGGATTGAAGTCTCACTAATATCTGTAAGATTGGTTTGAATTCTTACCCATATTGGCAAGAGTTGGTTTGAAGTCTCACTGATATCTGCAAGAATGATTTGAAGTCTCAATGATATCTGCAAGAGTGGTTTGAAGTCTCACCGATCGACAAGAGTTGGTTTGAAGTCTCACTGATAGCCCGACAACACTTTACTTCATCAGTGAGACAATTAAATTTCAGCAGAAGTATTTTGAAATCTCCTGATAAGGTAAAGTCACCCCAATACAGTGAATGCATATTGTCAAAGTATGAATGAAAAATTAAATAAAGTGTGATTATAGTGGAAGATAATATTATTTAGAGAATTTATAACCACACATTTTTCACCGAGGGGATTATGAGATGAACAATTATTTTACCCAAGAGAGCATAAAAGGTAAACTTAATAAAATATCTACACTTGGAGGTGAAATATTTTTGTCAAAGGAGTTGTGAGACCAGGTAATTATTTTTACCTGAAGGACATATTTATTTGGTGAAAATGAAAATGCAAGTGTTGGGACAATAAATCAAAATTAAAATCCACAAAGAGGCAAAAGCAAAGGGAGTGTAAAGACTATGAGGTGAGTAATTATTTTTACCTAAAGGACATCTCGGGTAAGATATAAAGTGAGAAAATGCTAGAAAAGGAATTAAAGTTAAAGTATTGCAAAATGATTTTCACAGGAAACAAAGATAATGAAGATTAAAGTATTTTAATTTTCTGAAGGCAATTGATTAAAATAAAATAAAGAATTGTAGTAGACAAACGCACAAAGGGTCACAACTCTTTAAAATTCAATGTATTATTGAAGGTTTAAATCAAAATTGAAGTGGATTAGATGAGATTAGAATTAGGAGTTAGGTAGGATATATACAAAAAATACTTTCAGAATGTTTATCATGTAAAATTTACTATATGGACCCTCATGCATGCATAAATTTTGGCTGAAACCAATCGAAGATATTTAATTATGTGGCTCAATATTGGTGTTTAATTGTTTGTTAAATTCAAAATCAACTATCTGGCTATCTCCACATTATTGTTTCTCTGTTATTTGAAGTTGCATATCCAATTTGATATTTCAATTTCATCAAAACACACTTGTTGTTATTATGTAGTCAATTTAATTGGTTTTTGTCGAAGAATTAAAATCCTTTTAATTTATTACAGTAACTTGGGGGTAACAATTGGATCAATAAGAAGAGTTAGGTAATTGATATGATTGCCATACTGTCTCCACATTGATGTTTTCTTGTTATTCAAATTAAGGGTATACTTTATTTTTTCAATACACATCTGTTGTCATTGTGTGGTTTTGTTAATTGGTTCCTTCAAGGAAGGATTAAAATCCTTTTAATAAATCACAATAACCTAGTAGGATCAATTGGATCAATGAGAAGAGTTTTTCAATCACATTCTTGCACGTTTATACAAGGTATAAACAAACTTTAGCACCAAACAATTAGAATTGTAACCAATACCAATGACCTATTATAGAACTTCTTTGACTCTGCATACCCAATAGAGCACTGGTCCATCTTATTCATACATCACTTATCCAATTTTCACATTATAAGTAGATTAGTTATCAAGCCTCCATCTATCCCACACTCTTTTCCATTGTGGATAGATCCATCAATTCAACCAAGTCATACAATCCTCTAATCGGCTCCATTATAAAGGTCTATCTGCCTAGGTCTAACAAAGCCTGAAGTGTAGGGATCCATCAACCAAATAGATTATCTCCATACATTGGTTTAGAAAAGTTGCAAGTTTGATCATAGAGCCTGGCATCCTCTTAGGATTTGTAACCTACATTTTTTAGATCCAACAAACCTCTAATCAACATATTTGAATCTCATAGGTAGATCTTCAACCTAGAAGAAATGCGGAGAAAAACCAAAACACCTCTTTGTAACCTAGAATAATATTGTAACACATTATTTCCTATTTTTATCAAATTTTCTCAAAAGAACTTGGAAACCAAGAGGCCAAAACACATCCACAACATTTTTATCACTACTACATACATATATAGAATCTTATCAAAGTAGCACTAGAGGTTGACAATAGTAGCTTAACTGATGACAACATAGTGCAACAAATCAAAGCATAGACAACACCAATTTTTCTTCTTTAAAACCAATATTTCTTAGCACATACATTTGACACCAAAGACAACACAAGCTTGATGTCATCAATGACAACACCAATCTACACATACTTGCAACAGTAAAATCATATACTTGGGTCACATTATTAGTGCTAAGGGACTTCAAGTGCACCAAGAGAAGATCCAATTCATCCTAGACTAGCCCCCACCACAGACCCTCACATAATTACATGGCTTATATGGGCTATGTAGTTATTATAGAATATTTGTAAACTGGTTTTCCTAAATTGGGGCTCCCTTAACAGTTCTTACCAAAAAATGGGCATTCAAATGGACCAATGAGGCCCAACAAGTATTTGATAAATTAAAGGAGAACATGAGTACTTGTCCAGTTCTTTCCCTACCTAAGTTTAACCAAACCTTTGTACTAGAATGTGATGCATCGGGAGAAAGAATTGGGGTAGTATTAATAAAAAATGGGAATCCTATCACTTTCAAGAGTAGGAATTTGAAAGATAATTAAAGACTATGCTCTACATAGGATAAATAAATGCTTACCATAATGCATGCATTGTCCAAGTTTTGAATATAATTGGTTGGTGGGAAGTTTGTTGTAAGGATGGACAATAATAGCTTGAAGTATTGCTTGGAACAAAAAGAACTCAATGAATGGCAACAAAAATGGGTTAGTAAGATCCAAGCTTAATACTTTGATATTGAGTATATTAAGGGGAAGAAAAATATGGTGTTAAATGCCCTATCCCAAAAACCTACTATTTTTTCACTATTTGAAGTCTCATCCAGTTGGAAAGAAAATTTACAAACAGATTATTCAAAGAAAAAATTTGCAAGTGTACTATTAGAGGGACGAGTGCAAGATGACCAATACAAGGTAGTAGATGACATCATATATTACAAAGATAGGATCTACCTAGTGCCAAAATCAAAACTAGAGGAAAAAATATTGAAAGTTGTTGATGAGTCCCCATCAATGGGACACCTTGGGTACTTTAATGCCTATTAAAAACTTAGGGAAAGGTTCAATTGGAAGGGCCTCAAGGATCAATCCCTTCCATTTGTGAGGGAATGCACTACATGTCAACAAAACAAGGCAAAACACACTTTCCCCATAAGATTGTTGTAACCTCTTCCCATTTCCAAGAAAAAATGGGAAATCATTTCAATGGAATTTATCACCAAACTCCCTAAAATCCATGTTAAATATTGTGTCTTTGTGGTTGACAATTAATTGACCAACTATGCCCACTTCTTTTCAATTTCATCTAAGTACAAAGCTCCACAATTTGCAGATTTATTCTTCAAGGAAATATTTAGACTCCATGGAGTTCCCAAAAACATAGTAAGTGACCACATGATAGTAAATTTATTAGCATCTTTTGTACTGAATTATTCAAGACATCTGGCATCCAGAGTTAATACCAAGTACCAGCTACCACTTGTAAATATATAGGAAAACTAAAATTCTGAATAAATGGGTTGAAGGCTACTTGCATTACTATGTGGCAAGCCAGTAGAGGATATGGATTAAGTGGCTTCATTTGGGAGAATATTGCTATGACACCACTTATCACATGTCAATTGGGATGACACCATACAAGGCATCATATGGATATGATTTTCCATCATTATTAGATATGGAATTTTCATAAAGTAAGGAACCTAAAGCTAAAAAATGGGTTAAAGAATGTCAAGATATTATTAATTCTCTTAATAATAATTTACACCATTCCCAAAACCAACAAAATATCTTCACGGATAAATGTCGGGTTGAGAAAATTTTTGAGGTTGGAGATTTGGTTTGCCTCCACTTACAACCATATTGGAAGTCATCATTGAAGAAAAATGATTTCAAGAATTTTAATCCCTAGTACTATGGTCCTTACAAGGTGATCAAGCGAATAGGAGAAGTGGCATATGAGTTAGAATTTTTAGAAAATAGTAGAATACATAATGTATTCTATGTATCATGCCTTAAGAAGGCTCTAGGACAATAGATTGCACCCTCCATTGAGCTTAATCCTTTGAATGAAGAAGGCAAGTTGGTTTTGATTTTTAACAAATTTATAGACATAAGAGAGAGAAGGTTGGCAAATAGTGTCATCAAATAATATCTCATCAAATGGAAAGGCTTAACTATGGAAGATGCTACATGGGAGGATGATTAGGTCTTCCAACATCATAACCTATGAATTCGTGTGGGCAAGAATTTTCAAGGAGGGGGGATTGTAATAACCCTCATTCAAATCGCTCAAGGAGAGGGCACTACGTATAAAATAATAATAATTATATAAACTATAAACTATAATGAAGATGGTTGATGATTTTCCATTGAGAGAAAAATGCTCATTATCTCTAAAAAAATAAACAACTCCTAAGTGGTGATTCCACCAAAGGATGTATACTTTATTAAATGTGATTAAAAGAGCAATGATTAATTATGAAGAGGATAGAAATTAAAACATAGATACATGTCATTTGTAAAAAGGTTGCAATAAATAGTTGTATTTTGACCCAATCGTGGGTATTAAAGGAAGATATTTCTCAAACCAAACATCATCGATCAATTATGGAGATTCATACAACATTAATAGCATATATCAAGTGGTCCTAGGGAAACTTGGATCACATTGTTAAATAATTGATAAATCTTAGACACCCAACCAAGGACCAAATTGTATAATTTGAAGGACTTAATTCAAAAACAATGATTAGTTTAGACATCAATAAACCCCATAGTCATATGCAAGAAATTGAATAATTAAATCATAAATAGTGACCATGTTGTGGTGTCTATATCCTATTTTTAAATCATTTCTCATTTCAAATTACATTTCAAAATTGATATAAGATAGTGACTTCATTCTTACTATCATATTATCTATTATTTTCTATATATAAGAAAAATAATGATTAACCATTGAAGGTTCCTCTTAATATATTATAATATATCATTAGGATTTATTGATTCTTGGCCTATTTTGACATTTTATTTATAAGACTAAAGAAAAAATTAAGTTAAAAATATTTGGGGATATTACATCCAATCAATCATTACATGCTCAAAAAATTAGCTTGCATGACTATTGGCCCCTCTCCTCTACAAACCACCTACAGTTTTGGATAATTTTGTTTCCATTGAATTTGAATATATAGGTTATCAAGTTTTTCAATTCTTTCACTATTTAGATAGTGTTAGGAATTGAATGATGATTTATTTTTCTAGTTTATTTTTTGATTATGGAAGTGATTTGTGTGATTGTAGTTTCAAATTTTGTGTAAAATGTTGATGTGTGTGAGAAGATGATTTTGATCTATGTGATTTCTTTGTTTAGATGTTTTCAATTTGTAATCATTCATAAGTATTATATAGGAATACATTTGAGGAGTTTTTTAGGTAAGGATTCATTCTCCTTTGGCCAAACTCTTAAGATACCAATTTTATAGGGCTTTTGGCAATGAAAAAAACAAGTAATCATGTATATAAGTTGTTGCAATGTTGATGCAAGTTCTAAGTAATGCTATGATTATCTTTTGTGCCTTTAGGACTCCAAATCTTTCACAAAATTTAAAATGAATTCTAGAGTTAATTGTTAAATATAACTCCCATAGATACAATGAAACATTTTGCACCTATGAAGGGATCAAATCAAGCCCAATTTTGGATTTAAATTTTGAAATAGTTGGAATTACTTCTTTAGTTAATTTTGTTTCAATTGAAGTAAATCATAAAACATATGGGGCACTTCAATTGTTTTAGTACTTATAAATATTAGGAATGGATTGAATGATGGATTGCTTGTCTATTTTATAAATTTATGATTATAAAAGTGATTTTTGTGAATGTAGTTTTGAATTTTTTGTAATAAATTGATTGGTGTGTTATAGAAATTTTGATCTTTTTAATTTTCTTTCTTTGTTTTTTGCAATTTGTAATTGTTGACAAGTATTATATAGTAATACATTTGAGGAATTTTTTAAGTAAGTATTTATTCTCCTTTGATCAAAGCCCTAAGATACCAATTTAATAGATTTTTTAATGAACACAAGTGATCATGTATGTTTATACAATAGTGATGTAAATTATAACTAATGCTATAATGATCTGTGGTATCTTTACGATTTGAAATCTTTAAAAAAATGAAAATGAATTGTAGAGTTAATAATTAAATATAACTTCTAAGAATGCGAATGAAATAATTTTCACTTCAATTCACCACATACTAGTCACCTATAACTGAATCAACTCAATCTCGATTTTAAATTTAAATTTTAAATAGTTGGGTTCACTTCTTTAAATTATAGAGTATAACTAGTTTGAAATTTTCAACTATGGACTTGAACTCAAGTGGTGGATTGATAAGTTGAGGCTCAAGATCAATCCCTAGGAATAAGTGTTCATGAAATTGGGTTAGGCTTAATTTATGTAATATATTTTATGTAAAAATTATATGACTTGTACACTATTTATTACATAAAGGACAATTGAATTAAATAGAGCCCAAAAAGAAGGGGGAAGAGGAAAGTACAATTTTCACCATACCATTTTTCACTCACTTTACTTGTATGTAAAGTAAAATGAAGATACATATCGATTTAGATAAAGTAGCTAACTTAAAATAAATATTTAAACACTCATAAGAATGCATTTATGTGGTTATCTCTTTGGTAGATTCTCCTAGAAATGACAGCTTCATCTTGAACCCTACAAAAAATAGAAAAATACAATGAGTAACATCTAATAAGAATTTTTAAAATAAGCATGATTTTTTATGATCAAAGGAAAGGTAAAAGGGTTCAATATATTTGACTACAATTGAAATGGAATAACTCTAAGGGGCAAAAAGTAATAGGTATTACTTGCATCATCAAATATTTTTTAGCCTCCAAGGTAATGCATTTTAGTTTTCTTCTTAACTCATCTTCTCCCTACACAAAATCTATTTATTTCTCTATGCAACCTTTCTCAAATGTGGCATTTGGATATTATAATACCTAATGATTCATTTGTACACACTTGAATAAAATCCCTTCGAAGCCTCCCCAACAACCTCAATTTATTTTGGACCTCTCTCATTTTTTGAGGTACAATCATCATTTGTGTTATGCACAATTCTTCTAGGCTTGATACTTTCCTTCTACATGTAGCTTTACTTTCTACCATTGAATATTTTTTCATGTTATTCATACCCTTGTTGTATTTTCATATTATTTATGAGACACCTTCTCCTTTTCTTTGAGTGTGGACTCATAGACCTCATCCACATAATGTACCTAAAAAAAAAATTCTATTATAAATTCATATGCACAAACCATTTACATACTTAGATGATTTTTCTACATCATGGAGCTCATATGACTTATGAAAATATCAATTTAATATAACTCTTATGTGTAATTATTCATTGACATCTCCCATTACAATAAATTTTGGATTGGTAATTATGAATTTACCCTTGACCTTTGTCATTGTGTAGTCACACTTTGAGATCATTTATACATAGTTCATTTGGATTTGATCCCATTACAAGGAAACCTACATTTTCAACTTTTTACTAGCATATTCTAGGTTCTTAGGGCCCTTGATGGATTCAAATTCAAAATACATATTCATATAAATTATCCAGACTAATAAATTCGCTACATTTAATCTATGTATGTAGCCAAGGAGATTGAGTCTCAATTTACTCCCTACCTTCATAATTAGATGCTATTTAAATTTTGGTTTTTATGGTGATTTCATTCTTTTAAATTGAATAACCATCATCAAAAACTTAAATTTATATTCTCTCATTATCATAGACATCCTCAATCATAACCCCACCTTGTAATATTTTGTAACTTATAATATGCTACAATTATAAATTCTCAATGAAAAACATAAAAAATATATTACTATTCTTGTAGAACTCAAAATATAATTCTTGATGTTCACCTTATAATATTGAAGTGGAGAGTTATTGAAAAGGCATCTTGGAAACATAACAACATATGTGAATTTGTGTATAAAGATACAACTTTATTATGTCGTCTCAATTTTGTGGTTCTAAATTTTATCACCCTTGGTGGCACATATGATGGTCCTTCCCTTACTACCATCACTATCACCTCCTTGTAATAAGTAGATTGATTCACATGGAATAGAATTCCATTGGCAGGAAGAATTTGGCAATGGAATCATATGCATCATCCTTCATCTACAAACTAAATAATTTAGCTATTGGGTTAGGAGTATTATTTGTCAATTTTTGTTTCATCCTAGTCTTTATTGTGCGGGCCCCTAAAGTAGAAGATGGAATATGTGTAAATTTCCTCTATAATGTACAAGTAAAATCATGTAGCTAGCTCTAATGAACTCTTGGCCTATGAGACAAAGAAGAAGATATAGGTGCAACTGCATTGTCTTCACCACCAACACCCCATAGCCCACATATCTTAGCCCTAAATTTTTGGCTATTCGATGATGCCAAAAAATCACATATATCCACACATTTTCATTGGATATGAAGGATGTGGGAATTGACTTTGGTAATGTTTCACTAAAATTCAAGGCCACAAAACTAGAATTTCCAAAATATTTTTCATGTAGATGTCCCAAGCTTTCTCTGTAATTTTGTTGCAAATTATTTCAAAGGAGACTTAGAATCAAATGGAGCCTTAAAAAAATCTACTTATGCTATGGAGGGGTAATTCATATTTTCAGTTGCACTGGCTATAGAACTTGTGGTTTGGGTCTCATGGCCACCCCTCTCTACTTGTACATTTTCATCAACCTTAGGTGCATAATCAAATTTAGTTCCATTGTGATTGAACCTCAACCTCACTCACACCATGAGAACTCATTGTAACACTTTCATAAACAATATTAAATTAATAATAAAATTTAAACAATGCATGTATTTGCATAGCATAAGGAGAAGGATTAAGACACAAAGATTTTTTTTTCTTACTTCAAGTCACATGAAGCACAAAAACAAAGGATACACAAACAAAAATATTTTCTCTTAATCTTTGTCAACCAAGGATTTCACTTTTATTTTTCACTTTAAGTCACACAAAGCACAAAAGCAAAGGATACACAAAAGTTTCATCCTAGTTTGAAAAATGTTAAAATTATAAATTATAAATTTGAACATATAAATAGAAAGTAATTTATTAAATAATTTCAAATTTGTAAAACAATAAAATTCAATAAAAAATAGAAAATATAATAGCTTGCGGTCATGTCTATATGATTTTTATTTTTCATTTTTTTTTTATTTCAAATTTCAATATTGAATCTTTTAATGACAATATGAACAATAAGCATTGAACATTGAAAAATTAATATGCTAACGCACTTACAACCATATCTATAAAATTATGAAAATAATTAGAACAATCATGGAATCCTACCTTATGCTTATAAAATACCTACAACTTGGTTTAGAATCCCTCTTATTCCTCTTCTTCTTGCTCCTCCTCAACTTTCTTGCACTTGCAACACTTTATTCTTACTCTTTCACTCCTTCACTCTAACTCTTTTCCTCCTCTTCAACCTTGTCATTGGAATGAATTTATGAGTAAAAGTGAAGATTCTAGGGTGTATCATAGGGTTTGGGAGCTTTTGGTGGGGCTCAATAGCCATTAGGGTTCTGCCTTGGGTGTTGGTTCACAAAAATTTTTATTTTATTTTATTTTGTTCCTTTATGGGCATGCCCACTACGAAAGATGCTTGGGCATCCCTAGGAAACTAGGAGACTCCTATAAATCCCCCAGACATCCTAAATATTGTTGTAGTGTGGTGGGGGGCATCTCCCCCACATCCCAAAGTCTTAGAGGCATCTTCATCCCAGAAATGTGGGGATTTTGGGGTGAGATGTGTCCCTATGGAAATGTATTTTTTGAAAACTACTTTGTAGAAATATAGTAAGATTAAGCACTAGAAGATGACTAACTTTTATAGTTTTTAAAAAAATTATCTTACAATTTTTAAAGTAGATGTATCCTAAAAAATATATTTGAGTGTGTGCATTGCATAGCTTTCATAAAAATAATCCTATGTTTTTATAATGTAAATAAATGAATCAAAAGTGATAAGAAAATAAATACATATTTATTTAAAGAATATAGAAAAATTAGTATAATAAAATATAAAATAAATATGTTATTTTATTACAAATAAAAAGAATTATATGGTTAGAAATTAAGAAGATATGTACATTTTGGTTGTCATTTTATCAAAATATTATTATAAAATGAGTAAATCTAATGAAATTTAAGTTGAAAAAATACTATTTAAAATAAAATAACATGTCAAATGGGAATAAATTAGAATCACGTCCCTTTAATATTGTTATCCAAACCTATTCCAAAGTAAAATTGACAAAAAAGAAAATTAGTTAAAAATGTGAGTATGATACATAATGCATTCACGTTTTCAAAACACATTTTTTATGGTTTTAAAATTTGATCAAGTTTTGTAGAACATAAAATATGATAATGTCCTCAATTCAATATCATGCTCAATTTATTTTAAAATTATGATTATTGCAATTATACTTGAATTATATTAGAAATTTATTATGAGATTCACTATAAGTCTTACATCTTCAAAGAAAGTTATGACTCTATATAATATTATTTTTTATGAAAAAAGATGTGTAGTAAAATTTATATTCTTAAAGAATCATCAATACAAATCATTATCTAAATTTTCACCTTAGATTCCTTTCTTTAACTTCAATTTTAGATGCACAAATAGATTTGTAATTTTATATTTTTTTCAAAAATATACTTGTCATATAAATGAACAATAATATATAAATTTGTCTCTGACCTTATGACTTGTCTCTATTTTTCTTGTTAGCTTTCAAGTCTTGTTTATTATTACTTTAAAATTGATGATACTTAAAAAATATTGGCTTGTTAAGGGGCCTGGTTGGGTTAATCCAAATTCAAAGGAGTCTAAAGAGGTGATATGGGAAAAACCACAAGAAGGCTGGTGGAAAATAAATTTTGATGGCGCTTCGAAGGGAAATCCTGGCCCATCAAGGGCAAGCTTCATAATAAGGGACTGGATGGGGAATGTTGTAACTTTCGGGGATGAGAAGTTGATGGATGGAACAAATAATGAGGTTGCGGCTTCAGCCGCACTCTTGGTTTTCAAGTGTGCCAAATGACTTGGAGCATCCATAATTCACCTTGATGGGGGCTCGTTAATTATTATCTAGGCGAACAATAAAAGGTTACATAAAGGCGTTTCATTTACAAAATGAGGTGGAAAGGATTAGGGAGGAGTTGGAAGTATGTGAAAAAAATTGTATTAATCATATCAGAAGACTTGGTAATTCAGAGGCGGATGTGCTTTCAAAATGGGCCCTATCATTTAATGAGCAAGGGAAGTTGGTTGTTGAAGATCTTAGAGACGTTTGGATAGCATTTAAACCCTCCACTGTTGGAGAGGACAATTCATTAATGTATGTGGTTGCTAAGGACATGAGGTAGCTTGGACAAGACAGTTGAAGCAAAGCAATGGGGAAATGTGAATCATCTTGAAAGGAGTAGCCATCATTTCACATTGTGTGAAATATTTATTTTGGTGTTGGAGGGTGAACGGAAAATGGAATAGTGTCGGTGAAGTAGTGGTTGCTTTTAAGAAGGTGTTGGAGTTGGTGTGTTCACTATAGTTGCAAAGCTTCTTTTCAACGGAGGCCAACTAATCCTTTTGCTCCAAACGACAATTAAGACCCTTCTTTAGAGATGCCACAGAAAAGAGATTGATGGGTCTTTTTCTAGTGGAGGATAGCAGGTTAAGGAAGTGTGTCGAGATGATTTTGGGTAAATATTTTGGTAGCTTGTGTCACAGATATTGGACCAACCATTATGTTTACTCATTGATTGTTGCTTGGCACTTAGACTTGGGTGAGGAGGTTGAAACGGTTCATAGAGCATTGAAGGTGCTTGTTCATGAGGACTTTCTAGGTGGAATGGATTCAATCCTAGGATGGTGTGTGCCAGGGGTTGGGATAGATGTCAATGAAGGGTTGATTGATGAGGACATGGGAGAGATGTTTGGAGTGGATGGTTGTCTATTTTCCATCTGATGGTCGGAAGGGAGGTTTAAAGAGCATTGTCGAGAGGAAGCCCAACTTGGGTGGCAGGCTCTGAAACTCTTTCTTGAGTTGATGGAGCATGAGAAATTTGTAGGTTGGGGTCATCGACTAAACTACGTGAGGAGGCGGTGAAGGCTTGGAAGGCAAAGTGGCGACCAAGATAGAAACGCTCCAAGCTGAAGATTTGGTGGCTGCAAGCAATGTCGATCGTGGGTGCTTCAAGTAGTTAGGTTTTTGGACTTTTATGTTTGTCTAGTCTTTTTGTTTGTCATGGGTAGTGGTGTAGCTAGTAGGTTTAGTTTCCCTGAATAAGGTCGGGTGTTGGTCTGTGGTGGCTATGGTGTGTTGGTGGGGATATGGGTTTAAGATTATTTTGGTGTTGGGGTTTTTATATATAACCTGCATGTTAAGATGTTGTGTTTTAGTTATTTGGGAAGTTGGTTGTTTAAATGATGTAATCTCTTTTATATTAATATATTACACTCTTATTACTAACCAAAAAAAAAAATTTAAAATATTTTTCATTCCATTTCTGACATGACAATGGCCAATTGAAACATGTCATTTTGACATTATTATGGGAAGGAAGCTCATCTAGTGGCTGAAATTTGGGAAAAAAACTTGCTTATTTTTATCAATCATTTCCTCCCAATTGATAGCAACATAAGATACAATGGTTTTCTAAATAGACTTCATTTATAAAGCCTTGGAAGGCCACCTAAAAGTGTAAAGTATTTTAGTAAAATGTAGTGAATATAAAACTCTTACAAAAAAATGAGATTATAGATATGCATAACATTTACAATGGGGTATGACATGTAACATCTTACAAAATGAGAGAGCAATCCAACTGATGAAGGCATAGTAATTATTCATTTTCACTTGCTTGAATGTAGAAAATGATCCCTCATATCAATAAAATGATGCAACATCTATGTTACTAGAAACAAGAAATGAAAATCACAATGGTGATGATAATGCAATGAGAAATAGAATATTAGAAGTTGTGTATAAGAAACAGATATTAATATTATATGTTATTTAATTTTGTTGTATTTTTAAATAATAATTTTCTTATAAGGAAATGTAACATGCATGGTATTTCTAATTTTATGAAAAATAATTAAATAATTTTGTGTTTTTGATCAAGAAAGAAAAAAAATCAGAATAAATAAATTTGTAGATGAGCAGACATGTATGACAGCCAACTGTCCAGAAGTTATATACTATTGCCTCTTCCTTAACTCTTTGAAGTAGGGGAAAGCCTAAAAAAGTGCAAAGATTTTTGTTCATTTAAAGATTAAGTTATAATATAATTAATAATAGTTATCTACCTTGAACTTCTTATAAATTTTGCATAAAACTTTCAACTACTTAAAATAATTTAGTATGATTAATTTCTATAAATTTTATTTATATTTTTTCCATATTTATCCATTAATAATCATGAAGCATTATTTAAAATAATAATGATATAAAGATGATATACTAAATTATCATTTATTTTTTATCCAGCATTTGAAGGTCTTTATTAATATAATTGATAATCAAAATATGATTAATAAATTCTAGACTGTTGGATGGATTATGCCCACTAGAACAATCATTAAAAACTAAAATGTTTTTTTCATTTAATAGTTGTGGTAAGCAAATGAGAATCACATGTATCTAGGCCAATTAGATGGCCACATGTGAACCATTTCATCATGTGGGTGATAGTAATGCTAAAGAAAATCACGTCAGTGAAAGCATGTATCGTTGAGCTGATTCCAACTAGTTCCATATCGAAATGGTTTGAAATGACTTAGAAATGGTCATTTGCAGTGAGAAACATGTTTTGACCATCATAACATGAAACAAATGCTCCTCATTGTGCTTTTGGAAATGTATTGAAGCATTGAACCAACAAAGACTAGCTAAACTCTACTATATTTTAGAGATTCAAATACATGATAGATTGTGATTTAAAAAGCACATTTAAATTTTTGACTTTCTAAAGTCATTTATCTGAAATCATATTAATAAAAAGATTTTATCAAAGAAACTAATGTGATTTCAGATGAACCATCTAAAAAACTACATGATAATAAATATATGTGACACTAAAAACATACATGAAAAACTAGTCTCACATAGACAATGAGTTTATATACAACACAACCATTAAAAGATGTAAATATAATAGTCAGCGCATAAATTTCCATGTTATTTAGGATCATGATGGAAAAACTAGTACGGTTGATGTGTCGACGTCCATATATTCGCCATCCACGTAGAGACACCTTCCTTGCAACGTACCAACAGTTTAGAGAAAACACTGTAATATATATAAAGCAACAAACAATATGGAAGTCTGGATAGCTATATATTGCGGATAATATGGTATATATAAAGCGAGTAGCAGTACGTGGGCTAAGGCTGCTTGTTTAGGTTTGCGGGTGGAGCAAGCGGAGGTGAAAGGCCAGGAAATGGAATGAAGGGAATAGGTGGGAATCTGAACGGAGATGGGAGGGGGGGAAAAGGCCTGATGGTGGAGGGAGGGGAGGCCGCCTGCCCTGGAATAGCCGGAGCGCCTGCTAGGGTAAAAATAGGAGGAGGAGAGGATGGCATTGCTGGGGAGGCAACCTGCAAAAGATAATGGCTTTTCTCCATATCTCTCGCCCACACACATGCGCTGCACTCAATCACCAACAAAACACTAACCAATACTAAATAAGCCCGGGCAGAAAACATTTTGACTGCAACTGGAAACAATTAGAGAGTCGTCAAAACCACACTGTTTGGTTTTGGTATGTCTTCTCTTGTGTGAGAGGATACAGGAGTTGGGGCTCATATATAATTGTCTATAAAGTGAAAATCTTAAATTCCTGCCCTCATTTGCGCTCTCATTTGCACGACATGAATAGAATGGCGATCGGCTCTCATGACAAATTTGTCAGGAGATATTATGGAATAAAAATGTTTATAGTCAGGCTCATACAATGCAAATTTTGTGATTTTACCTCAACCAGCTTCGAAAGCCAAGGAATATGAAACAAAATTGAAGTTATGAGTAATGTGATTGAGAGAGAAGAGATTTTCTGTCCTTCACTGTGTATCTGGATCACCTGACGGGTACAATTAAAGGTGGTCAGGGCGGCCTTTAACACCGAGTGGAAGTAGTTATATCTACGTAATCTTAGGTTCTGTGATGAAACGAAATTTCCGAAGTTTTAGGGCCACAACATGGAAGTTTCTTTCAATCGAAGTAATGTGATTTCGACTTGGTCCTGCATCCAGAGTTGTAGGTGAAGTATTTAGATTTGATCGTGGAACCACAAGTTTAAAAACCAATTCAACCAATTAGTCTTCCCACACGCAAAGGGGAGAAGGGTCAGTCGTTGTGCAGGATTCAATTGTTTTTATAGCACTTGTACTTATAATATTCAAGTCTTACCACATATTTATACTATATATTGTTTTGTTTCAAATAAAATATCTTAACTATTCACTATAAATGTATCATTTATAAAATAAAATGCTCATTTAATAAAATAAGATATTTATTTAATCAAGTATTGTTATCATAGTGAAAAAATATTGTTCTTATGCATACAATTATTAGGGTAGCAATGTACAAGCATTGGAGTATTTCATCTTAATAGTTTGTCCTATCACAAATATAAAAGGTGAGCACAATAAATACCATTTATTTTCTCATTAAATGTGAAGGATTTTTTTTTTTAAAATAGTGTTAAAGTCCATTTTTTTTTTTTTATATAAGTTCTATTTTAAATAATTATGTGTTGTTTTTATAACAATAAATAGATTTTCGGTGTTCAACTATTGATCCATTTGTGTTGAATATAAAAGATAGAGATAGCAAAGATTTATGGTTACCAATAAGTATTTGGTCCATTTAGGTTACATATAAGTTTTGATCAACTACTAGGGGTGCCATGATTAAGTTCCGATCAAATCTTTCAAAAGTCAAATTTTGGATACTTCTCAATAAAGGTGTTGATGTTGCAAGTTGAATGATTAGTCACACATCGAAACCTTAGTTATAGATAGATAAGAGACCAATCCATATTTTGAAAAACAAAACAAAGGTCCTATGATATTCCAATGTAATAACCCTCATTCAAACCGCCCAAGGAGAGAGCACTACGTATAAAATAATATAATAATATAAAGTATAAATTAAAAGGAAGATGGTCTGCGATTTTCCATTGAGAGAATAATGTTAATTATCTCTAAATAAATAAACAACTCCTAAGTGACAATTCCACCAAAGGATGCATACTTTATTAAATGTGATTGAAAGAGCAGTGATTAATTATGAAGAGGATAGTGATTAAAACATCTAAGACATGTCTTCTATAAAAAAGGTTGCAATAAATAGTTGTATTTTGACCCAATCATGGGTATTAAAGGAAGATATGTCTCAAAGAAAACATCATAGATCATTTTTTTGGAGATTCATATACCATTAATAGCATATATCAAGTGCTCCTAGAGAGCCTTGGATCACATTGTACAAGCTGCATAAATAATTGATAAATATTAGACACCCAAACAAGGACCAAATCACATAAATTGAAGGACTTAATTTAGAAATAGTGATTAGTTTACACATCAATAAACCCCATAGTCATATGTATGAAATTGAATGAGCAAATAAAAAAATAACTGTTGTGTGATGTCTATATGTCATTTTTAAATCAACTAACATTTCATATTGCATTTCAAAAAAATTATATCAGATAGTGGCTTCATTCTTACTAGCATATTATCTATTATTTTCTATATAGTCAAATATCATTAATCATTGAAGGTTGCTCTTAATATATTACAATATATCAAATGTAGGAGTTATTGATTCTTGGCCTATTTTGACATTTTGATTTATAAGACTAAAGAAAAATTTAAGTTAAAACTATAAGGGCATACTTCAAGTGGTATCAGAGCTATTCAAACCTTCCAGCTTGTGAATTTGGATGAGTGAAAAGAAAAGGAGATACTACAATAGGAAGATAAGAAAATAATGGGAGCATGTTCGAGCTCTAAAAGGGAGAACAATCTCCAACATCTGAGGCATCCCCAACAATTCTAAATCTAGAAGTAGTGAATAAGGAGACGATAATATGGGAGTCAAAGATGTCAATGATTGTATGGACCAATTCATGGCCAAACAAAGGGCTAATCAACAGTGGATGGCACAAGTTTTAGGCTCATTTTCTCAAATCATTATAAATACAAACAAGAATAACCAAATTGGAAATAGTGGAGGAGGTGGAGACAATTAAAGAAATAATAGAACTCTAGATCATTATGCTCCTATAACCAGTTCTAGACCTATGATACCTACCTTCGCACCTAGAATTGATCATCAAGGAGGCAATGAACCAACGTTGGTAGAGTTACAAGATCAATTCCATCAAGATTGAATAGATGGAGGATTGCAAACACATATGTCCCTAAAAGAGTAAATGGACCTAAGGATGAATAATTTACCTAAAAAAGGTAATAGAGACCATAACAATGATATGAGGAAAATTGATAAGCATAGCTTGTCATACTTTGATGGTTCCAAAAAATACCACAACATGGTCGTGAGTCCAAAAATTTGGCATGTACTTCCAACTCAGTCCCATGACATAGAGTGAAGCAATCAAATATGTCACCTTACATCTAGATGGGGTGGCTCATGAATGGTGGTATCATGACATGATCACTTTGGGCCATGAACAAATCACTTCATATGTGTCCAAAATTCATGGGGAAACTAATAGGGAGATTTGATAGCAAGGACCCGAAGCTCCACTTTAAGGAATTGGCTCAACTAAGGCAATGTGGAACCATTAGCAAATATATTACAGACTTTCAAAGGCTTTCAATTTTGGTCACTGAAAACTTCGAGAGAACTAAGATTGTTTGTCCTATTCATGGATGGCCTAATAGACCCTTTAAGGGGTTGGTTCAAAGCCCTCAACCCTAGTACACTTTAACAAGCCATTAATAAGGCTAAGGATATGGATTCTAGTGCTATGAAGAATAAGGTAACATCTAAAGAGCCCTCATTCCAAAAGGACAAAAAAACACAACATATCTCAAGGGAATGGCCAAAAAGAGAATGGATGAAGAAACTAGGAAAGAGTTGAGAAAGAAGAAAATTTTCTTTACTTGCAAAGAACCTTTGGCACTAGGACATAGATGCCTTGGAAAAGACAAGGTGCATTACATATAAGTCATGCCCAATAGTGAGGAAGAAGATAAATCTAATGTAAGTAGTGAGCAAGAGGAAATAGAGGAAGAACCACCAAGAGCGGAAAAACCTACACCTAAAGAAAGGAAGGATGGTATAATTTCCACTATGACTAGAAATCCAAGATTCAATTCATTTAAAGTTCATGGGGTATTGAAAGGAAAAAATATAATGGTGTTGATTGAAAATGGAGCTACTCACAACTTTATTGATTCGGAATTAGTTGCCAAGAAAGAGCTCCAAATAGTTGAGCATGAAGGGTTTAGTGTGATGGTGGGGGATGGCTACCAAATATCTTGTTCAAATAAGGTACCAAAATTGAAGATTATAATTGGTGACTACACTATCGTCAATGACTTGTATGTTGTAGAATTTGGTTATACCAATGCTATACTTAGAATCTAGTGGATGATGTCCATTGGAAAGTATTCACAAAACTTTCAAACTATGGATTTTAAGTTCAAGCTAGATGGTAAGAAGGTGATATTCAAAGGACTATCCAATGGAGCTCCATAAGTTGTTTCAGCCAAAAAATGGAAGGCATATTTAGGCATGGAGATACATCTCGGGCTGCATAATGTCTTGTCCTTCGCAAATCATCAAGCCACAAGCCTAAGTATCATCATGATGACTTACAACCCATCTTGGATAAGCATATTCTTATTTTTTAGGATATACTAGATCAAAAGACCACCTCATAGAGGATTTTAACACACTATTGAATTAGAAGAAGGTGTCAAGCCGATTATCAGCACACCATATCGATGTCCTAAAAATTTCAAGGATGAAATTGAGAAGTTCATCAAGGAATTACTAGAAATGGGTCATATAAGACCTAGCTCTAGTCCATTGGCATATTTCATGGTATTCAAGAAAAAGGATGGAGCTCTATGAAATTGCATTGATTGCTAAGCATTGAATAAGAAAATGATCAAAAATCGATATTCAATCCCCTCGATTGATGAATTATAGGATGAATTGCATGCTGCAATCTATTTCTCAAAAATAGACTTCAGATTGAGGTACCATCAAATAGAATTTTGTGAATAGGATATCCATAAGACTGCCTTTTGTTGTGATTACATATGATCATTATGAGTTTTTGTTTATGCCTTTTGACTTGACCAATTCCCTAGCCACATTTCAATCTAGTATGAACCACATGTTCAATAAGCAGTTACAAAAGTTTTTGCTCATATTCTTTGATGACATATCATATATATAGCAAGACATGGGAATATCATTTCAAACTCTTGGATAATTATTGGGGATCATGCAAGAAGAACCCTTATATGTCAAAATATCCAAGTGTGAATTTGGTATGAACAAATGTTGAATGAACAATACAACTCAGAGCAGGAGTGAATCAGTTGTATCCTATCAAAATATCAAAACCCTCATTAATATTCAGATCCACATGCATTAATTTAACCCTTAAAGTGTTATGATGATTTAGCATGAAAATAAAATAATAGAAACTAAAACCACTTTAACACTATGCACAATAGAACACCAAATTTACATGCAAAACCTAAGGATGGAAAAACCACGATAAGTAATTGCAAAACTAGTTACAAGGGCTCACTTCCCGAATAGGACACACTATCCAAAAAGGTTCATAATCAAGGCTCACTACTGAAGTAGAAAAACAAGATAGAGAAGAAATGTTACACAAAGAACATGATCTCAATGCAATAGAGAATCCACTACAATAGCTTCAACACCTTCCCAGTCTATTTGAATGACTGTAGACACCTTCTTCTCACTACATCTGGTAATCCAACACTTGAAAGTTCACACTGCTCTTCTCAATTTTTCATCATTCACATCACACACTTATCAATTTCATCTATCTTCACCTCCTTCACCAATTAAACTCATACTTATAGCGTCCTCAACCTTGAAACCCTTTCCAAGGATGGCTATGCACCTCAAACATGCAAATTCAAATTAGGTCAGTGCCATAACACTTCCATGGTAGATAGAATTGACTGTGGACCACATCAAAACTTAATTGGGACCCAAATAAATAACACCACTTAACCACACGCTGCTAGAAATAATATCCTTCACAAGTAGTGTAAACATCGGGTTGGTCATTGCTCGTGCAAACACCATTAATCAATTAAGTACACACTTCCTCAAGCCCAAGGATGACTTTTGAACCATACATCACACTTGATCATGATCTATAATATTCCTCAAACACCTTGAACTCCAACAAACTACTTCGCAACAACTTCCTATTAGAGTAAAGGTTTTAACTTTAATTATGTTGATTAAGTTACCTTTATTCCCTTCTTAAGATTTCACTTTAGTTTGCATAAAGTGACATTTAATAATTATATTAATTATTAAATGTTTTCCTTTTAGGACTTCTTTTAGGGTTTTCTCCTATTAGGGTTTCTTTAGGGTTTCTCAATCTCCTTTTATAAGGATTGGTCTCATTGTATTATCACATCAATTCATTCTCTCATTCTCTCTGATATATATATTTTCAGTTTTCAGAGAACCCTTGCTTGTTTGTCTCCATCTCTTCTTTTGTGACAGGTTATTTGCATGCAGGTGATCTTCGGGGTTTGCGGAGTTATATTTTCTCAACTCCTACATGGTATCAGAGCTCTAGACCTGTTGCTTCTTGTTCTTGTTTTGAAGATTTTTGGAGCTTCAAGGGTTTGGGATTTGTTTTTTTTATACAGGGCATACCTGCAATTTCAAAGCATTTTGAGCCCAAACAGACCTTACCATTGTGTCCGCAGTGGTCCAAAACCCCTAAATCAACTGTTCATTCATCCATTTTGGAAAAAGTTGATTTGAGGGGCAAAATTTTTTGTTGTACGATCGTCCGTTTGCACGCAAATCGAAGAAAAACGCTTGGTATTTTTTTAATTTTTTATTTCGGCATTTTTTTGTCGAAATTTTTTTAAAAAAAAAATAGATTTCATTTGTAAAGGTTTTTATTTTTTTTCCAAAAAAAAAAAATTAAAAACTACAGTTTAAAGGCTTGCAGGCCCTGGTATAGGGTACCCGCAGGTACCTGCGTCCGCAGGCCTGCGGGCCCGCTGTACGCCGTTCGGCATACTGTCGACCGTCGGTGGCCTTCTGCCGACTTGCGGTACCTGCCAGGCCAATGTTTTTTTAGAATTTTTTTTTTTTTAAAAATCAAATGTATTTTTTTTATGATTTTTTTTAAAATAAAAAAAATTAAAGTTTTTTATTTGTTTTTTATTATTAAAAAACATTTTTTCATGTAATAAGTCCTATTATGCTTTTGTGGTGACGGTCGTTTGGCCATCAAATTTAAGCTCAGATTTTTGCTGTAATGGTCATATGACTGCCAAATTTAATGCCGCACTGGTTTTTTTCCCCTTTGGAGCTATTTTTTTCCAGAGGTCATAACTTGGGCATACGATATCATTTTTTGGCAAACGAGATATCGTCGGAAAGCTGGTTCTATCAACTTTCCAGTGGTGTGGGTATCATCACTTTTTTTTTTTTCTGTTGGTGCATTCTACAGTCAATTTTTTGGCTGTCCTTCATGTATTTCCAGCTTTTATCCTTTTTGGGCATTTTGAGCATCATTTGTAAGCGATATCTTGTATGTAAACACACTGAGATAAAGTGCCACACTATTGTACATGCATTTTTTGGGGATTTTGCACATAAGGTTGTGCCATATTTTGTACTCGCACTATTATTATAAAGTTTCATGGGGGGTTGTGTAGTTTGTCTTTGTTTTGCCATCACGCCCTTGTCCGGTGAGTGTCCCTCCACGACGACAGTGGATCCATATGATTCCAACCTCATGCATGTGTGCTTTGTTTTGCACACCACTTTTTCAGTTGTAGATTCTTTTTTGTGCACTTTCAGATGTTGTTTCTTCTCCTTCATGCACTATAGGGTGTTACACACCATTTCAATGGATCTGTCAGGCTCTCCTAGTTCAGCATTATGGGGGGGTTATTATACTATTCGTGTTAATGCTTCCTTGGTTTTGCCTTGGAAGAAATCTTTCATTCTCAGTTGATCAGTGTTTTTCAAACTATTGGTACTTTTTCCATCTATATCTTCGTTCCAGGTGTTTGCCTTTGTTTGCCATCTGATTCAAGTAGTGTCATTTTGGGGCACTCATGCAAATTGTTGTCTTCTTGATCCTAATCATCCTATCTTCAGCGGAGGTTCTTCAGCACCATAGCAGTCATCTTCAGACAGTTGTTTATAGCTTCTTTTGCTTTAGTATTGTTCTTCTTGGCTTTCTGCATCTCTTTTTGGAGTAGAGCTTTTTCCCATGACGTTTTCTCTATTTCTCCATTTTACAGAGATTTGGTTGTATTTGGGTACCTGATCTGGCCTAGTTGTTGGGACCCATGTTTTCCTTCTTGCATTGTAGTTACCTTTGCTTTCTTGCACTTGTTTGTAGCTGCACTTTTGCTCAGCTTAAGGGGGGGTGTTAGAGTAAAGGTTTAAACTTAATTGTGTTGATTAAGTTACCTTTATTCCCTTCTTAATATTTCACTTTAGTTTTCATAAAGTGACATTTAATAATTATATTAATTATTAAATGTTTTCCTTTTAGGACTTCTTTTAGGGTTTTCTCCTATTAGGGTTTCTTTAGGGTTTCTCGATCTCCTTTTATAAGGATTGATCTCATTGTTTTATCACATCAATTCATTCTCTCATTCTCTCTGATATATACATTTTCAATTTTCAGAGAATCCTTGCTTGTTTGTCTCCATCTCTTCTTTTGTGACAGGTTATTTGCATGTAGGTGATCTTCAGGGTTTGTGGAGTTGTATTTTCTCAACTTCTACACTTCCTCCTAAAGAATGTACAAACCTAGTACACTCAAACAACTCTACCATACACTGTTACTTGAAAAACCATCTTTCGAAGCACCAAACCTGAAATCCTCTTAATTGAGGTAAAATACCAACACCATCAATGCATCTTCAAAATCACAAGACCTGAAGCATAACTACATAGAAAAGCAAAGCAAAAACATTTCTCCCAAACACCTATGTAATGCACAGTCACACACTAGTGAAAAAAAATTCTATTGTATGAAAATCTAGCATACCATCTCTTGAATATAACATCTTTATACACCTCTTACCAACATATCTAAATCTCATAAGAATATCTTCAACCTAAAAGAAATGTGAAGCAATACTAGAACACCTCTCTATAACCCAGAACAACACTACAACACATTGTTTCCTCTTTTTATCATATTTTCTCAAAAGCACTTGGAAACCAAGTACCAGAAACACATCCACAACATCTTCATCACTACTACATCCATAGGTAAAGTCTTATTAAAGTAACAATATAGGTTAGCACCAATAGCTTAACTAATGAAAACATAGTGCAACAAATCAAAGCATAGACAACACCAATTGTTCTTCTTCAACGCCAATCTTCCTCAATAGATATAGTTGACACCAATGACAACACAATTTTTTGACATCAATGAAAACACCATTCTGCACATACTTTAACAAATATCCCCCTTTGTCATTGATGGCAATGCATGTTGTGAAAGAACATCAAAAACGCAACAGCTCTAAACACACTCTCCCCCTTTACATGATTTTCTCTCCCCTTATTACTTATTGTTTTTCACATGACTCTTATCTCCTTGATAACTTTCTCTTTTTCACATGATATTCTCTCCCCCTTTGACATCAATGGAAAAGGACAAAATGTTTTGCATTATTCTCCCCCTTTTATATTACACAACCTACTTACAACTGCTTTGAATAACTTTCCTTTACTTCTCTAAATACTCTCCCTTGGGAGCATACACCAATCTATAACAATCTGAAATACCACTACCTACTTCCCTTGATAGGTAGTCACCAACATCAGTCCAAAATAAGGGATAGATCTTGAGATCCACTAGATTGATGCATCTCCTTATGCATCTAGCTCAAAGAAGGGGGGGAAATAACCCCCAACTTCTCCCAAAGATACTCAAAATTATCATTGGGAAGAACCTTAGTGAATATGTCATTAATTTGATCCTTTGTAGGAACATATTCAAGATTCACTTCATTCTCCACAACCTTCTCTCTTAGAAAGTGATATCTAATTGAAATATGTTTTGTACTTGAATACATCACTAGATTCTTTAAAAAATATATTCCACTTGTATTGTCACAAAAGATAGAAATAGGCTCATCAGACACCACTCTGATATCCTTCAATGTTTTCCTCATCCACAACACTTGTGTGCAGCAAGATTTTATTGCAATGTACTCAGTCTCTATAGTAGATAAAAGAAACTAAATCTTGTTTCTTACTTAGCCATGATACCAATCTACATCCAAGAAAGAATGCTCTTCCACTTGTAATTTTTCTATCATCCACACAATTAGCCCAATTTGCATCTATGTAAGCACTCAATGTGAAATTAGTATCCTTTGGATACCACAAACCAAGATCTGGAGTGCCCTTTAGGTATCTGAATATCTTTTTTACTGCTGCAACATGTGACTATCTAGGATCTTCTTAACATCTAGCCACAAGACAAACTACATGCATGATATCCAATCTAGTAGTAGTTAGATATAGTATTCCACCAATCATAGATCTATACTTGCTCTGATTATCCTTAGGGGATTCATCATTCTTGCTCAATTTGCAACCAATAACCATAGGAGTACATACCGGTTTGGAGTCTTCCATTCCAAACTTCTTCAACATTTCTCTGACATATTTTGATTGTGAAATGAATATACCTTTATTTTTCTGATTGATTTATAGCCCAAGGAAGAAATTCATCTCCACAAACATAGACATCTAAAGCTCTTTTTTCATCTCTTTTGCAAGGGTGAAGCCACAATAGTGGTTTACAATTCAGGTGAGGAAGGAAAACTCACAAAAAATGACCCCAAGGCAAAAAAAGTGATTTTAGGGGTTCGTACGAACTTACTGGTTCGAGCGAACTAATAAGGGGTTCACTCAAACCAAGGTTCGAGCAAACCCCTTTGAATCTTGCCTGCCAAGAAAAACCAAAAAATGCATAGGGAAGGGGTTCGAGTGAACCTCTTTGAAGGGGTTCGCTTGAACCATGGTTCATGATAGGATGTCGTTAGGTCCTGCTACTTTAGAATAATTGAATGTCAATTGTCGATCGGCCAGTGTCCAAGGCAGTTTGCAAAACGAGATTATTCAAACAACCCATTTTATATTTTCAGTTTTTCTTCAAACTAAAGCCATTACTTCTTAACTCGAAAATAATCTTACTCTAAGAAAATCCAGAAATACTAAATTAAAAAGCATAAGACAACTAATTTAGAAAGCATTACGACTAAACTAGAAACCATAGAAACAAGTAAACTAAATAACTGGTCAATTACAAAAACATAAAAGTAAGGAAATAAACAATTAAGCATCTTCTAAACAGTAAAGGAATATTATAAACTACAAAAGAAAACTTATACAATTTAAAAACAATGGTGCTCTGGAACAATTGACTTGACTCTTCAACAACTTGTTATTTCCTACTGAACAACAATTTATCTTTAACAAAGAAAATAACTTAACAATAAAATACTTATCTATCTAGGCTAACTCCCCTCAAGTGGCCATCTCGCGAGCTATTACTTCGTCTTTCACTCACATAAACTATAGATTCTCAAATCCTCTTATTACATACAGTCACCATCATTCAAATTCAACAATTACCAATACACAAAAATCAGATAACTCATTTCAACAGTGATTTACAAAACCATGTAAACAGCATAACGATACTTCCTCTCTGACTTATTCACTACTTATGAATTTACAGTTTTATAGATAAATTTTTAACTAAATCCTAAATTTAAGATGGCATGGATAGCCATTGAAAAAGTCTTTCTTAACTAAAAACTAACTTGATGTCTTTAAAGCTTTAAAACATGTAGATGGCTCGAGAAGAGCCATAAAGTTTTGAACAATAGAATTTTAAATAACTGAAACTGAATCTTCGACGCATCATCTAGGCATCTAGGAGTGGGTTCGCCGCATTACTTTAAGGCACGTGCTAGCTAAAAATTCTACTACAGCCGCATGATGACCTGATAATCCCTACAAAAATGCTCAAATCAACCCATTAAACCTGCTTTGGACAATTTCCTCAATTGATCAAAAGAAAGAAAGAAAGCATAATTTCCCTAATAATAAGTAATTACTTCTCCTAAAGTTTAATAAATTGGCACAGGCTTAGGATTGAATTAGCAAAAGTAATCTTCCCAGATTTTATTATGATGAGGTTATTTTTACCTCATCAGTTCACTCAAACCCTAGTTCACTCAAACCCTGGTTCGAGCGAACCCCTAGAGGTTCGTTTGAACCCCCCTTATCCCTCATCCCCCATCTAAACACAAAAAAAACCTAAATTTTGGCACTTTAGAGCTCGAGTTGAGGATGAAAATGGAGGAATTTTCACAAACCCAAATGAATTAGGTAGTCATCAGAATGATCTATCCAATGAATATAATTTTAATATGTTTTGGTTTTATTATGTATGTGTTTTTTTAGATTCATTAAACAAAGGTTTTTCACCAAAAATCCAGCTCTTTGTTTTGCACATGTCGAAAAATAGCTGATAATCAAAATAATATTTTTTAAATATGTTCATGTTGGGTATTGATTTCCTTGATCCATTAAAAAAAAAAAAATGAATTTCGATACATATAGAAAAAGTTATGTTGTATACAGTCTGCTTATGTCTAAATTGCAATTGGTTTGACTTCAAAACTTGATTAAGGAAAAAATATTCAATAAAAAACTATGAGACCAAATGAAAGTGCTAGATATCATAGTTACAAATCTAAATTCCAAAAAATTAGAATTTTATCCTTCATACAAAAAAAGTTATATTGTATATGGTGAGCGTCACTTTTTAAAAATGTTGTTTTAAAAAAAAAAAAAAAAGGTTTTCATGGGAGATTGAAATAGAAGTGCAATCTAATTCCAAAAAATGTGAAAAACATATTTTTAGAATCTATAGAAAAAAAGTGACGAGACTCTATTTTGCATCATCTTCAAATTCCTCACGGTTTAGCCACTATAGGTGCCCGAATGTGAAAATTTACTTAAAAATAATAATTTCAATGTCCAGTTTGGCCAAAAATTGTAAACCACTATTGTGGGATCACCCGCAAACTTCTTCCACATATCTTCATTGCCTCAAACAATTATTTCATCAACACACAACTACAATCAAGATTTGATCTTTTTCAACCTTAAAGTAAAGATTACTATGTACAGTACCTTTATTGAATCCTTGTTGTATCAAATATTTGTCCAACCTTGCATAACGAGCTATAGGAGCTTGCTTCAATCCATATAAATCCTTCTTTAACTTGCAAACCATATTTTTTTATTTAATAATTGAAATCCTTCCAGTTGTTCCATGTAGACTTATTCTTCCAATTCTCCATTCAAGAAAGTAGAATTTGCATCCATCTGATAAACTTTAAATTCCTTATGAGTTGCAAAATCCAAAAACATCAAGTGATTGCTTCCATTCTAGCCAACAGAGAAAATATCTCCTCAAATTCTATTCCTTCAACTTGTGATTAACCCTTACACACAAGCCTTGCCTTGTTTCTTACCACTTCTCCATTCTCATTCAGTTTATTTATAAATACCCACTTGGTACCAATAATGATCTTGTTTATTGGTCTTGGGACAAGTTCCCAAGTCTGATTCTTTTCAATTTGCATAAGTTCTTCCATTCCTTTTATCCAATGTTCATCTTTGCATGCCTCGGTTATAGATATAGGTTCAACTTTAGAAAGTAAGCTACCTAGATTTATCTCTTCTTCACCAAAGTTCTCTTCTTCTCGTCAACACTCATTTTCTTTTGTCTCCAATTATTTTTTCTTCAAAATGATTTATCTTCACATACTTAGGGTTTTTAGGGGTCTTTTCCATAGCTTCTTCCTCTTAATTATGTACTTCTTGTTCCTTAGCTTTTTCCTCTTCATCTCTACAAGAAGGTTCATCTAATTCATATCCATCTATCACCACTAAATTTTGCAAATCTTCATCAACTTTAACACTTGCACTCTCAACAATATTTCTTAGCCTTTTGTTGTAGCATTTGTAAGCTTTTCTGTTAGTAGAATATGCAAGGAAGATACCTTCATCAAACATTGCATAAAATTTTCCTAAGTTTTCATCATCTCTTTTGATATAGCATTTTATTCCAAACACTCTAAAGTACTTGATAATAGGGATTCTTCCATACCACAACTTATAGGGAGTCTTTGTGCTATTTACTTTTTCTTGAACTCTATTAAGTATATAAACAATAGTATGAATTTCTTCTCTTCAGTAGACTTCTGGTAGGTTAGCTTCTTTCATCATAGTCCTTGCAGCTTCTTGAACAATCCTATTTTTCCTTTCAACCACTCCATTTTGTTGAGTATTCCTAGGGGTACTAGACATGTGCCTCTTTATGCCATGATTCTCATAAAACATGTTAAATTCATTGGAGGTGAATTTCCACCTTTGTTAGACCTAAAACATTTGATATTTAAATCCATTTTATTCTCCACCATAACTTTAAATTATTTGAATCTATCGAAGGCTTCAAATATTTCATTAAGAAAATTAGCCAATGTAATTCTAGAATAATCGTCAATCAAAAGCATGAATAACCTCTAACCTTGAAAACTTCTCACTCTTGTAGGACTACAAAGGTCTATATGTACCAATTTCAACAATCTGATAGAAGATTGTTCTTTACCCTTGAAACTACTTCTTGTTTGCTTTCCAATCTGACACTCCTTGTAGAAAGCATTGGTGGGCTTTGTAATTCTTGGAAAATCTCTTACTTCTTGTACTGAATTGATTCTAACTAATTTTTCAAAAATTGATATGACACATCCTCATGTACCATAACCATATTTTATTAATTTGAGTCACAAAACAGTGACCATCAGCACCCTTGAGCTAATAAACATTTCCATCTATCCTTTTTCTAGTAGCAATGACCATTCTAGACCTTTTTATGATCTCACATCTATCATCCTAAAACATAAGATTGTATCCCTTACTACACATCTATTCAACACTCAAAAGGTTATGCCTTAAACCCTTAACATAGTAAACATCATTAGTATTATACTTGCCATCAAAACTGATTGAACCTATTCCACAAATCTTAGCACCTAAATCATCTCCAAATATAACAATTCCTCTGTCATATTTTCCAAGTTTAACAAACTTACTCTTGTCTTCAATCATATGATTTGAGCAACCACTATCAATGATCCAATAGTTCTTATCTTGTCTAACATAAAAAGTAAATACCAAAGTACCTTCAATATTAAACTTTTTCTCTAGAGCACTTTCCTTCACACATATTTTAGAGTTAGATAAAATAGATTCATCCTTTAAATCCATGAAGAAGCATTCATTATCATTGTAATCTCCATAATCAGATTCACATCAGAAATACTTGCATCTTCTCTAACATAATAGATTTTCTTGATCATCTTACCTTTGTTTTCCTTATTCTTATTTTTCACAAATCTATTTGGACATATTGAAGGATAGTGACCTATTTGTCCACCACTAAAACATTTGAAAGGTAATTTATGTTTGTACTTACTAGTGCCCTTTTTCATCCTTCTTACAAAGTTAGCTTCTACATCATCAAGATCGTCATAATCTGAATGTTTAGTTTTCTTTGATTTTCTAGCCTTAAAAGTAGTCTCCACTTTCATGCCAATATTCAGACCAAATTCGCTCATTTCAAATGCAGTTAGTGTACCATACAACTGATCTCTAGTGTAAGTATTAAAATGTATAATTTCTTCAATAGTAAAAAAAAATTGACCATAAGATTGAGGAATAGTTTTGAGAATTTTCTTTACCACTTTTGGTTCTTTGACTTTTCCTCTAAGACCTTTGGTTGCACTGACAGTTTTATCAACTATCTGCATGTACCTTGTGATATTTTCTTCTTCAGAAATTTGTAGGTTCTCAAATTATTTCTTCAGATTCTACATCTTAGCTTGTTTAACCATAGCATCTCCTTCATAGATACTTTCTAGATTATCCCAAATTTCTTTAGTAGTTTTTAAATCCGTCACTTTTACTAATTCAAAATTTGAAAGACTGCTCAAGAGAACAAACCTTACTTTACCATTTGTTTCATAGCCCTTGATCTCATCACTTGTGCTCAATCCATTTACAGGTATGGAATATTGAGTCTTTACTAATCTTCAGACATCATATCCAAGGTAGACCAAATAGCCCTCTGTCTTTACTAAATCAAACATAGGGATCTCCTTCTTGTTCGTCATCCCAGATCTACCTTAAGCAATTAAGCTTTTTTTCAAGGAACCTTTCACTAATACCAATTGTTGAATGAACAAGACAACTGAGAGGGGGGGTGAATCAGTTGTATCTTATCAAAATATCAAAACACTCATTAGAATTCATTCCACATACATTCATTAAACCCTTAAATTGTTATGATGATTTAGCATGAAAAGAAAATAATATAAACTGAAACCACTTTAACACCATGCACAAGAGAACACCAGATTTACATGGAAATCCTAAGGAGGGAAAACCACGATGAGGATTATGTCACAATATAAGTGATTATAAAACTGGTTACAAGTGCTCACTTCCAAAATACAACACACTATCTAGAAAGGTTCACTGCCAAAGTAGAAAAAGAAGATAGAGAATAATTGTTACCCAGAGAACAAGATCTCAATGCAATAGGGAATCCACCACAATATCTCCAACACCTTTGCAGTATATTTGAATGATTACAAACACCTTCTATTTACTACATCCAGTAATCCAACACTTGAAAGTTCACACCACTCTACTCAATTTTGCATCATTCCTATCACACACTTCACACTTGCATTTATCTTCAACTCCTTCATCAATTCCACTCATACTTATACCATCCTCAACCTTGAAACCCTTTCCAAGGTTGGCTAAGCACTTAAAAGGTGGAAATCCAAATTAGGTTGGCACCAAAACACTTCGATGGTAAATAGAAGTGAATGTAAACCATATCAAAACTTAATTGGGACTAAAATTAACAACACCACTTAACTGGATGCTACCACAAACAATATTTATCCTTCACATGTATTGTAAACACTAGGTCGATCATTACCCGTGCAAACACCATTAATCAATTAAGTGCATGCTTCCTTAATCCCATGGATGACTTGGGAAGCATAGACCACACTTAGTCATGATCTAGAATATTCCTAAAATAGTTTGAAATCCAAAAAAATCCTTCACAACAACTTCCACCTAAAGAATGTACAAACCTTGTACACTTAGACAACTCTACCATACATTGTTATTTGAAAAAATATCTTCTAAAGTACCAAACCTCAAATCCTCTTGGCTGAGGTAAACTACCAACACCATCAACACATCTTCAGAATCGCAAGACCTGCAGCATAACTATGGAGAAATGTGGAGAAAAAACTTTTCTCCCAAACACCTATGTAATGCATAGTCGCATACTTGTGAACACAACTTCTACTAGATACGATGATCCAGCATACCATCTCTTGAATATATTATCTTTGAACTCCTCTTACCACCACATCTAAATCACATAGGTAGATCTTCAACCTAGAAGAAATGTGGAGAAAAACTAGAACACCTCTTTGTAACCCAGAACAACATTGCAAAACACTATTTCCTCTTTTTATCAAATTTTCTCAAAAGCACTTGGAAACCAAGTACCAGAAACACATATGCAGCATCATCATCAGTACTACATCTATAGATATAAGCTTATCAAAGTAACACCAAAGGTTAACACCAGTAGCTTAATTCAAGACAACATAGTGCAAAAAATATAAGCATAGACAACACCAATTGTTCTTCTTCAACACCAATCTTCCTCAACACATATGGTTGACACCAATGATAACACAAGTTTTTTGACATCAATGACAACAAAAAATTTCACATACTTTCAATAATGAAATCATCTACTTGGGTCACATTATTAGTGCTAAGGGACTTCAAGTGCACCAAGAGAAGATCCAAGCCATCCTAGAGTAGCCCCCACCAAAGACCCTCACATAATTACATGGCTTATATGGGCTATGTAGTTATTATAGAAGATTTGTAAAATTATTTTCCTAAATTGGAGCTCCCTTAACAATTCTTACCAAAAAAAGCGGCATTCAAATGGACCAATGAGGCCCAACAAGTATTTGATAAATTAAACGCGAACATGAGTACTTTTATAGTTCATTCCCTACCTGAGTTTAACCAGCTCTTTGTACTAGAATGTGATGCATCAAGAGAAGGAATTGGGAGAGTATTAATACAAAATAGGAATCCTATCACTTTCGAGAGTAGGAATTTGAAAGATAATTAAATACTATGCTCTACATAGGATAAATAAATGCTTACCATAATGCATGCATTGTCCAAGTTTTGAAAATACTTGATTCGTGGGAAGTTTGTTGTAAGGATGCTCCATAATAGCTTGAAGTATTGCTTGGAATAAAAAGAACTCGATGAACGGCAACAAAAATGGGTTAGTAATATCCAAGCTTAATACTTTTATATTGAGTATATTAAGGGGAAGAAAAACATGGTGTTAAATGCCCTATCCCAAAAACCTACTATTTTTTCACTATTTGAAGTCTCAACCAATTGGAAAGAAAATTTACTAACAGATTATTCAAAGAAAACTTTTGCAAGTGTAATATTGGAGGAACGAGTGCAAGATGACCAATACAAGGTAGTAGATGACATCATCTATTACAAAGATAGGATCTACCTAGAGTGAAAATCAAAACTAAAGGAAAAAATATTGAAGGTTGTTGATGAGTCCCCCTTAGTGGGACACCTTGGGTACTTTAATGCCTATAAATAACTTAGGGAAAGGTTCAATTGGAAGGGCCTCAAGGATAAATCCCTTCCATTTGTGAGCGAATGCACTACATGTCAACAAAACAAGGAAAAACACACTTTCCCCATAGGATTGTTGCAACATCTTCCCATTTCCAAGAAGAAATGGGAAAGCATTTCAATGGAATTTATCATCGAACTCCCTAAAATCCATGTTAAAGATTGTGACTTTGTGGTTGTCAATTAGTTGACCAAGTATGCCCACTTCTTTTCAATTTCATCTAAGTACAAAGCTCCACAATTTGCAAAGTTATTCTTCAAGGAAATATTTAGACTCCATGGACTTCCCAAAAACATAATAATTGACCACATGATAGTAGATTTATCAGCATCTTTTGTATTGAATTATTCAAGACATCTGGCATGGAGTTAATACCAAGTACCAACTACCACCTGTAAATATATAGCAAAACTAAAATTATGAATAAATGGGTTGAATGCTACTTGCATAACTATGTGGCAGGGCGGTAGAGGATATGGATTAAGTGGCTTCATTTGGGAGAATATTGCTATGACACCACTTATCACACATCAATTGGGATGACACCATTCAAGGCATCATATGGATATGATGTTCCATCATTCTTAGATATGGCATTTTCATAAAGTAAGGAACCCAAAGCTAAAAATTGGGTTAAAGAATGTCAAGATATTCTTAATTTTCTTAATAATAATTTACACCATGCCCAAAACCAACAAAATATCTTCATAGATAAATGTCGTGTTGAGAAAAATTTTGAGGTTCAATATTTGGTTTGCCTCCACTTACAACCATATTGGAAGTCATCATTGAAGAAAAATGATTTCAAGAATTTTAATCCCTAGTACTGTGCACCTTACAAGGTGATCAAGCGAATAGGAGAAGTGGCATATGAGTTAGAATTTTTAGAAAATAGTAGAATACATAATGTATTCTATGTATCATGCCTTAAGAAGGCTCTAGGATAATAGATTTCACCCTCCATTGAGCTTAATCCTTTGAATGAAGAAGGCAAGTTGGTTTTGATTCTTAACAAATTTATAGACATAAGAGAGAGAAGGTTGGCAAATAGTGTCATCAAATAATATCTCATCAAATGGAAAGGCTTAACTATGGAAGATGCTACATGGGAGAATGATTAGGTCTTCCAACATCATAACCTATGAATTCGTGTGGGCAAGAATTTTCAAGGAGGGGGGATTGTAATAACCCTCATTCAAATCGCTCAAGGAGAGGGCACTACTTATAAAACAATAATAATATAAAGTATAAATTATAAGGAAGATGGTTGATGATTTTCCATTGAGAGAAAAATGTTAATTATCTCTAAATAAATAAGCAACTCTTAAGTGGTGATTCCTCCAAAGGATGTATACTTTATTAAATGTGATTAAAAAAGCAATGATTAATTAAGAAGAGGATAGAAATTAAAACATAGAGACATGTCATTTGTAAAAAGGTTGCAATAAATAGTTGTCTTTTGACCCAATCGTGGGTATTAAAGGAAGATATTTCTCAAACCAAACATCAACAATCAATTATGGAGATTCATACAACATTAATAGCATATATCAAGTGGTCCTAGGGAAACATGGATCGCATTTTTAAATAATTGATAAATATTAGACACCCAACCAAGGACCAAATTGTATAAATTGGAGGACTTAATTCAAAAACAATGATTAGTTTAGAAATCAATAAACCCCATAGTCATATGCAAGAAATTGAATAGTTAAATCATAAATAGTGACCATGTTGTGGTGTCTATATCCTATTTTTAAATCGGTTATCATTTCAAATTACATTTCAAAATTGATATAAGATACTGACCTCATTCTTACTATCATATTATTTATTATTTTATATATATAAGTCAAATAATCAGTAACCATTGAAGGTTCCTCTTAATATATTATAATATATCATTAGGAGTTATTGATTCTTGGCCTATTTTGACATTTTATTTATAAGACTAAAAAAAAAATTAAGTTAAGACTATTTGGGGATATTAAATCCAATCAATCATTACATGCTCAAAAATTTAGCTTGTATGACTATTGGCCCCTCTCCTCTACAAACCACCTAGAGTTTTGGATAATTTTGTTTCCATTGAATTTGAATATATAGGTTATCGAGTATTTCAATTTTCACTATTTAGATAGTGTTAGGAATTGAATGATTATTTATTTGTCTAGTTTATTTTTTTGATTATGGAAGTGATTTTTTTGATTGTAGTTTCAAATTTTGTGTAAAAAGTTGATTTGTGTGAGAAGATGATTTTGATCTATGTGATTTCTTTGTTTAGATGTTTTCAATTTGTATTCATTAATAAGTATTATATAAGAATACATTTTAGGATTTTTTTAGGTAAGGATACATTCTCCTTTGGCCAAACTCTTAGGATACCAATTTAATAGATTTTGACAATGAAAAAAATAATTAATCATGTATATAATCTATTGCAATGTTGATGCAAGTTCTAAGTAATGCTATGATTATCTTTTGTGCCTTTAGGACTCCAAATATTTCACAAAATTTAAAATGAATTCTAGAGTTAATTGTTAAATATAACTCCCATAGATACAATGAAACATTTTTCACCTAGGAAGGGATCAAATCGAGCCCAAGTTTGGATTTAAATTTTGAAATAGTTGGAATTACTTCTTTAGTTAATTTTGTTTCAATTTAAGTAAAACATAAAACATATGGGGCACTTCAATTGTTTTAGTACTTATAAATATTAGGAATGGATTGAATTATAGATTACTTGTAATAAATTGATTGGTGTGTGATACAAATTTTGATTTTTTAATTTTCTTTCTTTGATTTTTGCATTTTGTAATTGTTGACAAGTATTATGTAGTAATACATTTGAGGAATTTTTTAGGTATGTATTTATTATCCTTTAATCCAAACCCTAAGATACCAACTTAATAGCTTTTTTAATGAACACAAGTGATCATGTATGTTTATACAATAGTGATGTAAATTATAACTAATGCTATAATGATCTGTGGTGTCTTTATGATTTGAAATCGTTAAAAAAAAAAAATGAAGTCTAGAGGTAATCATTAAACATAACTTCTAAGAATGAAAATGAAACAATTTTCACTTCAATTCACCACATAGTAGTCACCTATAACTAAATCAACTCAATCCCAATTTTAAATAGTTGGGTTCACTTCTTTAAATTATAGAGTATAACTAGTTCGATTTTTAACTATGGACTTGAACTCAAGTGGTGGATTGATAAGTTGAGGCTCAAGATCAATCCCTAGGAATAAGTGTTCATGAAATTGAGTTAGGCTTAATTTATTTAATATATTTTATGTAAAAATTATACGACTTGTACACTATTCATTACATAAAGGACATTTGAATCAAATAGAGGAAAGTACAATTTTCACCATAACATTTTTCACTCACTTTACTTGTATGTAAAGTAAAATGAAGATACATATCAATTTATATCAAGTAGCTAACTTAAAAATAAATATTCAAACACTCATAAGAATGCATTTATGTGGTTATCTCTTTGGTAGTTTCTCCTAGAAATGGAGGCTTCATCTTGAACCCTACAAAAAATAGAAAAATGAATGGTTTTTTTTAATCAAAGGAAAGGTAAAAGGGTTTAATATATTTGACTACAATTGAAATGGAATAACTCTAAGAGGAAAAAAGTAATAGGTATTACTTTCATCATCAAATATTTTTTAGCCTCCAAGGTAATGCATTTTAGTTTACTTCTTAACTCATCTTCTCCCTACACAAAATCTATTTATTTCTCTATGCAACCTTTCTCCAATGTGGCATTTGGATATTATAATTTACCTAATGATTCATTTGTACACACTTGAATGAAATACCTTGGAAGCCTCCCCAAAAACCTCAATTTATTCCCCTCTCTCATTTTTTGAGGTCCAATCATCATTTATGCTATGCACAATTCTTCTAGGCTTGATACTTTCCTTCCACATGTAGCTTTACTTTCTACCATTATATTTTATCATGTTATTCTTACTCTTGTTGTATTTTTATATTATTTATGAGACATCTTTTTCTTTTCTTTGAGTTTGAAATAATAGACCTCATCCACTTAATGTACCTAAAAAAGTGAATTCTATTATAAATTCACATGCACAAACCATTTACATAATTAGATGATTTTTCTACATCATCGAGCTCATATCACTTATGAAAATATCAAGTTAATATAACTCTTATGTGTAATTATTCATTGACATCTCCCATTAGAATAAATTTTAGATTGGTATTTATGAATTTACCCTTGAGCTTTGTCATTGTGTAGTCCCACTTTGAGATCATTTATACATAGTTCATTTGGATTTGATCCCATTACAAGTTAACCTACATTTTCAACTTTTTACTAGCATATTCTAGGTTCTTAGGGCCCTTGATGGATTCAAATTCAAAATACATATTCATATAAATTATCCACACTAATAAATTCTCTACATTTAATCTATGTATGTATCGAAGGAGATCGAATCTCAATTTACTCCCTACCTTCATAATTAGATGCTATTTAAATTTTGGTTTTTATGGTGATTTCATTCTTTGAACTTGAATAACCGTCATCAAAAAATTAAAGTTATATTCTCTCATTATCATAGACATCCTCAATCATAACCCCACCTTGTAATATTTTGTAACTTATAATATGCTACAATTATAAATTCTCAATGGAAAACATAAAAAATATATTACTATTCTCGTAGAACTCAAAATATAATTCTTGATGTTCATCTTATACTATTGAAGTGGAGAGTTATTGAAAAGGCATCTTGGAAACATAACAACATATGTGAATTTGTGTATAAATATACAACTTTATTATGCCCTCTCAATTTTGTGGTCCTAAATTTTCTCACCCTTGGTGGCACATATGATGGTCCTTCCCTTACTACCATCACTATCACCTCCTTGTAATAAGGAGATTGATCCACATGGAATAGAATTCCATTGGCAAGAAGAATTTCACAATGGAATCATATGCATCATCATTCATCTACAAACTAAATAATTTAGCTATTGGGTTAGGAGTATTATTTTTCAATTTTTGTTTCACCCTAGTCTTTATTGTGCAGGCCGCTAAAGTAGAAGATGGAATATGTGTAAATTTCCTCTATAATATACAAGTAAAATCATGTAGCTAGCTCTAATGAACTCTTGGCCTATGAGACAAAGAAGAAGATATAGGTGCAACTACATTGTCATCACCACCAACACCCCATAGCCCACATATCTTAGCCCTAAATTTTAGGCTATTCACATATATCCACACATTTTCCTTGGATATCAAGGATGTGGGAATTGACTTTGGCAATGTTTCACTAAAATTCAAGGCCACAAAACTATAATTTCCACAAGATTTTTCCTATAGATGTCCCAAGATTTCTTTGTAATTTTGTTTCAAATTATTTCAAAGGAGACTTAGAATCAAATGGAACCTTAAAAAAATCTACTTATACTATGGAGGGGTAATTCATATTTTTAGTTGCACTGACTATAGAACTTGTGGTTTAGGTCTCATGGCCACCCCTCTCTACTTGTACATTTTCATCAGCCTTAGGTGCATAATCGAATTTAGCTTCATTGTGATTGAACCTCAACCTCAACCTCACTCACACCATGATTTCACTTTTATTTTTCACTTTAAGTCACACAAAGCACAAAAGCAAAGGATACACAAAAGTTTCATCCTAGTTTGAAAAATGTTAAAATAAAAAATTATAAATTTGAACATATAAATAGAAAGTAACTTATTAAATAATTTCAAATTTGTAAAACAATAAAGTTCAATAAAAAATAGAAAATATAATAGCTTGTGGTCATGTCTATATGATTTTTTATTTATTTTTTTAAATTTCAAATTTCAATATTGAATCTTGTAATGACAATATGAACAATAATATTAAAAATAAAATAACATTTCAAATGGGAATAAATTAGAAGCACATCCCTTTAAGCTTGTTATCCAAACCTATTCCAAAGTAAAAATGACAAAAAAGAAAATTAGATAAAAATGTGAGTATGATACATAATGCATTCACGTTTTCAAAACACATTTTTTATGGTTTTAAAATTTGATCAATTTTTGTAGAACATAAAATATGATAATGTCCTCGATTCAATATCATGCTCAATTTATTTTAAAATTATGATTATTGCATTTATACTTGAATTATATTAGAAATTTATTATGATATTCATTATAAGTCATACTACATCTTCAAAGAAAGTTATGACTCTATATAATATTATTTTTTATGAAAAAAGATGTGTAGTAAAATTCCTATTCTTAAAGAATCATCAAATACAAATCATTATGTAAATTTTCACCTTAGATTCCTTTCTTTAACTTCAATTTTAGATGTACAAATAGATTTGTTGTAAAAAAAAAAAAAAAAAATCAAAAATATACTTGTCACATAAATGAACAATAATATATAAATTTGTCTCTAACCTTATGACTTGTCTCTATTTTTCTTGTTATCTTCCAAGTCATGTTTATTATTACTTTAAAATTGATGATACTTAATTTTAGTGTAACATTTTCTACTCACTTTTTTAAATATATAATATTTATTTCTATTAAAAATTTAAAAAATATTGGCCCATTAAGGGGCCTGGTTGGGTTAATTTGACTTCAAAGGAGTCTAAAGAGGTGATATGGGAGAAACCACAAGAAGGCTGGTGGAAAATCAATTTTGATGGCGCTTCGAAGGGAAATCCTGGCCCATCAGGGGCAAGCTTCATAATAAGGGACTAGATGGGGAATGTTGTAGCTTTCGGGGTTGAGAAGTTGATGG
Organism: Sequoiadendron giganteum; assembly: GCA_007115665.2. Lineage (NCBI taxonomy): Eukaryota > Viridiplantae > Streptophyta > Pinopsida > Cupressales > Cupressaceae > Sequoiadendron > Sequoiadendron giganteum. The sequence goes on from CM021100.1 coordinate 199,746,731, forward strand.
ATGGAACAAATAATGAGGCTAAGGCTTCAACCGCACTCTTGGTTGTTAGGTATGCCAAACGACTTGGAGCATCCAGAATTCACATTGAGGGGGACTCTTTAATTATTATCTAGGTGAACAATAAAAGGTTACATAAAGACATTTCATTTACAAAATGAGGTGGAAAGGATTAGGGAGGAGTTGGAAGGATGTGAATTTTTTTGTATTAATCATATCAAGAGACTTGGTAATTCGGAGGTGGATGTGCTTTTGAAATGGGCCCTATCATTTAATGAGTAGGGGAACCTGATTGTTGAAGATCTTAGGGACATTTGCATAGAATTTAAACCATCCACCATCGGAGAGGACAATTCATTAATTTTTGTGGTTGCTAAGGACATGAGGTAGCTTGGACAAGACAGTTGAAGCAAAGCGATGAGGAAATGTCAATCATCAAAAGGAGAAGCCATCATTTCACATTGTGTGAAACATTTATTTTGGTGTTGGAGGCTGAACGAAGAATGGAATAGTGCCAGTGAAGTAGTGGTTGCTTTTAAGTAGGTGTTCGAGTTGGTGTGTTCACTGTAGTTGCAGAGCTTCTTTTCAATGGAGGCCAACTTCTCCTTCTGCTCCAAACGAAAATTAAGACCTTTCTTCAGAGATGCCACAGAAAAGAGATTGATGGGTCTTTTTCTGGTGGAGGATAGCAGGTTAAGGAAGTATGTCAAGATGATTTTGGGTAAAGATTTTGGTAGCCTACGTCATAGATATCGGACCAACCAAGATGTTTAGTCATTGATTGTTGATTGGTGCTTAGACTTCAATGAGGAGGTTGAAACGGTTCGTAGAGCATTGAAGGTGCTTGTTCATGAGGAATTTTTGGGTGGAATGGAGTCAATCCTGGAATGGTGTGTGTCAGGGATTGGGATAGATGTTAGTGAAGGGTTGATTGATGAGGACATGGCTGAGTTGTTTGGAGTAGATGGCTATCTATTTTTCATCTAATGTTCAGAAGGGAGGTTTAAAGAGCATTGTCAAGAGGAAGCTCGACTTGGGTGGCAGGCTCTGAAACTCTTCCTTGAGTTGATGGAGCATGAGAAAATTTTAGGTCGGTCACCAACTAAACTACGCGAGGCGGGGAAGGCTTGGAAGGCAAAGCGGTGATCAAGACAAAAATGCTCCAAGCTGAAGATTTGGTGGCTGCCAGCAATGTCGATCGTCGGTGCTTCGAGTAGTTAGGTTATTAGACTTTTATGTTCGTCTGGTATTTTTGTTTGTCATGGGTAGTGGTGTAGCTAGTAGGTTTAGTTTCCATGAATAAGGTCGGGTGTTGGTCTGCAATGGCTTTAAGATTATTTTGGTGTTGGGGTTTTTATGTATAACCTGCATGTTAAGATGTTTTGTTTTTTTTTTTTGGGAAGTTGGTTGTTTAAACAATGTAATCTCTCTTTTATATTAATATATTACACTCTTATTACCAACTAATATATATATATATATATATATATATTTCATTCCATTTCTGACATGACTATGGCCAATAGAAACATTTCATTATGACATTATTATGGAAAGGAAGCTCATCTAGTGGTTGAAATTTGGGAAAAACTTGCTTATTTTTATCAATCATTTCCTCCCAATTGATAGCAACATAAGATACAGTGGTTTTCTAAATATACTTCACTTATAAAGCTTTGGAGGGCCACCTAAAAGTGTAAATTATTTTAGGAAATTGTAGTGAATATAAAACTCTTACGAAAAAATGAGATTATAGATATGCATAACATTTACAATGGGGTATGACATGTAAAATCTTACAAAATGAGAGAGCAATCCAACTAATGAAGGCATAGTAATTATTCATTTTCACTTGCTTGAATGTAGAAGATGATCCCTCATATCAATAAAATGATGCAGCATCTATGTTACTAGAAATAAGAAATGAAAATCACAATGGTGATGATAATGCGATGAGAAATAGAATATTAGAAGTTGTGTATAAGAAATATATATTAATATTATATGTTATTTAATGATTTATTATATTTTTAAATAATAATTTTCTTATAAGGAAATGTAACATGCATGTTCTTTCTAATTTTATGAAAAATAATTAAATAATTTTGTGTTTTTGATCAAGAAAGGAAAAAATCAGAATAAATAAATTTGTAGATGAGCATACATGTATGACAGCCAACTGTCCAAAAGTTATATACTATTGCCTCTTCCTTAACTCTTTGAAGTAGGGGAAAGCCTAAAGAAGTGCAAAGATTTTTGTTCATTTAAGGATTAAGTTATAATATAATTGATAATAGTTATCTACCTTGAACTTCTAATAAATTTTACATCAAACTTTCAACTACTTAAAGTAATTTAGTATGATTAATTTCTATAAAAAAAATTTATATTTTTTCCATATTTATCCATTAATAATCATGAAGCATTGTTTAAAATAATAATGATATAAGATTATATACTAAATTATCATTTATTTTTTATCCAGCATTTGAAGAAGGTCTTTATTAATATAATTGAACATCAAAATATGATTAATAAATTCTAGTCTATTGGATGGATTATGCCCACTAGAACAATCATTAAAAACTAAAATGTTTTTTCATTTAATAGTTGTGGTAAGCAAATGAGAATCACATGTATCTAGGCCGATTAGATGGCCACATATGAACCATTTCACCACGTGGGTGATAATAATGCTAAAGAAAATCACGCCAGTGAAAGCATGTATCGTTGAGCTGATTCCAACTAGTTCCATATTGAAATGGCTTGAAATGGCTTAAAAACAGTCATTTGCAATGGGAAACATGTTTTGGCCATCATAACATGAAACAAATGTTACCCATTGTGCTTTTGGTAGTGTAGTGAAGCATTGAACCAACAAAGACTAGCTAAAATCTACTATATTTTAGAGATTCAAATACATGATAGATTTTGCTTTAAAAAACACATTTTAATTTTTGACTTTGTAAAATCATTTATCTGAAATCATATTAATAAAAAGATTTTATCAAAGAAACTAATGTGATTTCAAATGAACCATCTAAAAAACTACATGATAATAAATATATGTGACACTAAAAACATACATGAAAAACTAGTCTCACATAGACAATGAGTTTATATACAACACAACCATTAAAAGATGTAAATATAATAGTCAGCGCATAAATTTCCATGTTATTTAGGATCATGATGGAAAAACTAGTACGGTTGATGTGTCGACGTCCATATATTCGCCATCCACGTAGAGACACCTTCCTTGCAACGTACCAACAGTTTAGAGAAAACACTGTAATATATATAAAGCAACAAACAATATGGAAGTCTGGATAGCTATATATTGCGGATAATATGGTATATATAAAGCGAGTAGCAGTACGTGGGCTAAGGCTGCTTGTTTAGGTTTGCGGGTGGAGCAAGCGGAGGTGAAAGGCCAGGAAATGGAATGAAGGGAATAGGTGGGAATCTGAACGGAGATGGGAGGGGGGGAAAAGGCTTGATGGTGGAGGGAGGGGAGGCCGCCTGCCCTGGAATAGCCGGAGCGCCTGGTAGGGTAAAAATAGGAGAAGGAGAGGATGGCATTGCTGGGGAGGCGACCTGCAAAAGATAATGGCTTTTCTCCATATCTCTCGCCCACACACACGCGCTGCACTCAATCACCAACAAAACACTAACCAATACTAAATAAGCCCGGGCAGAAAACATTTTGACTGCAACTGGAAACAATTAGAGAGTCGTCAAAACCACACTGTTTGGTTTTGGTATGTCTTCTCTTGTGTGAGAGGATACAGGAGTTGGGGCTCATATATAATTGTCTTTAAAGTGAAAATCTTAAATTCCTGCCCTCATTTGCGCTCTCATTTGCACGACATGAACAGAAGGGCGATCGGCTCTCATGACAAATTTGTCAGGAGATATTATGGAATAAAAATGTTTATAGTCGGGCTCATACGATGCAAATTTTGTGATTTTACCTTAAGTTATGAGTAATGTAATTAAGAGAGAAGAAATCTCTGTCCTTCACTGTGTATCTGGATCACCTGACGGGTGCAATTAAAGGTAGTCAGGGCGGCCTTTAACACCGAGTGGAAGTAGTTATATCTACGTAATCTTAGGTTCTGTGATGAAACGAAATTTCCAAAGTTTTAGGGCCACAACATGGAAGTTCCTTTCAATCGAAGTAATGTGATTTCGGCATCCAGAGTTGTAGGTGAAGTATTTAGATTTTGATCGTGGGACCACAAGTTCAAAAACCAATTCAACCAATTAGTCTGCCCACACCCATAGGGGAGAAGGGTCCCTAGTTGTGCAGGGTTCAATTGTTGTTATAGAACTTGTACTTATAATATTCGAGTCTTACCAAATAGTTATACTATATATTGTTTTGTTTCAAATAAAATATCATAACTATTCACTATAAATGTATCATTTAAAAAAAAAAATGCTTATTTAATCAAGTATTGTTATCATAGTGAAAAAATATTGTTCTTATGCATACAATTATTAGGATAGCAATGTACAAGCATTGGAGTATCTCATATTAATAGTTTGTCCTATCACAAATATAAAAGGTGAGCACAATAAATACCATTTATTTTCTCATTAAATATGAAGGATTTTCAAAAAGTTTTAGTGTTAAAGTCCATTTTTGTTTGACATAAGTTGTATTTTAAATAATTATGTGTTGTTTTTATAACAATAAATAGATTTTTAGTGTTCAACTATTGATCCATTTGTGTTGAATATAAAAGATAGAGATAGAAAAGATTTATGGTTACCAATAAGTATTTGGTCTATTTAGGTTACATATAAGTTTTATTTTAAATAAAAATATGATAAACTACAAGAAATAAATGGTATTTTTTGTTCAACTACTAGGGGTGCCATGATTAAGTTCTGATCAAATGTTTCAAAAGTCAAATTTTGGATACTTCTCAGTAAAGGTGTTGATGTTGCAAGTTGCATGATGAGTCACACGTCCAAACCTTAGTTATAGATAGATAAGAGGCCAATCCACATTTTGAAAAACAAAACAAAGGTCCTATGATATTCCAATGTAATAACCCTAATTCAAACCGCCCAAGGAGAGAGCACTACATATAAAAGAATATAATAATATAAAGTATAAATTAAAAAGAAGATGGTCAGTGATTTTCCATTGAGAGAATAATGTTAATTATCTCTAAATAAATAAACAACTCCTAAGTGACAATTCCACCAAAGGATCCATACTTTATTAAATGTGATTAAAAGAGCAGAGATTAATTATGAAGAGGATAGTGATTAAAACATAGAGACATGTCCGCTATAAAAAGGTTGCAATAAATAGTTGTGTCTTTTGACCAAATCATGGGTATTAAAGGAAGATATGTCTCAAAGAAAAAATCATAGATCATTTTTTTGGAGATTCATATAGCATTAATAGCATATATCAAGTGCTCCTAAAGAGCCTTGGATCACATTATACAAGCTGCATAAATAATTGATAAATATTAGACACCCAAACAAGGACCAAATCACATAAATTGAAGGACTTAATTCAGAAATAGTGATTAGTCTAGACATCAATAAACCCCATAGTCATATGCATGAAATTGAATGAGAAAATCAAAAACAATGACTGTTTTGTGATGTCTATATCTCATTTTTAAATCAACTAACATTTCATATTGCATTTCAAAAAAATTATATTAGATAGTGGCTTCATTCTTACTAGCATATTATCTATTATTTTCTATACAGAAAGTCAAATATCATCAATCATTGAAGGTTTCTCTTAATATATTAAAATATATCATTATGAGTTATTGATTCTTGGCCTCTTTTGAAATTTTGATTTATAAGACTAAAGAAAAATTTAAGTTAAAATTATAAGGGGATATTACAAGTGGTATCAAATCTATTCAAACCTTCCAACTTGTGAAGGTGGACATGAGTGAAAAGGAAAGGAGATACTACAATAGGGAGATAAGAAAATAATGGGAGCTTGTTCGAGCTCTAAAAGGAAGAACAACCTCCAACATCTTAGGCATCCACAATAGTTCTAAATCTAGAAGTAGTGAACAAGGAGAAAATAATATGGGAGTCAAAGATGTCAATAATTGTATGGACCAATTCATGGCCAAACAAAAGGCTACTCAACAACAGATGGCACAATTTTTCGGCTCATTTTCTCAAATCATGATAAATACAAACAAGAATAACCATATTAGCAATAGTGGAGGAAGTGGAGACAATTAAGGAAATAATAGAACTCTAAATCATTATGTTCCTACAACTAGTTCTAGACCTATGATACCTACCTTTGCACCTAGAATTGATCTACAAGGAGGCAATGAACCAACGTTGGTAGAGTTACAAGATCAATTTCATCAAGATTGGATAGATGGAGGATTGCAAACACATATATCCCTAAAATACCACATGGACCTAAGGATGAATAATTTACCTAACAAAGGTAATAGAGACCATAACAACAATATGAGAAAAAATGGTAAGCTTATCTTGTCATACTTTGATGGTTCCAAAAAATATCACAACACGGCCATGGGTCTAAAAATTTGACGTTTACTTCCAAGTCAATCCCATGCCAGAGACCGAAGCAATCAAATATGTCACCTTACATCTAGATGGGGTGGCTTATGAATGGTGGTATCATGACATGATCACTTTGGGCCATGAAAAAATCACTTCATATGTGTCCAAAATTCATGGAGAAAGTAATAGGGATATTTGATAACAATGACTCAAAGCTCCACTTTAAGGAATCGGCATAACTAAGGCAATGTGGAACCATTGACAAATATATCGCATACTTTCAAAGGCTTTCAATTTTGGTCAATGACATCTTCAAGAGAAGATTGTTTGTACTATTCATGGATGGCCTAATGGATGCTTTAAGGGGTTGGGTCAAAGCCCTCAACCCTAGTACACTTCAAGAAGCCATTAAGAAGGATAAGGATATGGATTCTAGTGATACAAAGAACAAGGTAACATCTAAAGATCCCTTGTTCCAAAAGGACAAAATAGTTACACAACATATCTCAAGGGAATGGCCAAAAAGAGAACGGATGAAGAAACTAGGCAAGATTTGAGAAGGAAGAGACATTGCTTTACTTGCAAAGAACCTTAGGCACTGGGACATAGATTCCTTGGAAAATACAAGATGCATTACATGGAATTCATGCTCAATAATGAGGAAGAAGATAAATTTGATGTAAGTAGTGAGCAAGAGGAAATAGAGGAAAAACCACCAAGAGTGAAAAAACCTACACCTAAAGAAAGGAAGGATGGTATAATTTCCACTATGACTGGAAATCCAAGATCCAATTCATTTAAAGTTCATGGGGTATTGCAAGGACAAAATATAATAGTTTTGATTGAAAGTGGAGCTACTCACAACTTTATTGATTCAAAATTAGTTACCAAGAAAGAGCTCCAAATAGACTTTGAGCATGAAGGGTTTAATGTGAGGGTGGTGGATGGCTACCAAATATCTTGTTCAAATAAGGTACCAAAATTCAAGATTATAATTGGTGACTACATTGTCGCCGATAACTTCTATGTTGTAGAGTTGGGTGATACCAACTCTATACTTAGAATCCAGTGGATGATGTCCATTGGAAAGTATTCAAAAAACTTTCAAACTATGGATTTTAAGTTCAAGGTGGATGGTAAGAAGGTGGTATTCAAAGGACTATCTGATGGAGCTCCATAAGTTGTTTTAGCCAAAAAGATGGAAGGCATATTTAGGCATGGAGATACATCTTGGGCTGCATAATGTCTTGTCCTTCGTAAATCATCAAGCGACAAGCCTAAGTATCATCATGATGATTTACAACCCATCTTGGATAAGCATAGTCTTATTTTTTAGGATATACTAGGTTAGAAGACCACCTAATAGAGGATTTTAACACACTATTGAATTAGAAGAAGGTGTCAAGCCGATTATCAGCACACCATATCGGTGTCCCAAAAATTTCAAGGATAAAATTGAGAAGTGCATCAAGGAATTACTAGAAATGGGTCATATAAGACCTAGCTCTAGTCCATTGGCATATTTCATGGTATTAGTCAAGAAAAAGGATGGAACTCTAAGAAATTGCATTGACTATCGAGCATTAAATAAGAAAATGATCAAAAATCGGTATCCAATCCCCTGGATTGATGAATTATTGGGTGAATTGCATGGTGCAATCTATTTCTCAAAAATAGACTTAAGATTAAGGTACCATCAAATAGGAGTTTGTGAATAGGATATCCATAAGAGGACCTTTCGTTGTCACTACATATGGTCATTATGAGTTTTTGTTTATGCCTTTTGGCTTGACCAATTCCCTAGCCACATTTCAATCTAGTATGAACTACATATTCAATAAGCAGCTACAAAAAAAAAATCTCATATTCTTTGATGACATCCTCATATATATCAAGACATGGGAAGATCATTTAAAACACTTGGATAAGTATTGGGGATCATGGAAGCAGAATCCTTATATGTCGAAATATCCAAGTGTGAATTTGGTATGAACAAATGTTGAATGAACAATACAACTGAGAGTGGGGGTAAATTAGTTGTATCTTATCAAAACATAAAAACCCTCATTAATATTCAAATCCACATGCATTCATTAAACCCTTGAATTTTTATGATGATTTAGAATGAAATAAAATAATAGAAATTGAAACCACTTTAACACTATGCACAAGAGAACACCAGATTTATAAAACCTAACTTGGAGGGAAAAACCATGATGAGGATTAGCTCACAATATAATTAATTGTGAAACTAGTTACAAGGGATCACTTCCTAAATAGGACACACTTTTCAAAAAGGCTCACATCCAAGGCTCACTATTAGAGTAGAAAACAAAGATAGAGAAGAAATGTTACACAAATAACATGATCTCAATGCAATAGAGAATCCACCACAATAGCTTCAACACCTTCCGAGTCCATTTGAATGATTGTAGGACACCTTCTTCTCACTGCATCTGATAATCCAACACCTGAAATTTCACACTACTCTTCTCAATTTTGCATCATTCGCATCACACACTTCTCACTTTCATCTATCTTCACCCCCTTCGTCAATTAAACTCATACTTATACCGTCCTCAACCTTGAAACCCTTTCCAAGGATGGCTATGCACCTCAAACATGAAAATTCAAATTAGGTCAATGCCATAACACTTTTGTGGCAGATAGAAGTGAATTTGTACCACATCAAAACTTAATTGGGACCCAAATCAACAACACCACTTAACCACACACTACTAGAAATAATATCCTTCACATGCATTGTAAACACTAGGTTGGTCATTGCTTATGCAAACACCATTAATCAATTAAGTACACACTTCCTCAATCCCAAGGATGACTTGTGAACCACACACCACACTTGATCATGATCTAGAATATTCCTCAAACACCTTGAAATCCAACAAACTACTTCACCACAACTTCCACCAAAAGAATGTACAAACTTAGTACACTCAAACAACTCTACCATACACTGTTATTTGAAAAACCATCTTCCAAAGCACCAAAACTCAAATCCTTATAATTGAGGTAAACTACCAACACCATCAATGCATCTTCATAATCGCAAGACCTGAAGCATAACTAAAGAGAAAAGTAGAGAAAAAACATTTATCCTAGACACCTCTGTAATGCATAGTCACACACTGGTGAACAAAACTTCTATTGTATGAAAATCTTGCATAACTCTTCGCAACATATCTAAATTTCATAGGAATATCTTCAACCTAAAATAAATGTGAAGCAAAACTAGAACACCTCTCTATAACCCAAAACAACACTACAACATAATGTTTCCTCTTTTTATCAAATTTTCCCAAAAGCACTTGGAAACAAAGTACCAGAAACACATCCACAACATCTTCATCACTACTACATCCATAGATAGAATCTTATCAAAGTAACACTAGAGGTTAAAACCAATGGCTTAACTAATGAAAACATAGTGCAACAAATCAAAGCATAGACAACACCAATTGTTCTTCTTCAATACTAATCTTCCTCAATAGATACAGTTGACACCAATGACAACACAAGCTTTTTGACATCGATGAAAACACCAATCTGCACATACTTGCAAAAATCTCCCCCTTTGTCATTGATGGCAACACATGATGTGAAAAACCATCAAAGACACAATAGCTCTAAACACACTCTCCCCCTTTACATGATTTTCTCTCCCCTTTTTCTTTTTCACATGACTCTTATCCCCCTGATAACTTTCTCTTTTTCATGTGATATTCTCTCCCCCTTTGACATCAATGGAAAAGGAAAAATTGTTTTGCATTATTCTCCCCCTTTTATATCACACAACCTACTTACAATTGCTTTGAATACCTTTCCTTTACTGCTCTAATTACTCTCCCTTAGGAGCATACACCAATCTACAACAATCTAAAATACCACTACCTACTCCCCTTGATAGGTAGTCACCAACATCAGTCTAGAATAAGGGATAGATCTTGAGATCCACTAAATTGATGCATCTCCTTATGCATCTAGTTTAAAGAAAGGGAAATAACCCCCAACTTCTTCTAGAGATACTCAAAATTATCCTTCGGAAGAACCTTAGTGAATATGTCATTAATTTGTTCCTTTGTAGGAACATATTCAAGATTCACTTCATTCTCCACAACCTTCTCTCTTAGAAAGTGATATCTAATTGAAATATATTTTGTTCTTGAATGAATCATTAGATTCTTTAAAAAAAAATATTCCACTTGTATTGTCACAAAAGATAGAAATAGGCTCATCATACACCACTCTGATATCCTTCAATGTTTGCCTCATCCACAACACTTGTATGCAGCAAGATTATGTTGCAATACATACTCAATCTCTGTAGTAGAAAAAAGAAACTGAATCTTGTTTCTTACTTAGCCATGATACCAATCTACATCCAAGAAAGAATGCACCGCCACTTGTACTTTTTCCATCATCCACACAACTAGCCCAATTTTCATTTGTGTAAGCACTTAATGTGAAATTAGTATCCTTTGGATACCACAAACCATGATCTGGAGTGCCCTTTGGGTATCTAAATATCCTTTTACTGCTGCAACATGTGACTCTTTAGGATCTTTTTAAAATCTAGCCACAAGACAAACTGCATGCAGCTCATGATATCCGATCTAGTAGTAGTTAGATATAGTATTCCACCAATCATAGATCTATACTTGCTTTGATTATCCTTAGGGGGTTCATCATTCTTGCTCAATTTACAACCAATAACCATAGGAGTACATACCAGTTTGGAGTATTCTATTCCAAACTTCTTCAACATTTCTTTGACATATTTTCATTGTGAAATGAATATTCCTTTATTTGTTTGATTGATTTGTAGCATGGAAGGAAGAAATTCATATCCCCAAACATAGACATCTCAAACTCTTTTTGCATCTCTTTTGCAAAATTCTTACACATAGCTTCATTGCCTCAAAAAATTATGTCATCAACACACAACTACAATTAGGATTTGATCTTTTTCAACCTTAAAGTAAAGATTACTATCTACAGTACCTTTATTGAATCCTTGTTGTATCAAAAATTTGTCCAACCTTGCATACTAAGCTCTGGGAGCTTGCTTCAATCCATATAAATCCTTCTTCAACTTACAAAGCATATTTGGTTTATTTAATAACTAAAATCCTTCTAGTTGTTCCATGTAGACTTATTCTTCCAATTCTCCATTCAAGAAAGCAGAATTCACATCCATCTGATAAATTTTAAAATCCTTATGAGTTGCAAAAAGCCAAAAACATCCTGATTGCTTCCATTCTATCCATCAAAGAAAATTTATCCTCAAATTCTATTCCTTCTACTTGTGAGTAACCCTTACACACAAGCCTTGCCTTGTTTCTTACTTCTCCACTCTCATTCAGTTTGTTTCTAAATACCCACTTGGTACCAATAATGTTATTGTTTGTTGGTCTTGGGACAATTTACCAAGTCTAATTCTTCTCAATCTACATAAGTTCTTGCATTGCTTTCATCTAATGGTCATCTTTACATGCATCAGTTATAGATTTAGGTTCAACTTTAGAAAGTAAACATAGATTTACCTCTTCTTCACCAACTCTTCTTCTTGTCAACACTCCAAAATTATTTTGTCTCCAATGATATGTTCTTTAGAATGATTTATCTTCACATAATTAGGGGTTTTCAGGGTCTTTTCCATAACTTCTTCCTCTTCATTATGTACTTCATATTCCTTAGCTTTTTCCTCTTCTTCTCTACAAGAAGGTTCATTTGATTCATATCCATCTATCACCACTGAATTTTGCATATCTTCATCAACTTTGACACTTGCACTCTCAACAATCTTTCTTATCCTTTTGTTGTAGCATTTGTAAGATTTTTTTTAGTAGAATATGCGAGGAAGATACCTTCATCAAACCTTGCATAAAAATTTCCTAAGTTCTCATCATCTCTTTTGATATAGCATTTTCTTCCAAACACTCTAAAGTACTTGATAATAGGGATTTTTCCATACCACAACTCATAGGGAGTCTTTGTGCTATTTTCTTTTGCTTGAACTCTATTAAGTATGTAAACAATAGTATGAATTGCTTCTCTCAAGTAGACTTCTAGTAGGTTAGCTTCTTTCATAATAATCCTTGTAGCTTCTTGAACAATCTTGTTTTTCCTTTCAACCACTCCATTTTGTTGAGTAGTCCTAGGGGTAGAATTAGAGGTGAATTCTCCACCTTTTTTAGACCTCAAACATTTGATCTTCAAATCCATTTTATTCTCCACCATAACTTTAAATTCTTTGAATCTATCTAGGGCTTTATATTTTTCTCTAAGAAAATTAACCCATGTAATTCTAGAATAATCATCAATCATAAGCATGAAATACCTATCACCTTGAAGACTTCTCACTCTTGTAGTCCACTACAAAGGTCTATATGTACCAATTTCAACAATCTGATAAAAGATTGTTATTTATCCTTGAAACTACTTCTTGTTTGATTTCCAATCTAACACTCCTTGGAGACAACATTGATAGGCTTTGTACTTCTTAGAAAATCTCTTACTTCTTGTACTAAACTGATTATAACCAAGTTGTCAAAATTGATGTGACACATCCTCCTGTGCCATAACCATATTTCATTAATTTGAGTCATAAAATAATGACCATTAGCATCCTTGAGCTAATAAACATTTCCATTTGTCCTTTTTCCAGCAACAATGACCATTTTGGACCCTTTTCTGATCTCACATCCATCATCCTAAAACATAAGATTGTATCCCTTACTAAACATCTATCCAACACTCAAAAGGTTATGCCTTAAACCCTTAACATAGTAAACAGGATTAGTATTATACTTGTCATCAAAACTAGTTGAACCTATTCCACAAATCTTAGCACCTGAATCGTCTCCAAATCTAACAATTCCTCCATCATATTTTTCAAGTTTAAAAAACTTACTCTTATCTCCAGTCATATTATTTGAGAAACCACTATCAATGATCCAATAGTTCTTATCTTGTCTAACATAAAAAGAAAATACCAAAGTACCTTCAATCTTAAACTTTGTTTTTGGAGCAATTTCCTTCAAACATCTTTTAGAGTTAGCAAAAACATATTCATCCTTTAAATCCATGAAAAAGCATTCATTGTCATCGTAATCTCCATAATCAGATTCATCATCAAAAATACTTGCATCTTCTCTAACATAATAGATTTTCTTGATCATCTTACCTTTGTTTTCCTTATTCTTATTGTTCACAATTCTATTTGGACATCTTGAAGGATAGTGACCTATTTTTCCACAACTAAAACATTTGAAAGGTAATTTACATTTGTACTTACCACTGCCCTTTTTCACCCTTCTTACAAAGTTAGCTTCTCCATCATCAAGATTATCCTAATCTAAATGTTCCGTTTTCTTTGATTTTATAGCCTTAAAAGTAGTTTCCACTTTCACACCAATATTTTGACCAAATTTTCTCATTTCAAATGCAATTAGTGTACCATACAAATGATCTCTAGTGTAAGTATTAAAATCTACAATTTCTTCAATAGCAAGAACTTTTTTACCATAATATTGAGGAAGAGTTTTGAGAATTTTCTTTACCACTTTTGGTTCTTTGACTTTTCCTCCAAGACCTTTGATTGCACTGACAATTTTATCAACTATCTGCATGTAGCTTGTGATATTTTCTTCTTCATACATTCGTATGTTCTCAAATTGTGTCTTCAGATTCTACATCTTAGCTTGTTTAACCATAGCATCTCCTTCATAAATACTTTCTAGCTTATCCCAAATTTCTTTAGCATTTTCCAAATCCATCACTTTTAGTAATTCAAAATTTGCAAGACTACTCAAGAGAACAAACCTTACTTTACCATTTGTTTCATATCCCTTGATCTCATCACTTATGCTCGTTCCATTTACAGGTATGGAATATTGATTCTTTACTAGTTTCCAGACATCATATCCAAGATAAACCAGATAGCCTTCCCTATTTACCTTCTATAATACACAGTCTATGCCATCAAACATAGGGATCTCCTTCTTGTTCACCATCCCAGATCTACCTTAAGTGATTAAGCTTTTCTCCAAGGAACCTTTCTCTAATACCAATTGTTGAATGAACAAGACAACTGAGAGGGGGGGTGAATCAGTTGTATCTTATCAAAATATCAAAATGCTCATTAATATTCATATCTGCATGCATTCATTAAACCCTTAAATTGTTATGATGATTTAGCATGCAAAGCAAATAACAAAAATTGAAACCACTTTAACACCATGTGTAAGAGAACACCAGATTTACATGGAAATCCTAAGGAGGGAAAACCATGATCAGGATTATCTCACATTATAAGTGATTATAAAATTGGTTACAAGTGCTCACTGCTAGAATAGGACACACTATCAAAAAAGGCTCATTGTCAGAGTAGAAAAAGAAGATAGAGAATAAATGTTACATAGAGAACACAATCTCAATGCAATAGAGAATCCACCACAATATCTCCAACACCTTTGCAGTCTGTTTGATTAATTACAAACATCTTCTCCTCACTATAGCTGGTAATCCAGCACTTGAAAGTTCACACTACTTTACTCAATTTTTCATCATTTGTATCACACAATTCACACTTTCATTTATCTTTAACTCCTTCATCAATTCAACTCATACTTATACCATCCTCAACTTTGAAACCCTTTCCAAGGTTGGCTAATCACTTCAAAGGTGGAAATTCAAATTAGGTCAGCACCAAAACACTTCAGTGGCAAATAGAAGTGAACTTGAACCACATCAAAACTTAATTGGGACCAAAATTAACAACACCACTTAACCACATGCTACCACAAACAATATTTATCCTTTGCATGTATTCTAAACACTAGGTCAGTTGTTACCCATGCAAACACCATTAATCAATTAAGTGCATGCTTCATTAATCCCATGGATGACTTGTGAAGCATACACCACACTTGATCATGATCTTTAATATTCATCAAATAGTCTAAAATCCAGAAAACTCCTTCACAACAACTTCCACCTAAAGAATGTACAAACCCAGTACACTCAGACAACTCTACCATACATTGTTATTTGAAAAACTCTCTTCTAAAGCACCAAATCTCAAATCCTCTTGACTAAGGTAAACTACCAAAACCATCAACACATATTCAGAATTGCAAGACATGAAGTGTAACTATGGATAAATGTGGAGAAAAAACATTTCTCCCAAACACCTATGTAATGCATAGTCACATACTAGTGAACACAACTTCTACTATATGATGATCCAGCATACCATATCTTGAATATAATATCTTTGAATACCTCTTACCACCATATCTAAATTGAATAGGTAGATCTCCAATCTAGAAGAAATGTGGAGAAAAACTAGAACACCTCTTTGTAGCCCAAAACAACACTGCAAAACATTGTTTCCTCTTTTTATCAAATTTTCTCAAAAGCACTTGGAAACCAAGTACCAGAAACACATATGCAACATCACTACTACATCTATAGATATAAGCTTATCAAAGTAACACCAGTAACTTAATTGATGAAAACATAGTGCAACAATTCAAAGCATAGACAACACCAACTGCTCTTCTTCAACAGCAATCTTCCTCAACACATGCAGTTGACACCAATGACAACACAAGTTTTTTGACATCAATGATAACAACAATTTTCACATACTTTCAATAATGAAATCGTCTACTTGGGTCACATTATTAGTGCTAAGGGAGTTCAAGTACACCAAGCGAAGATCCAAGCCATCCTAGATTTGCCCCCACCAAAGACCCTCACATAATTACATGGATTCTATATGGGTTGTGTAGTTATTATAGAAGATTTGTAAAAGGGTTTTCCCAACTTGGGCTCCTTTAATAATTCTTACCAAAAAAGGAGCATTCAAATGGACCAATGAGGCCCAAAAAGTATTTGATAAATTGAAGGAGAACATGAGTAGTTGTCCGATTCTTCCCCTACCTTATTTCAACCAGCCCTTTGTACTAGAATGTGATGCATTAGGAGAAGGAATTGAGGTAGTCTTAATGCAAGATGGGAACCCTATTACTTTTGAGAGTAGGAATTTGAAAGATAATGAAATATTGTACTCTACATAAGACAAAGAAATGCATGCCATAATGCATGATGGCCAATTTTTTGACAATACTTAGTTGGTGCGAAGTTTGTTGTAAGGATGGACCATAATAGCTTGAAGTATTTCTTGGAACAAAAAGACCTCAAATGAACGAAAACAAAATTGGGTTAGTAAGATCCAAGCTTATTACTTTTGTAAGGAAGCTAAGGTAGCATAAAAACTTCCTACACTAATCTTGAGAGGAGAATAATGTGAACTTTTACATATCCTTAACAATTACATAATTAACTTAAACAAAAATAAACACAAATACCATGCATACCACAACACAATGATTTACATGGGGAAAACCCTTTTGGGAGAAAAATTCCACACTCCAAAAACCACCCAATATATTATTTAGAAATCAAAAGATGACACTATACTTATAGAGCAAGATTCTCACATGAGTATCACTACTAGAGATCAAGAGACACCATGACTGCTATCAGACTCTTAAAATACACCCATGTCTACATACATCCCACTCGCTTATAACAAGATTTTTGGAACATTCTAGAATTAGGGTTTCACAAGGTCATTTTTCATTTGACATGTTGATGAAAAAACCTTGGCATGTCAGCGAGAAATAAAAAATCAAGGCGATGCCCTGAACCCCACGCCTTGCTACGAGTGTACAATATTTGCATAATCATTCACCACATACCAACATACATCTTATCAATAAATTGTATATAATTGCAAGGTTTTGACACATTTTCCCAACAAATCTCCCACTTGTCAAACACCTTGTAAGGACAACGGAAGGGTTTCATCATCATTTCTAATTACTAGGGGCCAAAAGGCCCATAGTCTCTAAACACCATCTAAACTTCTCTGTGCTCACAAGATTAGTTAAAGAATCAGCAAAATTCATCAAAGTCTCTAACTTAACTAGTTTCACCATGCCATCTTTGACCATATCTCTAATAAAATGATATTGTACATCAATGTGCTTGGTCCTAGCATGAAACATTGGGTTCTTTGCTAGACATATTGCACTCTAACTGTTGCAATAAATTGTCACTGCACCTTGTTTTATTCCAATTTATAAACACAGTCTCTTAAGCCAAATAGCTTCTTTACAAGCATGAGTAGCTGCCATATACTATGCTTCAATAGTGGACAAAGCAACCACAACTTGTCACTTACTCATCTAACTAATTGCACCACCAAATAAAGTAAGCACATAAGCACTGGTGGATATTTTGCTATCAACATCACCTACCCAGTCTAAATCCACATACCCATGAATATCAAGGGGAATCTCATCTTCAGTCATATTACTATGATAACATAAGGAATAATCTGAGGTACCACGCAAATATCTGAAAAACTCTTTTAACTATGTCCTAATGAACTCTACCAAGATTAGACATATATCTAGAAAGAACTCCCACTGCTTGGGCAATGTCTGGTCTAGTACAAAATATAGCATACATCAAACTTCCAACTACACTTTGGTAAGGCACTCTGCTCATGTCTTCCATCTCTAATGGAGATGTTGGATAATCTGAAATAGATAACTTTATTCCAACTAAAATAGGAACACACAATGGTCTATAATCCTACATATCAAACCTTTGTAAAATTGAGTTGACATGCTTACTTTGGCCAAGCCATAGCTTTCTGTTCACTCTATCTCTTTTAATTTCCATCCCAAGAATGTGTTTAGCTGTACCAAGATCTTTCATTTTAAATTTAGCAACAAGTTGAGATTTTAGTTTTGGAATCATACCTTTCCCTCTACCAATAAATAACATATCACCAACATATAATGCAACAAACGGGAAATTATCACCATTAGTTTTATAATAAACACGATGATCTAATTTATAATGCTCAAATCCCAAACTCGACACATATGTATCAAATTTTTGGTACCACATCCTAGGACTCTATTTTAAGCCATACAAAGATTTCTTCAATTTACAAACCAACTTACTTTTACCTTTCATCACGTAGTGCTTTAGATGTGTCATATAAATATCCTCCTCCAAATCACCATGAAGGAAAGAAGTTTTCACATCCATTTGCTCAACCTCTAAATCATAAGCAGTAGCATAGAAAGCAAAAATCTAATGGATGTCATTTTCGCAACAAGAGAAAATATCTCACCATAATCAACACCCTCAACATGAGAGTAACCTTCTTGCAACCAACCTTTCTTTGTACTTCTCAATACCTCTGTCTGAACCAATCTTTTTCTTGAACACCCATTTACAACCAATAGGTCTTCGTCCTTCAGGAAACGGTACAAGATCCCATATATCATTCTTTTTCAAAGATGCCATTTCTTTATCCATGGCAATCTTACAAGATTCTGCATCATTCATACCTAGTGCCTCTTCTACAAATCTACATTCATCCATGTTAGTATTCAAAGCAAAAATACATCTCACATCATCAGGTGAATACCTTTCAGGTGGTTGTCTATGCCTTGTAGACCTACGAAAAAGTTGAGTTGGAGGTTCTTCCTTCTCTTCTGAAGACCCAAAGCTAGATGAGCTCTCCTCAACTTCTTGTCTATCCTTGGGCCTCGATTCAACTTTCTTAGGTGTAGAAGGAAATTAAATCACATCTTCTTATTTACTTTGTTTTGGTTGCAATGTAATAGAAGAGGGCTTAGTTTCTCTAAAAATAACACTTCTACTATGTATTACTTTTATGCAACAGGATCCCAAAGCTTGTATCCTTTCACACCATAACTACATTTGATGAATATACATTTCATAGCCTTGTTCTCCAACTTTGTTTGCTTCTCCTTTGACACATGTGTATATGCCTCACAACCAAAAACTCTTAAGATTTCTTAATGAAGGCTTGCGACCCGACCATGCCTTTATACGCATCTTATCAACAAGAGCTCATGTAAGAGACCTGTTAATCAAGTAATAGGCAATGGCAATAGCTTCAACCCAAAACCTTTGTTCTAAGCTAGCACCACTCAACATAATCCTAGCCTTCTCCATTAGTGTCCTATTCATTCTTTCTACAACTCCATTCCATTGTGGAGAATATGGAGTTGTCTTCTATCTATGAATACCATAATCTTTATAGAATCTATCAAAATCATTAGAGAAAAATTCACCACCATTATCAGTCCTCAAAAAATTATTTTCTTTGTGTTCTACAACTCGACCATTGCTTTAAATTCTTCAAAATGACTGAAAATTAATATTTACTCTTTAAAAATTATACCCATATCCTTCTATTGTAATCATCAATAAATAAAACATAATATGTGGATTTACTAATTGAAGGAACATCTACAATACCAAACACATCAAAATGCATAAGATCCAATACACCACAAGATTTATGAGAACTCAAGTAAAACTGAACATGGTTTTTTTTTCCATAAATACAATGCTCACAAAAAGCAAATTCAAGATTACAATCAGACAAACCTTCAACAAGGTTTTTATTTTTTCAAGGTCCTTAGACTCTTTTCTCCAATGTGGCCAAGTCTTTGGTGCCATAACCTAGTTTTCTTTGCAGGTAACTTTGTCTCAAAATAAAGAGCACCCTTGGGTACCCAAAATCCATGACCATCTACTAAAGGTGAAACCCTCACTTCTTCTACAGACTTTCTTTTCACATAAGTACTATTGCACTCAATAGTGCATGCATAAAGCTTATACAATGTCCCATATCTGACACCTCTAGCAATCACCATAGCACCTCTAACCATCTTGCATCCTGCATTAGAAAATACTACCTACACACCCGCATCTATTAGTTTTCTCACATATAACAAATTTCATGCTAATCCAGGGATTTGAAACACACCATTAATCCTTTTTATTTTGCTATCAGGAAACCTGATTTTAATTTTATCACGACCAACAATGTCTAAATGAGAATCATCGCCCAAGTACACCTTACCTCCATCAAATTCTTCATATTCACAAAACCAATCTCTATTAAATATCATATGAAAAGATGTGCCTGATTTAATTAACCATGCATCATTACCTACACAAGTTGCCAAAGCTGCAATGAATGTGTCACCATCTTCCTTCTTAGAGTCAGAATTAGAATCAATTTTCTTCTTTTATTCTTTGTAGTCCTTATGAACATTTCTAGGCTTACCACAGTTCCAACAAATAACTTTGTACTTTCTAGGAGACTTAGATCTCTCCTTGGACTTGGATTTGTCATGCTTCTCATTCTTCTTGCCTTTTTCCCTAGGTCTTCCACGAACATTCAGAGCCTCCTTGGCACTGATGGATACCTTCTTCCTCATCTCTTTAGAAAGAAAAGAACCCACCACATCCTCAGTCTTCAATATAATAGAAGTAATCCCAATAGCCATAATAAGAGAATCCCACGAATCAGGAAAAGAACAAAGCAAGATCTTCCATTTCTCTTCCTCGTCCATGTTTTGACACCAACTGATGCCAACTAAGCCACCAACATATTAAATGTTTTTAGGTGATCTGTAATTCATCCACCCTCTTCCATTCTCAAGGAATACAATTTCTTCCTTAAGAAAATCTTGTTCACTAAAGATTTGGCTTGATACATATCACCAAGCTTCTTCCATAGTTTCTCTGTAGAGATCTCTTCATGGACATCGATTAAAATAGAGTCTACCAAGCACAATTTGATTAGACCCTTGGCTTTATGGTCCATAACATCATATTGAGAAGCTTGAGTAGGATCTGTAGGCCTTGAAACATTCTCATCAACAACATCCCATAGATCTCGATCTATCAACAAACCCTCCATCTTTAGCTTCCACATTTCAAAATTATTTCCAAAAAATTTATCCACCTCTATTCTCCTTGATGAAATTTCCATCTGAAAATTCATACAACAAAATCACAAAGTGTCTTCTGCACAATCTCCCACTCAAATTTGGATTAGTTCGAAAAACCCAACAACCCACAATTGAAACCAAAGGTGATCAAGCTCTGATACCACTTGTAAGGAAGCTAAGGTAGTTAAAAAACCTCCTACACTAATAGTGAGAGGAGAATAATACAAAATTTTACAAATCCTTAATAGTTACAAGAACTTAAACACAAATATCATGCATGCCACAACACAATTATTTACATGGGGAAAACCCTTTCAAGAGAAAAACCCCACTCCAAAAGTTGCCCAACATATTATTTAGAAATCAAAAGATTACAATATACTTGCAGAGCAAGCTTCTCATAGGAAAATCACTACCATAAATCAAGAGACACCACAATTGCTATCAAACTCTTAGAATACACCCACATCTACATACATCCCACTCGCTTATAACAAGCTTTTTGAAACCTTCTAGAATTAGGGTTTCACAAGGTCATTTTTCATTTGACATGTTAACAGAAAAACCTTGACATGTCAGTGGGAAAAAAAATTAGGGCAATGCCTTGAACCCCACGTCTTGCTACGAGTGTACAATATTTTCATAATCAATCACCACATATTAACATACATCCTATCGATAAATTATATATAATTGCAAGGTTGAGACACATTTTCCCAAAAACTTTGATATTGAGTATAAAAGGGGAAGAGAAACATGGTGGTCAATGCCCTATCCCAAAAGCCTACTATTTGTTCACTATATGAAGTCGCAACCAATTGGAAGGCGCATTTACTAGCAGAGTATTCAAAGAAAACTTTTGCAAGTGTACTATTGGAGGGAAGAGTGCAAGATGAGGAATACAAGGTAGTAGATTACATCATCTATTACAAAGATAGGATCTACCTAGTGTTGAAATCAAAACTAGAGGAAAAAATCTCAAAGGTCATTCATGAGACCCCATTGGTAGAACACCCTAGGTAATTTGAGACCTATAAAAAATTTAGGGAAAGGTTCAATTGGAAGGGCCTCAAGGATAATTCCCTTTAATTTATGAGGGAATGCACTACATGTCAACAAAACAATGCAGAACATACTTTCCCCACAAGATTTTTGCAACCTCTTCCCATTCCAAAAAAAAATGGGAAAGCATTTCAATGGAATTTATCACCGAACTCTCTAAAATCCATGTTAAAGATTGTATCTTTGGGGTTTTCAATCAACTGACCAAGTATGTCCACTTCATTTCAATTTGGTTTGAGTACAAAGCTCCACAAAATGTAGAGATATTCTTCGAGGAAATATTCAGACTCCATGTACTTCCCAAAAATATAGTAAGTGACCATTATAGCAGATTTCTTAGCATCTTTTGGACTCAATTGTTCAAGCTATTTGGCATGGATTTAACACCAAGTACTAGCTACCACCTATAAATAAATGGGAAAATTGAAATTGTGAATAAATGGGTTGAAGGCTACCTGCATAACTATATGGCTGGCTAACAGAGGATATGGATTAAGTGGCTTCATTTTGGAGAATATTGCTATAACACCACTTATCACATGTTAATTGGGATGACACCATTCAATGTATTATATGGATATGATGTGCCATCATTCTTAGATATGGAATTTCCATAAATAAAGAACCCAAAAACAAAGAATGGGTCCAAGAATGTCAAGATATTCTGAAGTCTCTGAAGAATAATTTACACCATGCCAAAAGCCAACAAAATATCTTTGTCGATAAACATAAGGTTGAGAAAATTTTGGAGGTTGAATATTTGGTTTACCTCCACTTACAACCATATCGATTTTCATCCTTGAATAAAAAAGGTTCCGAGAAGTTTAAGCCTTAGTACTACAGGCCTTACAAGGTGACCAAGCAGATAGGAGAAGTGGCATATGCGTTATAGCTCCTAGAAAATAGTAGAATATATAATGTATTCCATGTATCATGTCTTAAGAAGGCTCTAGGACATTAGATTGCATCCTCCATCGAGCTTCCTCCTTTGAATGAAGAAGGAAAGTTGGTTTTGATTCTCATAAATTTATAGACACAAGAGAGGGAAGGTTGAGAAATAAGGTCATCAAATAATATCTCATAAATGGAAAGGTTTAACTATGGAATACAATACATGGGAAAATGATCAAGTATTCCAACATCATAACCTATGAATGCTTGTGGGTAAGCATTTTCAAGGAGGGGAGACTATAATAACCCTCATTCAAACCACCCAAGGAGAGTGAACTATGTCTCAAACAAAACATC
Organism: Sequoiadendron giganteum; assembly: GCA_007115665.2. NCBI lineage: Eukaryota > Viridiplantae > Streptophyta > Pinopsida > Cupressales > Cupressaceae > Sequoiadendron > Sequoiadendron giganteum. Next base: position 199,770,463 of record CM021100.1, read on the forward strand.
ATCGATCGGTTGTGGAGATTCATATAGCATTAATAGCAGATATAAAGTGCTCCTAGGGAGCCTTGGGTCGCATTGTTAAATATTACACACCCAAATAAGGACCAAATCGCATAAATTGAAGTAATTAATTTAGAAACAATGATTAGTTTACACATCAATAAACCCCATAGTTATATGAATGAAATTGAATGATTAAATCATAAATAGCAACCATGTTGTGATGTCTATGTCCTATTTTTAAATCACTTATCATTTGAAATTGCATTTTAGAATTTATATAAGATGGTGACTTCATTCTTACTAACATATTATCTATTATTTTCTATATAGAAGTCAAATAATCATTAACCATTGAAGGTTCCTCTTAATAGATTATAATATTTCATTAGGAGTTATTGATTCTTGGCCTATTTTGACATTTGATTTATAAGACTAAAGAAAAATTTAAGTTAAAACTATTTGGGGACATTACATCCAATCAATCATTACATGCTCACAAAGTTATCTTGCATGAATATTGGCCCCTCTCCTCTATAAACCACCTACAGTTTTGAATAATTTTGTTTCCATTGAAGTTGAAGATATAGGTTATCGGGTATTTCAATTCTTTCACTATTTAGATAGTGTTAGGAATTGAATGATGAATTATCTATCTAGTTAATTTTTTTATTATGGAAATTCAAGGGTGAATTCATAATTACCAATCCAAAATGTGTTCGCTTGGTTCATATTTTCTCAATAGTATAAGTATAAATGGTATCTACAATGCTAATCTCAATAAAATTTATATCATAATTAGAAAGTCTCAATAAGATTTTGTATAAATGTTCATCAATATATAATGTTGATTTTATTATAAATTACATAGACAACTATTGCAAGTATGTGTTGTTGGTGTTTTCATTGACGTCAAAAAGCTTTGGTTTAGTCATTGGTGTCAACTGTATGAGCAAGAGATTGTTGCAAGAGTGTGGGAAGTTGGTACTGAGTTGTTGTTGTCTTTGATGATGCTTTGATTAACTTCATTATGTCATCATTAGTAGGCTATTGGTGTCAACCTATAGGGTTTCTTTGATAAGCTTTTGTATATGGATGTGTGGTTGATTTTCTATGTTGTAGTTTTCTTGGTGGTCATGAGGAATTATTGAAGATGTTGATAATATGTTTTTGGTGCTTGGTTTCCAAGTGGTGTTTTGTGTTGCAAAGTAGGGTTCTGGTTTCGCTTTTTATTTATTCTGGGTTGAAAATCTACTTGTGAAATTTATATATGTTGGTCAGAGGTGTTCAGAGGCTTTGCATCCAGAATATGCTGTGTTGGATCATTGTGTGGAGGAAGTTGTGTTCACCAGTGTGTAAACTGTGTATTGTAAATGTGTTTGGGAGAAATGTTTTTGCTCCAAATTTCTCTGCATAATGGTTTTAGGTCTTACAGACTTGGAAGGGTGTTTTAGTGTGTGTATCTTTGTTCAGATGAATTTGTTCGTGGTTTGGTGCTTTAGAAGCTAGCTTCTTGAGTTGCAGTGTATGGAAGAGTTGTTTGAGTGTACTAGGTGTGTACATTCTTCAAGTGAAAGTGGTTGTGAAGGAATTTTCTTCTTTCCAGGGTGTTTGAGGAATATTCTATATTGTGTTCAATTTTATGTTATTTTGACGAGTTGTCTTTAGATTTGAGGAAGCGTGTACTTAAATTTTTTATGGTATTAGTTTAGGTTCAAGCGACCTTGGGTGTTTACACTAATTGCGAGGGTACTTTGATGTTTGTGTAAGTGTGGCATGGCATGTATTAGTGAATTTAGGTCCTAGCTAAGTTGTGTTGTGGTTTTCCTTCATTCCTTTCCACCGTGGGAATGTCTTGGTGTCAACCTAATTTGAATTTACATGATTAAGATGAGTAGTTGACCAAGGAGAATGTTTTCAAAGTTGAATATGGTATAAATATGAGATGAGTTGTTGAGGGATGTTAATATATATGTGATAGATGTGAATTATGTGAAGTGAATAGTTGTAGGGTGAAAATTTGTGCAGTGCAGTGTGAGATTTCATGTGTTAGATTATTGAATGCAATGAGAAAAAGGTGTCTACAATTCTTCAGAAAGACTATAAAGGTGTTAGTGATTTTTTGGTGGAATTTTCCATTGCATTGAAATGAATTTATCATTGCAACACTCTTCTCTATCTTATTTTCTATTCTAGAAATGAGCCTTTAGTAGTGAGCCCTATTGTATTCAATGTTGATATTATTTAGGTGTGGAGCCTGATCAGTCTCCAAGTGGGAGATTGTTGGTATGTGGCGACTGATCATTCTATATTGTACACTCTTCATGTATCCTCACCGGGGTCCAGGGCCGGGCCGGGCCCCGGGTGGGGTTTTGGGGGCGGTAGCCCCCGAAAATGGGGGTTCGGGGGCGATAGCCCCCGAGAAACAGTATCATAAGAAACATGCGATTATTCACGATATTGTAATAGGGTTTTACACTGATTAATGAAATCATTAGATGGCCGCGGTTTGGTGGATGTAGCCCACATTGGGTGAACCACGTTAAATTCTCTGTGTTATTTTTTCTGTGTGTTTTATTTCTAGTTTATTTGATAAAATTTGCATTTAGCTTTTAGATATCTGCCTCAAAAACCTAACAAGTGGTATCAGAGCGGGTTGTTTTCAATTATCGTTTGCAGGAAAGTCTCACAATTGAGTGGGAGTCTCATGGTTAAGTGGGAGCAATGGCAGACGAGGGTAAGATGAAGGTTGATAAGTTCAATGGGCAGAACTATCAGTTATGGAAGATGCAGATGGAGGACTATCTCTATCAGAAGGATTTGTGGTGGCCATTGGAAGGGAAAACCAAGAAACCTACAGCAATGTCAGATGAGGACTGGGATATTTTGGACAGAAAGGCACTTGGCAGTATTCGCTTATGCCTGGCACAATCGGTGGCATTCAATATTACAACAGCAAAGACAACTCTAGAGTTGATGGAAACCTTAGAAAAGTTATATGAAAAGCCTTCCGTTTCGAATAAGGTATTTCTTATGAAGCGTTTATTTAATATGCAAATGGTAGAAGGTGGATTAGTTACTGATCATTTGAATGAATTTAATACGGTTACCAGTCAATTAATTTTTGTAAAAGTTAACTTTGATGAAGAAGTTAGGGCTCTTTTGATTCTGTGTTCTTTGCCTGAAAGCTGGAATAGCTTGGTAATGGTGGTTAGCAATTCTGTTTCTGGTTCAAATACATTGAAATTTGATGATGTTGTTGCTGTTATTTTGAGCGAAGAAATTCGTAGGAAAAGCTCAGGTGGAACATCCACATCAGGCAATGTTTTGAATGCAAAAAGCAGGGGTAGAACAAATGAGAGACGAAACACTTTTGGGAGTCGTGGGAAGTCATGAGGAAAATCAAGGGACAGAAGGTCCTAATCTAGAGACAAGAGGGATTGTTGGTACTGTGGTAAGCCAGGGCATGTAAAGAAAGATTGTTGGTCTCAAAAAAATAAAGGAGGGGACAAACAAGAAGGAAATAAAGAGGCAAATGTGGTAAGTAATAAATCTGATGAGGATGCTTTGATTCTTTGTCTTGACAATGTTGATGATTCTTGGGTGTTAGACTCAGGGGCTTCATTTCATGCTGTGCCCCATAGAAATTATTTTCTTGATTATGTCCAAGGGGATTTTGAGTTGGTTTATTTGGGAGATAATGAACCCTGTTAGATTGTTGGAAAGGGAAGAATCAAGATCAAGTTGCAGAATGAGAATCATTGGCTACTACATGAGGTAAGGCACGTTCCAAAGCTAAAAATAAATTTAATTTCTGCAGGGCAACTAGATGATGAAGGTTGTGTTGTTACATTTAGTGATAAAAATTGAAAGGTTACAAAAGGTGCCTTAGTAGTAGAAAAAGGTGTGAAAGTAGGCACCTTATCTTTGTGCAGGTCATACTATTCCTTCTATTTTAGCTATTGTAGATAAAAATCAATGTTCAGGAACAGTTGTTGCAGTTCAGTAGGAAGAAAATCAAATAGATGCTACGAATTCTGAATCAGCACTATGGCATAACAGACTTGGGCACATGAGTGCAAAAGGTATGAAAGTACTTCATTCAAAGAATGTTTTACCAGGTCTAAAATGTGTTAATATGGATTTTTGTGAAAGTTGTGTGTATGGCAAACAAAAGAGAGTTAGTTTTCTCAAGGATGGGAAACAAAAGAAAGATGAAAAATTGGAGCTTGTGCATATGGATGTATGGGGACCAGCTCAGGTATCTTCTCTTGGTGGCTCTCATTATTATGTCACATTCATTGATGATGCAACTAGGAAGGTATGGATTTATTTCATTAGGCAGAAATCTGATGTATTTGAAACTTTTAAAAAATGGAGAAGTTTGGTTGAGAATGAGATAGGTAAAAAGTTAAAATGTCTCAGATTTAATAATGGTGGTGAGTATTGCAGTAAAAATTTTGAAGATTATTGTTACTTTAATGGTATTCGTGGCAGAAAACGGTTCCAAGGACTCCACAGGAAAATGGAGTGGTTGAGCGTATGAATAGAACAATAATGGAGCGTGCACGGACTATGAGACTGCATGTTGGGTTGCCTTTAAACATGTGGGAAGAGGCTATAAACATTGTTGTTTATTTAATTAATAAAGGTCCATCTAATCCTTTGGGTTGTGGTATTCCAGAGGAAGCATAGAAAGGTAAGAAGGTGAGTTATTCTTTTCTGAAAACCTTCAGTTGTGAAGCATTTGCACATGTAGATTCTGAAAATAGAACCAAGCTTGATGCAAAATCAAGGAAATTTATATTTGTTGGATATGGCATTGATGAATTTGGTTATAGGCTTTGAGATTTTGAAAATAAAAAAATTGTGAGAAGCAGGGATGTCATATTCAATGAGAAAGTGTTGTACAAAGATCTATTGCAGCAACATGAGAAGAAAGAACAGGATTATGCAGTGTTGGATGATATTACAAACAACAATGTTCCAGTGGTTCCTCATGCTCCGCAACAACAGCAACAAGAAATACCACAAACTCCAGTGAATGTTAGGCGGTCTTCAAGGTTAAGTAGACCTCCAGAAAGATTTTCTCCCTCTTTGTACTCTATTTTATTAACTGATGCTGGTGAACTAGAATTTTATCATGAAGCTATGCAGGTGGATACCAAGGTTTAGTGGGAGCATGGAATGGAAGAAGAAATGGACTCCTTGCTGAAAAATCAAACTTGGGAATTATGCAAGTTGCCTACAAGTAAAAAGGTTTTAGCAAACAAATGGGTTTATAGGATGAAAGAGGAGGATGGAGGTAAGAAAAGATTTAAATCCAGATTAGTTGTAAAGGGATTTGCACAGAAATAGGGTATTGATTTTGATGAAATATTTTCTCCAATTGTTAAAATGACCTCTATTCATACTGTGTTAAGTATTGTGGCAGTTGAAGATTTGCATTTAGAACAGCTTGATGTTAAAACTGCCTTTCTCCATGGTGATTTGGAAGAGGAAATTTATATGGAACAACCACAAGGATTTGAGGTCAAAGGTAAGGAGAAACTAGTTTGCAGATTGAAGAAAAGCTTATATGGCTTGAAGCAATCACCTCGATAATGGTATCTTAAATTTGATAGTTTTATGGTTGAGCAAGGTTACAACAGGTGTAATTCAGACCATTGTGTTTATTTTAAGATGCTAGGTGAAGATAGCTACATTATTTTATGTTTATATGTTGATGATATGCTTGTAGCGGGGTCTAACATGGATCACATAAAGGAGTTAAAACAACAGTTAGCAAATTCATTTGCTATGAAGGATTTGGGGGCAGCAAAACAAATCCTTGGTATGAAGATTACAAGAGATAGGAAAAATAGAAAAAAAATTTTATCCCAGGTTGATTATGTTAAAAAGGTGTTGCAGAGATTTCATATGGAGAATGCAAAAGCTGTCCGCACACCTTTGCCCAGTCATATAAAATTGACTAAGGATATGTGTCCAAAGACACAAGAGGAGGAAGAAAAAATGTCCAAGGTACCATATGCTTCAGCTATAGGTAGTTTAATGTATGCCATGGTATGCACGAGACTAGATATTGCACATGTTGTAGGAGTTGTTAGTCGGTATATGAGTAATCTAGGAATTGAGCATTGGAATGTAGTGAAATGGATTCTCAGGTATTTGAGAGGTACACCAGATAAAAATTTATGTTTTGAGGGCTCTAATACAGATTTAAAAGGCTATGTTGACTCAGATCTGGCAGGGGATATTGATACCAGGTGGAGTACCGCAAGTTATGTATTTACCGTTGGTGGGACAGCAGTAAGTTGGATATCTCAATTGCAAAATGTGGTTGCTTTATCCACCACAAAGGCAGAGTATGTGGCTGTAATAGAGGCAGCAAAGGAGATGATATGGATGCAACTTTTTATGGAAGAGTTGGGAAAACAAAAGGCTAAAAATTACTTGTTTACACACAGCCAGAGTGCTATACATCTTGCAAAGAATTCTGCCTTGCACTCTAAAACCAAACACATACAGTTGAAGTATCATTTCATTCGGTCAGTGTTGGAGGATGGATAGGTAAAGCTGGAAAAGATACATACAGATGTAAATCCAGTGGATATGTTTACTAAAGTAGTGATAAGGGAGAAGCTGAGCTCCTCTTCAGCTTCGGTTGGCCTTCAAGGTTGAATTAAAGTATAAGAAAGCAGCAAGGTCCAAGGTGCTTATTTCCAGTGGGAGCTGTAAGTGCAACGGTGTCGTCCAGGTTCAGTCTCCAAGTGGGAGATTGTTTAGGTGTGGAGCCTGATCAGTCTCCAAGTGGGAGATTGTTGGTATGTGGCGACTGGTCATTCTATAGTGTACACTCTTCATGTATCCTCGTCAGGGTCCAGGGCTAGGTCGGGCTCTAGGCGGGGGTTCGGGGGCAGCAACCCCCAAAAACGAGGGTTCGGGGGCTATAGCCCTCGAGAAAAAATTTTCTCCTGCTTTTTCGCAAAATTATTGAAAAAGGGAAAAATCACAAGGGAAAAAACCCCATTTTTGTATAACCCTAATTTATAAAGGGTTTATGATAGAGTTACAGTATCATAAGAAACAGGCTATTATTCGCGATATTGTAATAGGGTTTTACACTGGTTAATGAAATCATTGGATGGCTATGGTTTGGTGGATGTAACCCACATTGGGTGAACCACATTAAATTCTCTGTGTTATTTTTTTTGTGTGTTTTATTTTTGGTTTATTTGATAAAATCTACATTTAGCATTTAGATATCTACCTCAAAAACCTAACACATATTACTTTATATTGTGAGTTAATCCTCATTGTTGTTTTTCCCATCTTAGGTTTTCCATGTAAATTTAATAGGATCACATTACGACTTGACATTTTAATAGGATCACATTTCTGGCATGCCCGGTGGGACCCACAAATGGGTCTTTTTTCTTCACGTTTGTTGTTGTTGAAGATTTTTACAGGTTCAGGTCGCAAAGGGGTGAATACGCCCTCACGATCTAATGTTTCTGACAGTTTTTACTACAGAAGTGCAAATACACCCTCACGATACGACGTTTTTGACAGTTTTTAATGCAGAAGTGCGGATACGCCCTCGCGTTTTGATGTTTTTACTAACTGTTTTTCTGTAGAAATGCGGATACGCCCTCGCGTTCCTACATTTTTGTTAACTATTTTTTTGCAAAAGTGTGGATACACCCCTACGTTTCGATGTTTGTTTTTTTGCTAACTATTTTTCTGCAAATATGCCCCCGTGTTCCAATGTTTTTTGCTAACTGTTTTTTTTGCAGAAGTGCGGATACGCCCCCGCATTCTAACATTTTTGCCTAACTATTTTCTGCAGAAGTGCAGATATGCCCCCGTGTTCCAACATTTTTGCTAACTGTTTTCTACAAAGGGGCAGATTTTCCCACCCAGTTCAGCATTTTTCACTGCAAAGGGGCAGATTTTCCCTAAACAGCAGGTTCGAAAAGGTAAAAAAGTTGCATTTTAGCTTCGTTTTTGCCTCTTTTTTTTGTTGTTTTATGCTCTAATCCTCTAACCCTATTTTTTGGTGGATGAAGTCAGATTTCTTGCTGATATCTTGAGTATTTTGCTGAAAATCACAAAGGGAAAAAGATAAAACAACTAACATTTGCTTGCAGGACCTTTGTTTTATTCTGATTTTTGAAGTCTTTCCTTACTGCTTTATCTATTTACTTAGTATAAGTAGGGGAAAGTAATATTTTTTGCTTGTTGTGTTTGTTTTATTTATGTTACCCTAAGGGGGCATTAGTTTGTTTTCACCTTCCCCCTTTGCACTTTGTGCGGATCTGAGGGGGGTAGTTGGGAATGATTAGTGTCTTCTTCTTAGCAAGACCTGCTTGGGGATTTCATCACCCCAAGGGATGATCCCAACCACGTGTACCAACGGGGTATATAAAGGGGGGAGAGCCAAAGTTGTACCCCAATCCAGTTGCGTCGTAATTGGTGGAACGTCGAAGCTAGAGTGATACCTAGATAGACATGAAGAGTTGGTCTGAGCCTTTCAATATCTCACTAGGGTTTTTGACTCACGCTTGTGATGGACTGGTGTTCACAGTTGTGCCTCACATATCGAGCATATATCAAGGACTACCTAGAAACCTTGTTCATCCTAGAGTAAGACTGTTGCTAGCCATACCCCTTAATACTAATCATAGGATTATGCTTGTTCAAAGTGTCTTTCTCTAAAAAACCAGTAAATTTTGATAAGTCAAACCTTCATTGAATCATTTCAAGTCCTTGCCATAATCCCTCATTCCAAACCAAGTCACTATTTTTCTATAGAGGGGCAGATTTTCCCCCTTATTTCAGCATTTCTCACTGCAGAAGTGCGGATACGCCCCCTTGTTTCAGCATTTCTCATTGCAGAAGTGCAGTACACCCCCCTATTCTGACATTTCTGACAGTTTTTACTGCAAAAGTGTGGATACGCCCCCTAAACAAACAATTTCATCCATTTGACCATTTTAAACTCCCATTTGAACTCCCAAAAGTCTCCATTTGACCATTTGATCATTCTAAACACTCATCTAACCAATTCAAACATCCATTTGACCATTCCAAACCTCCACTTAACCTTTCTAAAACATCCATTTATCACATTCTCATTGATCATTCCACCATTTGGGATACCCATCTTACCGTGTGACCTAAACATTTGCACTTTCCAAAAAGATCACTTCAACAACACATCTTCCATTTGCATTCATCATCATCTCTCAACACAAAATCCCTTAAACCTTGTTTTAGGAGTTATCTGCCGAATTGACCAAGGCATTAAGTTTGATCATTATCCTACATATCAATCCTTTTCTTCGACCTAATCAATCCACTTCTATCTTGAGGTGGATTTGTGTTGTAAGCTAATGTCATTGGCACAAATCAATCCCCTTCCATCTCAAGGTGGATTCGGTGTTGTGATCATTGATTAAGATAGCTCAAATCAATCAACCAATGTCATCAGTCACTTAGGGTGACTTCCAAATCAGGTTTTAGGATCCCCTCCATCAACCAATCCTCATCCAAATCATCCAATTGATACATCATCAATTGATCCAATCAAATCCAATCCTTATCCAAATCATCCAATTGATACATCATCAATTGATCCAATCAAATCCAATCCAAATCAAATCATCCAATTGATAAATCATCAATTGATCCAATCAAATCCAATCTTCATCCAAATCATCCAATTGATCCATCATCATTTGATCCAAACAATCCAATCTTCATCCAAATCATCAAATTGATACATCATCATTTGATCCAAACAATCCAATCCTCATCCAAATCATCAAATTGGTACATCATCATTTGATCCAATCAAATCAATTCTCATACAAATCATCAAATTGATACATCATCATTTGATCCAAACAATCCAATCCTCATCCAAATCATCATCCAATTGATACATCATCAATTGATCCATCATCCAATCTAAATCTATCAATCCAAATCATCACCTAGATCATCCTTTGGAGATTGCATCTTGAAATCACTTAGTTGTTTTGCATGTTCATGCCCGTTTAGACTCATTCACAAACAAAAAAGCAAATGGCAGACCAACAAACTCAAGGTTCCCAACCAAATGTCCCTCAAGATCCTAATAACATTCCACACGATCCCCATAATGGCGTCTCATCTCAATCAAACATCGACATCCAGAATATCACACCACCTAGTGACGAAAACATGGTCAATCAACCCAAAGTCACCGTTGACAAATATCTCAATAATACTACCAATGTTCAAATGACGAATCATCTCCTAAACGAACGTGGGGATAAGATCCTTGCCACCTTACTCATGAAGGGATTCAAACCACCGTCTGGTTTCAATACATCACAATATGCCCTTCCTCCATTTTTTTACCCACAAACCTCACAAAATGTTCCAGAAAGTTCCTATGTTCCTGAGGGTGCACCCACTGAAAATTGGTACCACCTCAAACTTGGAAATGTTGTCATCCATCAAATCCAAGAATATCCTCGTCTTCCAACCACAACATCTAATATTCCCCCACCCGATCCTAATGATCCCCATACCTATGGCATGTCGCCATACATCCCATCTGCTCCACCGCTTCCTCCCCCATATTCTAATATTGGGGGCACACCTACACTTACCAATGTGCCACCTCCTGCATTTCAACAACCTCCAAACAATCCACACCAATCCACCACAGTACAAGCACCGCCAAAACATGTTGCTACTATTATAGCTTCATCTCAACACTTGCATCCACAACATCCGAAACACACTACCATTCTCACACAACCATCACATCAAGTAGTGCAGCCTACATCTCAACAACAACCACACATCTCACCTCACCCATCTCATCAACAACAACATATCTTATCTCACCCACCTCATCAACAACAACAATGACCTCCACAACAACATGTGCATATCCCTACACAACCACATCATAATTTGCTTACTAAGTACCTCTATCATCCCTCTAGCACATACACTATTCCATCCCATACGAATCTTCATCAGAATGCATGAAACCAAACACATACCCAACCGCCACCTTACACCAATATTTCACAACCACAATATCATCCCCACCAACAAACATCGAATCCATACCCATATGCCACACAACAAACCACCATCACGCAACAATACCAATGATATCTGCCCTACTTTCAACAACAACAAACTCACCAACAGGGGGCACCTTACACTTCCTATTACCAACAACCATCATCACATCAACAAAGAGGCCCTACCTCTACACATTACCAAATTGCTACGCAGCAATAGGAACCCTCTCTTGTTTCCTACTATCAACAACAAGTGGCTCCCACTCAACATAATCAATCATCCAACTATCAATCCACTTACAATCAACCAACGCATTCATATCCGACTCAACCCGTTTATATCCAACAACAGTAGGGCCATCCTCATCATATCCACAATATTATCCATACAATCAATCCACTTTGACTCCCACGACTCTCGTCAATAAGGACTTGGAAGAAGTAAAAGCAACATTAAAGGACCTACAAGTTGGAGCAGGTAAACAATCATTCAAGTTTAAGGACATATGTCCTTATCCTTTTGATCCCTCCATCTCCTTGATGCCTTTTCCCAAACATTTTGAGATACCAAAATTCGATAAATACAAAGGAACCAAGGATCCTAGAGCTCACCTTCAATAATTTTATGCCCATTGCCAAGAGGTCATGCATAATGACAATTATCTTATCCAAATTTTCCCAAAGAGTCTACAAGGGGTTGCCCTCAACTGGTTTATGGGTCTTGAAAAGGGATCTATCAAAACCTTTGCACAATTATCCGAACAGTTTGTCTCTCACTTCTCTTTTAATATAAAGAAAGATATTGACACGCTTGATCTCCTCAAAGAAAAACAACATGATGGGGAGACCTTTGCAAGCTACTTGCAAAGCTGGAGTGCCTTGGCTAGTAGGCTGAAATCCCCACCAACAGAAAAAGACATGGTCATGCTATTTATCAAAAATTTGCACCTAAATATGGCTCATAACTTCCAACTCCATTGTATCACCACCTTTGCAAGACTTCTAGAGAAAGGCCCCATCTTAGAATGAGCCCTTGTTGCAAAAGGGCAAGTCAAACATTTTAATTCTGATAGACAGAAATCCTTTGGGGATAAACCTTGTTATTGGAATCAAAATAAAAAATTTGTCAATGACAGTGTCACTGACACCAAACATGTTCAAGTGGCCACCACCACACAAAAATACCCTCCTCAGCAACAACCATCAGTCCAGAACACCATATCCATCCCTAAAGGGGCACCATGCCAACAATCCAACCAAACTAACCAAGGGGGAAACGAACAACAATTCACTCAGTTGGGAGAACCCCTTAGCATGGTGTTTAACAAGCTTCTTCAAGCTAATTATCCCATCACATATCCTATCACCAAACCTCTTGATACATCTAAACCCAAGCCTACTTGGTTTAAAGACAACGAATATTGTGAATTTCACAAGATTAAGGGACATACCTTAGATAAATGTCAAGGCCTAAAAACCTACATTCAAGGCCTCATAGATCGAGGTGAAATCCATGTAGATTCTAATGCAGCATCTTCGTCCAATGCTCAACTCGAGATATATCAAAACGCTTTTCCTAACCATAATTAGGGTCCTAGTACTTCCAACTCTAATCCTAGACCTAGCAACAATAATAAGCAAGGTAATAGCACCAATAACATCAGCTATAAAAATGTGCCATACAATTATCAAGGTGTGGTTTCATATGTAGAACAAGTGGAGCCACGTATATCCATGCTACATGTCAAATGAAAAGATCCACAATGTGTTGTTACCACTCGGCAAACCCGCATCACAGTCCCAACAACTCCTCCATCTACCCAACGACCATCCGTCAATTCACAATATAACATCCTAGACCATCTAGGCAAGACTGCAGCCCAAATATCCATCTTAGATCTGCTTAAGTCATCTCCCGTGCATCAAGACATCTTGACTAAGGCTTTGCAAAGCACCCAAGTGCCTGATAATATTGACCCTAACCAATTCCAAGCATTGGTAGGAAATCTCTCATCAACCTATCAGTTAGCCTTTAGCCAAAAAGACATGCCGCATCTTGATTCAAGCCACAACCGCCCCCTCCATCTCGAGGTTGGGGTAAATTGTCAAAAAGTAAAAAGAGTATTGGTAGATAATGGTTCAGCCCTAAATCTTTGCACATTAAAATTCATACAATAGGTTGGATACACCCAGGCTGATCTAAGAAGTCAAGTTATCACCATCAAGGCATATGACAATGCAGAGCGGGATTCTGAAGGCATTATTTGCCTCCCTATTCAAGTAGGCCCCATTGTACAGTACACTATGTGTCATGTTCTGTACCTTGAACTTCCATACAACATCCTTCTTGGCTGTCCATGGATTCATTCTATGCAATTCATCCCATCCACCTATCATCAATGCTTAAAGTTCCCATTTCAAGGAATGGAAGTCACCATACAAGCTGACCCCCAACCTTTTGAACATTGTCGTACCTTGGAAGCTTCTTTTCCGCATTCACATTACTTCCCAGGAGTCGAAATGGGGGCATCCCCAACATCTAATCCTGACCCATCCACCAATACACTAAACACTTCATCCCCACCATCATCCACACCTGCTTCCACCATCACCAAGGTCCATATCATAGACAAGGGAATGCGGCAAATATGAAATGCATACCACACTCAATGTGGAAACCATGCCACCTTCGCCTCACACATATGGACAACCAATTCTTCCATTACCAAAAGTGGAAGAAAAGACACTTACACTCACCTCCAAGAACATGGGTTCAACAACATCCAATGATTTGGGATCCCTCCAAGATCAAATGGACGAAGATATCAGTCAATGGGTTTATCGGGAGGAACTTGAGCCTCCACGTCCCCCTTATATAATACTTTCAAGAAGTCTATCCACGTGCCTCCAAGTTCATTGAAAAGTTTCATTATCAAGGCGGAGGCCTTGGTGTGGAAGAACAAGGAAAACGCCAACCCATTGAAGCAACTACCATCCGACCAAGAAATTTGGTCTTGGGTTACGATACTAAACAGAAGGGTCCTACGACATCCTCTAGCACTTCTAACAATGTTAGTGTTGACAGTGGTTCCCTCGAAGACATACCAAAGGAAGAGTCCATCATACATGCGTACGATGACTTGAATCACATTGACCTCCCCGCCATGTTTGAATGCTTGTATGTTTGCACCATAACCTTGTCCCTCAAACATCCCAAACTTATCGATCATGACCTACAAGGTAGCGCACCTATCAGCACATTTCCCTCAGAGGATACTTAAGTACATCTAATGGGATTGGGGGAAGATGAACTCCCTAATCGCAAAAAAAAAAAAAACAAACAAACAAACAAAATGGGTCATCAAGTGAAAACCTCACCAAGGCACTTTTTGACTACGAAAAAGTAAAAACAAAGGATGTATCTGACAGTGAAAACTTTAATACGGCACTGGAAGATGGGGACGTTCATCTTCTCCTTATAGGAACACAACTATCTGAGCAATCTTTGATTCTCATTAAAGAAACACAAGAGGTAAATTTGGGGACAGAAGAAACTCCAAGGATCACCTATGTGGAAAAATCTTTATCATAAGAAGAATATCTCACCATTGTCCAAATTCTCCGAGAAGGGGTTATCAATTTTGCATGGGCTTATTCTGATATGCCTGGCCTGGATCCTAATCTTGTTGTACACCATTTGCATGTCCATCCAGATGCCAAACCTGTCAAGCAGAAGCTCCGAAAGATGCACCCGCAGGTGGCACTATTAGTTAAGAAAGAATTGGAAAACTTACTGGATGTTGGCTTTATCAGGCCCATTGATTATTTTGATTGGATGTCCAATATAGTACCTATTGCTAAACCTAACAAAGACATCAGAATTTGTACAGATTTCTGGGATCTTAATAAAGCTTGTCCAAAAGACGACTTCCCCTTTCCCAACATCGACATGTTGGTGGACATTACTGTAGGACACGAGATGTTATCCCTCATGGATGGCTTCTCTGGCTATAATCAAATCTGAATTTCCCCTGAAGATCAACATAAAACCACTTTTACAACACCTTGGGGTACCTTCTATTACAATGTCATGCCCTTTGGTCTCAAAAATGCGAGGGCAACATATCAACGAGCAATGACTGTCATATTCCATGACCTCATCCACATTATCTTAGAAGATTATTTCGATGACTTGCTAGGAAAATCTGGAACCAGAGAAGAACACCCTGCCATCCTGAAAAAAATCTTTGAGCGCTTGGAGCAGTACAAGTTGAGATTGAATCCAAAAAAATGTGTGTTTGGTGTCACGTCAGGGAAATTGCTAGGCTTCATAGTCTCTCAAAGAGGCATTGAGGCTGACCCTGCTAAAGTGAAAGCTATCATAGATATGCCTCTACCTCGGAACTTGAAACAACTAAGGAGGCTTCAAGGAAAGCTACAATCTATCCGTCGGTTCATAGCCCAACTTGCGGATAAATGTCAGTCATTCACTCACCTTCTGAAGAAAGATACCACCTTCAAGTGGAACCAACAGTGTCAGTTGGGTTTCGATATGATCAAAGAATATTTGGCCCACCCACCGATCTTGATGCCACCTATCCCTGAAAAACCCCTCTTGTTGTACATATCTGCCACGTTAGTTGCATTGGGGGCATTATTGGCACAACATGATGAATCCTCAAAGGAACGGGTGATCTATTACATTAGCCGAACACTGGTCGGTTATGAACTCAATTATTCACCAATGGAAAAAACATGTCTCGATGTGGTCTTCAACACACAAAAGCTACGTAACTATATGCTTAGCCATCCTATAAAGCTGATATCAAAAGTGGACCCCCTCAAATAGTTGTTATCTAAGACAGCCCTAACTAGCCGAATGGCTAAATGGATCATGCTTCTTAGTGAATTTGACATAGAATATGTGGATAGACAAGCCATCAAAGGACAAGTAATAGCAGATCAATTGGCAGATGTGCCATTAGTAGATGCCTACCCCATTGAAGTTGAATTTTCGGATGAAGGAGTCTTCGCAGTATCAGAAGCCACCACATGGACACTGTACTTTGATGGGTCACACACTCATAATGGATCGGGGGCAAGAGTCTTGCTTATCACCCCCCAAGGTGATTATATACTGAAATCATTCAAACTGGCTTTTCCTTGCACCAACAACATCTTTGAATATGAAGCCCTTCTCATAGGCCTCAAAATTTTAGTCCAATGGCACATCACTCATCTGCAAGTTTTTGGTGACTCCCAATTGGTCATAAAACATGTCAACGATGAGTTTCTGACAAAAGATGAAAATTTGTTGCCTTAAAAATGAATGGTGGATAACTTCAAAAAATATTTCACTTCCATTCAATTTGAGCAGATCCTGAGACTCCAGAATAAGGCAGCAGATGTTATGGCTACCATTGGTTCTCTCCTTGACATGCCAAAAGATTGCATAAATTGTCAGTTCCTAGTCAAGCAACTCCTAATCCCTACGTACGATATCCCTGAGACTGACATGGTGTGTGCTATTGTAGGTATCGAATCCCCTTGGTACCATGACATTTACACCTACATTCATGACAACACCCTCCCTCCTGATCTCACAAGAAATCAACGTAAATCATTTATCCAACGCACTTCCCGCTACACCATTATCAGTGATACACTTTATCGACATGGGTATGATGGAACTCTCCTTCATTGTTTAGACGAAACTAAAGCCCGCACGGAATTAATAGAAGTACATAGTGGTATTTGTGGGGCCCATTCTAATGGTATGGCCCTAACTAAACGGATTCTTAGAGCAAGATATTATTGGCCTACAATGGAACAGGATGCTTGTGAGTATGTCAAAAAGTGTCTTTCGTGTCAACAACATGCAGATCCGATTCATGCTCCAGCACAAGAGCTCCAACCCATCATGACACCTTGGTCATTTTCACAATAGGGTTTCAACTTGATTGGAAAGATCTACCCTCCATCCTCTAATGGTCACACCTTCATCATCACAACCACTGAATACTTCACCAAGTGGGTGGAAGCCATACCACTCACTCAAATCACTAGTGTTCAGATCTCTAAGTTCATCCTCTACCATATCCTCTGCAGGTATGGTATCCCCTCCACCATCATCATAGACAACGAAAATCCATTCAAAAATAAGTTTATGAAGCTCCTTTATGGCACATATCATATCCAACATCGTTGGTCCACTCCCTATTACCCCTAAGGTAATGGACAGGCAGAAGCAACAAACAAAACATTGATCAAAATCACTCAGAAGATGATCAATAGCACTGGCCGCAATTGGCACCTCCATATCCATCCCGCTCATTGGGCCTACCGTACATCCATCTGCACCCCTACCGGCGCTACTCCATACTCTCTTGTCTATTGCGCTGAAGCCATCTTGCCAATCGAAGTTGAAATCCCCTCAGTCTGAATCTCCCTCAAGAATCTCATCACTAATGAAGATACCCGAGTGGCACGCCTGGCACAATTGGAATTGTTAGATGAAAAATGGGTCAAGGCTTATAACCATCTACAAGCCTATCAACACTAACTCAAAAGGAGCTACAATAAGAAAGTCTACCCTCACCAATTCAATGTTGGTGATTTGGTCCTAAAGAGAATCAGCGGAATCAGCAAGATCGAGAGAAAAAGGGTAAGTTTGAAGCAAACTAGTTGGGCCCTTATGTCATCACCATGAAGTATGGTTCTGGTGCCTATAGGCTCTCCACCCCTGAAGGAAATCCCTTGGAGGAACCCATCAACATCATGCACCTGAAGAAGTTCTACACTTAGGTCAGCTGGGGTATCCTTCCTGGTAAAAGTCAAAAATACAAAAAAATCCAAAAATAGTAAAGAGAAATAATTCGTCCTATGGTGAAAACCACCCCTACGTGGTGCCTTGGATACGTACGATTGGTGAAAACTTGGCAACAGGTTCCTCTCATATAGGGCTTAATCATTATCTACCTCGCATCCTGGTTACTTTATGGCTTATCCATCGTTTCCTCAATCCCCATATCCTCTCATCCGCTTGCATCACCTCGTCGCTTGGTATATTATGGTTGAGCATTGGACGACCGTCATTCGCTATCTGACATCCTGAGCTTATTATCATCATCTGAGTTTGTGTCATCTCATTGTTGTGTTTTTCTCCATCTAGGTTCACTCCTCATGTTTGTCTCCACCTAGGTCTCATCATGTCTCCTTGTGAACTACATTGCCCCTGCGCTTGCACGTAGGCAAGGCTGATCATTTGATCCGCCCCCGGGGCTTCTCTTTGTCTTCTTTTGTGGTTAGTCCATCTAATCGTTTTCCTCCATCATCTGTCATCATCACCTTCTTTCCACTTTTATCATCATCTCCTTGTGAACTACGATGCCTTTGCGCTTACACGTAGGCAAGGCTCATCTTTTGATCGGCCCCCGAGGCATTTTGTCCTTCATCATCTGTCCTCATGGTCCACTTTTCGATCTTTTCCATCCTCGGTCATTTGTCATGTCCGAACTACGTTACCCCTGTGCTTGCATGTAAGCAAGGTTGATCTTTTGATCTGCCCCTGGGGCTTATGTTTGTCTTGGTCATCCATCAGTTTCCATCAGTCCACTTTCTGCTCTTTTATCGTGGTATTTTCCTGAACTACGAGGGATTTGCGCTTTCACGTAGGTGAGGTTGATCTTTGATCAACCCTCGAGCCCCTAGGTCTTTAGGTTGTGTCTTGTCCTCGTGTTGTTTTGTTGTCAGATATGTCCCTATCATCGTTGATTCTTCACAAACAAAATCTTCTCATATCAAGAAATCTGCCCAATGGAAATTATCCTGCGTTATCTAGGTCACTTTAGCTTAGTATCCATCATCGGTCTTAACATAATGCATCCCTCCTAACAGACCACATCAACCCTATCCATCCCTGGGAACTTATGGCAAAAGACGCTTTTAATTGATTATGATCTTTTGGTACGTTTGGATTTTGTTTATCATTTGAGCTCCCTATAATCACTAGTCAAGATCGCCATGATCCCTCATATTGTGGTGTGTTTTGCCTAGTTAACATAGGGACATCTCTTGACTATTTTATTATTGCTGTCTACTGGGATGTTCCACGTAGTACCTACCAAGATTCCTCTCGGATCCTGCGTTATGTGGGGACATCCCTTTGTGCTTGTGGTTATCCCAATACCTGACCCGACCAAAGTCATCGTGACTTTGGGGTATTGGGATAGCCTTCTTGTTTGTTGTGTTTGTTTTATGCATTAGACATTAATCTATCTTGGCTTACATGCCCTGACACCCGATGTCTCATGCTATAGCAAAAATCAGTGCTTTAAAGGATGGAAAATTGCATTCATGTTGCATTTCATCTCATTGCATATTCCCCCTCCATCTAATCTTGCTCCTACATCTATGGCTCATGATTTTGGTTGTGCAAACTCTCATTCCCTCTTACTAACTTTTATTCTCATGATCCTTATGGTTCTTGACAGGTACTACGCTCCACACACCCTACGCCTACCCATTGATGCCTATGTCTACATTCATTTAGGTTCATTTATCCATTTGCATCAATTCATTAAGTCCATTTATCCATTTGCATCAATTCATTTAGGTTCATCCATTTATCCATTTGCATCAATTCATTTAGGTTCATCTATCCATATTGCATCAATTCATTAAGTCCATTTATCCATTTACATCCATTCATTTATCCATTTACATCCATTCATTCATCCATATGCATCAATACATTAAGTTCATTTATCCATTTGCATCAATTCATTAAGTTCATTTATTCATATTGCATCAATTGATTAAGTTCATTAGGTTCATTTATCCATTTACATCCATTCATTTATCCAGTTGCATCAATTTATTTAGGTTCATTCAATTCATTAAGTTTATTCATCCATACATTTATCCATTTAAATACATTCATCCATTTGCATCCATTCATTAAGTTCATCTATCCATATTGCATTAACTCATTTAGGTTCATCCAATTCATTAAGATCATCCATCCATACATTTCCATATATTTTCATACCCACCCATTCATCATTATTAAGCCCATATTAATTATATCATATATACAATTGCATTACCATTCATAAATCATTAACATCATAACACAACATCCATATCAACACAAAAACATCATATACATATGCATAACATACATCGTCTAAAATAAAAACATAAATATCTAACCATTTGCATAACATAAATCATTTGTCACAAAAATGTTCGACATAATATCAATGGGAACCATCACATATCATCAGCAAAATAATACAATAACCATCTCGTATCCAAAATACAGTCATATTTTAATCACATACATCCCATCCTCAAAATAAGGTGCATCATTTGAGAATATGTGCTACACCTCCATCTGGTACCTGTCAAAAACACCTATATCCTATCACCTATCCTCTGTCTGCCCTGAGTTGCCCATACCTGACCTCCGAGGAGATTCAGGTACCAGTCCCCTATGTGTCGGAGTCCTCTGCGACTCATGAGCTGGAGTCCCAAATCATGAAGGATTCAGCTGAAAATCATTGTACCCCCTGGTCTGTGTCCCTAAAGACTGGAACGGTGCTGGCATCTGTGGTATCTACCTAACATACTGTGTTGTACGCTGCACCAGATCTGGCACTATCTGCTCATACGCACCCCTCCAGTACGTCACCTCGTGTATGTACTCATCTCTCTGCCCAACCTGGAACCAAGCGGCATTCTTCTCATACCTGTATCTATCCTGCTCCCTGCTAATGGCTCGCCACTCCTACTCCCATGCCCCCTGTGCCACTATCAGTAGTCGTACCTACTCTGTGGACCTCTCCCTCTCTGCCCACATAGTCTCTAGCTCTGTCACATCACCCTGCACTCTTTGTGACTGCCTCTGAACACTATCACTCTCGACCATCTCAACCTGTGCCACTACTACGTCTCTTTGGAACTGCAAGATCTAGACCTGTCTCAGTACATTGTCTCTCTCCCCTTGTAGTGCCTGCATCTATCCCTATGCACTCTCTCTCTCCTGCTGCACTATCTCTAACCCGGCCTCTACGACCTCGGCCCTTGCCCTCATCTCCTCTAAAGATGCCTATGCCATAGATACCCTCTCCTACAGTGCTGTCCTCTCCTCCAGAAGTCCTACCACCTGAACTCTCAGTGCCTCCATCTTCGTATCGCGCCCGTTGAGAACACTCCATCGAGACACAATATCCTCCCCCTACTGGCTCTGGCTAACCTCGCATCTGAGCTACTGTCATTGCTACCTCTAACCTGTCTCAGTCTCATGTCACCCAAGCTAGCTCCCCCTGTACTCTCTCCATCCCTACTCGCATCTCATCCCTCTCCCTCTCAACCACCTGTATATCTGTCATCAGATGACCCACAACATGATCAAACACTATCATCTATGTCTCCTTCACCCTCTGCACCTCTGTCTCCGCCCTCCTCAACTCCTCCTCTAACACCCATACCCTCGCCTAGGCCCCTCTCAATAACATCACTAGATCGTCAACTGCAGCCGCTGGTACTACTGCTAGAGGCTCCACCACCTATACATCCAGGTCCATCGCCTCCCCCTCTCTCTCCTCCTACATCTGCTCAGCTCGGCTCATCAACTAAATCCTCCATGGTTGTCCTCTCCTCCCCACCCTCATCAGTCTTTGCGGCTCCCCTCCAGGATGCCTCTCCCCCTCTAGCTCTTGCTCCACTGGCTAGACCCTCCTTTCTTGAATTCTCTCAGGCATCCCCCCGGGATGTCCTCTAACATCTGTCGCCCTCTCTAATCTCTCCTAAGGATCTCTGGCCCTCACATCCTCCTGCGGATCTATGGCCCTCACCTCCTCCTGCGGCTCTAGGGCTCTCACCTCCTCCTGCTTGGCTCTCACCTGCACCCGAATCCACGTACTCTACCGCCAATCCTTGTCTGAGTAGCCCTCCCCTCCACCACCCGAAGCATCTCCACCTTTGGCTCACTCCCCAATCTCACCACCTCTATCTCCTCCCCCCCCACCACCTGCCCCTCCTGCCTATATCTCCTCTCCCACATCTCTCCTCACCCTCCTCGGAGGTCACCTCCTCTTAACCCTCCCCCTCCTCGCCAATTGATCTCTAGTGCCACCCTCCTCTACACCACCACTTTGATGTCCCTCATCCTCATGTCCACCCTACTTTGGCTCCTCCTCCTATCCCCCCTCCTGCTCATCCTCTGGCCCCCACTCCATGGCTCCCACCGCAGACACCTCTGGTGTAATCCTCTCCCATTGATGGTTGCAAAACCACCGACCATACCGATCTATCACTCCGGCATCCTCTGGACCCACCCCGTTCCCTGGATAAGGCACCCCACCTGTCATCACCCATGTTTCCCTCACTCCCCTCCCTGACAACCTCAATCCCCATGGTACCTCTTTGGTAAGCCAACGAAACATGGTCGGTGCTCCTGGAATATCCTGCATGAGTCCAAACTACCACATCACTCTGTCTTGACGATGCACCTCCACTATGTGTCCTTGACTCCCAATCAGGAAACATCTACATCTAAAGAATCCCCGATGTCTCTTCTCCTCGGTCCTCCATCCTCTAAACCGTCAATACATGTATGGTCGCCATATGATATGCTCCTCCCGTAACTCATCAAACACTCTCCTCCACTGATCCATCTCTCCCTGCGTCTCATAGCGTAAGATGCAGCCCCTGGCTACCCCAAACTCCCAAGCCACCGGCTCTTTGTCATCCAACTCTCCTCTTCTGACCACTATGGGTCTTGTCACCACGATATGCTCCCACCCCCACACCTGTAATAGTATCTTATGCGTCATGCTTCGCATCCCCCGATAATAAATCACATGCATATCTCGATATAACTGGGCCAATACACATGACCCCTAAGAAAACTGTCCCTCCCACCACTCAATAATATGTCGTATCACCTCCATGTACCGTAGGTTGCAAAATCGCCTACTCTGGTCCAGCAGTAGTATCCCGCTGATCAGACAGCACAAAAATAGTGGTAATGTTGGCACCCCTAAGGCTAGGCATCTTTCTATGTCTAGTTGACCCCTCTGTATCGGCAAGTCATCTCGCCCGAATAGCACCAGGATAGTCTCATCTAACTATACTCCTCTCGACACCTCCTCACTCACTAATCGACCTGCTATTGGTAACCTCTAAATCCGCCACACATCCTCTAAAGTCACCGTCATCTCCATTGTTGGCAGATGAAAAGTCGACATAGTCGAGTTTCATCTCTCTATCAGGGTTGTCAGCATCACCCGATGCGCTCTCATCTTTGCAAACTGCACTAAGTGCAGTAACCCCACCTGCTCTAGTGTTGTGTAGTCCACCCCACTTATCGCCTCAATCATCATCGCCAGTGCGTCTGGTCTCCGCTCGTGGGTCCGTAATCGACCAAAATCCTACAAACATACCATCCACCTTGTCAAAATTCTTCATCCATTTCTCTTCTTGATCCCGCGACTTTCTTTTTTCCTTTCTTCTCTTTTTCTCTCTCTTTCCCTCCCTCCTTCCTCCTCCCTTCCCCCTCCCGGCTATGAGGTGGATCAGCCCCTGCCCGAGGTGGACCCGCCCCTGCAGTGGGGGGGACCCGCCCATGGCGGGGGCGGCTCTGCCGGCCAGGGTGGCGTCACCGCCGCTAGCTGCAGGGCACCTGTCTACCCCATCACGGGGTGGAACCACCCCTACAGCAGGGCGAACCCACCCCCGCAGCGAGGCAAACTCACCCCGAGCCAAGGCGAACCTGCCCCCGCAGCAGGGTGGACTCACCCCGGGCCGGGGTAGACCCGCCCCTACAGTAGGGTGAACCTGCCCCCAATCGAAGCCGCCCCAAGCCATGGCGAATCTGTTCAACGGAGGACGTATTCGCCCTCTTGCCATAAATTTTTTTTTTTCCAAAATCTCGTCATTTTCAACATTTTTTGTAATTTTTTTCTACCCATTTTTTTACTTTGACCCACCCACAAAACCCATATTTTACATTTTTTATAAAACATTTCAAATGCATTAAAATTGCGAAAATAATGCATAGAGTGTTTTGTCGCCTACCTGGTGGGGCCCACCCTGCTAAATGTAGGACCGTCAAACCTCGACTGCCCGGTGGATGATCTAGGTGTCATTATCTTGAGGCATCTTTGCTCCTCTTTTGCTTGCTCTCTTCTCCTCTTCTCTCAACTACTACAGTGCAAATGAGGTGAGGTAATTTTTAAAATTATCTTATATTCACTTTCCCCCTCTTTTAAGAGGTTTTTTTTACCTCTTATTTACCTTTTTCTCTTTCGATTAATCCCTTCCCTTCCCAGGGCCGCCATTTGCACCCCATTTCTTCAATTGACTTCGTTCAAAAAGAAAACTTGCCTAATTTTTTTCCCTCTTTCCAATCATACCATTTTTTTACCTATCGAGATGTCGCTCGGGACCCCTCTTTTTCCCCCGTCACCCTCTCGAGGGGGCATACCCTTCACATTTACCAATTTTCCTTGCCATAGTCAATCCCTTCTAGAATTGGGGCATCTTCATCCATTCCACACTAATTGGAAAGCTTAGGTCCTCCTCCCCACGCTAGGGCATCATCTTCTGGTTACTTCCTCTATAGAGTCATCTGCACTTCCTTTTCTTCGAAGCACGGTTATTCTAACGGTACTTCGAAAAGGGGAAAAATGTAAACATCCAAATTTGATCACTTTCATATAATCAAAATCGTCTACTGTATTCATCTATTTCATTAATAGTGATTAAATAATTTATTTAATCATTATTTCATTTTCTACCTAAGGTTCATAAAGTATATAATTAAATAAATTAAATACTTTACCTTATCCCTTTTCTTCTCTAAATTAAATAAATATGACAAATTATTTAATTTAATCTTTTAACCCATTTGGATTAAAACCAATTTTTTAATTCCCCTTTTTCTCTCTCCTTGTCACATTCTCCATAACCCTCTTTTAATCCAGATTAAATTAATTAATCTGTGATTAGGATGTGCACCACTTAATCTTGATTAAGTGTCACATCCTCCATAATCTTCCACTTGCCTCTAATCTCTCATTAATTATTTTAATCCTGTGTTTGCACAACCTTAATCAAAGTCATTAACCACATTTGGCTTACCTTTTCTGATCAACTTTTCCACTTGCCTTTTTTGGCCTTGACTCTCTTTCCCATGTGAATTTTTAATTCACATTTATTTATCCAAGGCTCCTCTCTTCCCCATGTGAATTTTTAATTCACTTTTGTCTTTCCAAGGTCTTCCCCATCCCCACGCAAAGTTCTAGAAGGCTTGACTTATCACTTTACATGTGCCAAGGACTTCTATAACCTTGCACTTGACACATCACCCACATGTGACAAATCTCCAGCTTTTTAAAGACTCTTTTTTATCCAATAAACTCTCTAATGAATGTGAATTTTTTATTTTTCCAACCACTTCCCTTTTTTCCATGGAGATTTTTGAGGAATTCTAAAATTATTCAAATGTCTCATTCCTTCTCATTTGGGGACAAGAAGTTATTTTTTGAGAAGATATTCTCATCCCCCAAGGTACCTACAAGGTACTTGTCCTTCATCCACCTCATGTACTTATCTTTCAGCTCATGTACTTATTTTTCACCTCATTTTCACATCATTCCACCTTAAGACATCTCACATTCTACATGTCAAGATGTGAGGGCTTGTGAGTCCTCAACTCACCATAGCCCTTCATCTTCATCTTGTTGGATCAATCTCAACTATTGAATTCTCTAGAGAATTCCAATTATCAAATAAATACCCCCTCATTTCTCCCATTTTGGGGATGAAGTCTTTTGCTACCAAACTCTTTCCAAATTGTCATTTGTAGCATTTTAGCTTTCCCATAGTATTTCTCATCAATCCATCTTGAATCCAATTCACTCCATTGCCATCCAAGGAGCACACAAGACATCCAAAGATCAAGGGCCAACCAAGGAAGAAGCAGCATGAAGGTATAACAACCAACAATCAATTTATTTATCTTGCTTTCATGTTATCTATTTCTTAGGCTAATCATTGAGGTGCCCTTTTCTTATGTTATTTCCTCTTATTGCATCATTTTAATATCTCACATTAGGATGACATTTTAATAGGATCACAAAAAGCTTAACCGCTTGAGGTAGATATGGGATGGTGTACAAGAAAGATGTTCCTATGTTTGATGGATCATATTATGCATTTTAGAAGACAAGGATGGAAAGTTTTCTAGTTTCTCTTGGATTTAATATTTGTAGGTCTGTTGAGAGATGATATACTATTTCTATTACCAAAATTTCACCTACAACTCAATTTGGTAGAGCTAAAACAATTGTTACATCTAAGGTGAAAGGTACTCCATTAAATTTTTGTAAATTATCATCATTTGTGTTTGAAGTTCAAGAGGAATTTAGTTTTTATTATGCAATGATTTACAACAAAAAGAGAATAAAAATTGCATGATATTGTTGTATTTCATTCATGTTGAGGTGAAAATGTATACAATGTTGTTGTTTCATTCATTAAAAACAAAATAGTGCTTAAATATCTCACACAAGCTATGAGAATGACTAGATTGAATTAATACAAAAATGTATGCAAGCTATACATCTAAAGATTAAGTAAAGGAAAAACATATGAAAAGGGATCATATCCATCATTGCCTTAAGAGTTAATGCAGATGTTGTCCTTCTATCTTTAGCTTGATCCTCCTATCTTCAACTCCTCTCATTCATGATCTCCATATGCACCTATAGATGATTAAAATATTTTGTTAGAGTTCGAGACATGAAATCTCATCATATGTTTCATCAACAGACATATAACTTACAACTATGATGCATTAAATTAATTAAGTCATTATCATATAAATGCAAAAGAGCCAAATCAGATCATCAAATGAAAGTGAAATCACCAGGAAAAGCAGTAAACTTTATTATTTTTCTAACTAGTTTGCTCATTATGCAGGTATAGGTTCATCTTTCATTTCATGGCTCATGTCATTCAAACATTACAGTATGTGGAGAAAAATGGAATCCTACAAGGGTTGAGCTCAACATACTACATCCTCTCATTTACAAGAGAGGAGTAATGGTTTATTTTATCATTGCACATCAGTGAGTCATAGCAACCATCTACTTACATTTCAATGAGCATTCATCAGAGTAAATGTTTGTTGCCAAAAGAATGCTTTCTCAATTTGCTAATGACATGAGAAGAAATAATGGAATCATATATTTATTGAAGTCACAAACAACAGTCAAAGGCCCATATGACAATGAGGAGAATGAATGTTGTCATAGTAGGACTAGGTCACAACTTAAGCCGAACAATACAGTCAAATTAGAAACAAGGGGAAAAGCCATCTTTCTTTTCCACAACACAACTCGACAAGAATTTTAAATGAAAATACAGTCACCACTATGATCACCAAATTATGAATCAATAATGAAATACAAGGAGCAAGTACAGTCTTAAGGAGCCTCTCATGGTAACAATCATGCTTGGTTGTAGAACTTTAAAAGGGTAGTCCAAGATATTTGTTGGGAATTATGCCTCAACTTTCTGGTTAACCCCTTTGAAGACTTAGGCGAATTCTCTTGTTTGCCTTGGCAAAATCTTTTGTTCTGACGGAGGCAGAACCGGGTTGGAACTTGGTATTGTTTCGTTTGCCTTATTCCGGGTTTATTCTCGTTCCGTCTCCTGCTCCACTCCCCGCTTTGTTGGATCTTCGAAGTTTGTTCTAGCGGAGGCGGAACCAGATTGGAAGTTGACATTGTTCCTTTTGTCATGTTCCGAGTTTGGCTCTGGCTCCAGCTCTGGCAGTCTATTGCTCTTTGCTTGGTTCTGGCGGAGGCGGAACTAGTTTTGGAAGTTGGCAATGTCCATTTGCCATGTTCCTATTTCTGTTTCTGTTCTGACTCTGGGTCTAATTCCTACTTATGTGATCTAGTTCCTCTAGATGTTTAGATTCTCCTTGGGGAGTTTTCCTCCGCTTTGTCCATGTTCTGGATTGTTGTTTCTTGCAGTTGGCGGAGGTGGAACCGGAACCGGATTGGTTCCTGAACCTATAATTTTGGTGGAGTCATGTTTTGACTCTAGTTCCGTCTCTGACTCCGACTCCGACAGTGTGCTTCTTTGGTGGATTCCTATTTCAACTCCTGTTCTGACTCTGGCTCTGATAGTGTTAGGTTTGGCATTGAATGCTCGGGCGGCTCGTTGCAGGGAGATCTGTCAGATCCGACCAGATGTGTGATTTGCGGATGGTCTTCCTTGCTCTTATTGAGTCAATTACTTAATGGATGAGAGATGTATTATTTCTCATATGAGCTATAAGCCATAAGCCAAGTTTGAAGTTTGACGAGTCTGCAAGAGTCGTGGGTTGCAGAGCAAGTGTGTGATGTGCGAGCTGGATGTGTGACCATGAGACTGCGAGCAGGATGCGCGGGTATGTGATTGCCTAAGCATGGGGCTGCAAGCATAATGCATGATGCATGGTGTGAGATTGCAGTTGTTGGACTTGCAGGTTGGAGAGCCGAAGGTGTGAAGGGTTTTGACGTGAGATGGAGAGGGTGTTCAAACAGTTTGCTTAGGCAATGTAACTGTGAACACTCTATCTCTCGGATCTGGGCATGGGAATCATTGGAGGCCAAATGACTGGGTTGGCCATGAGGCTAGTTGTGACAGTCATTTGAGGAGCAGAGAGGGATCTTGCGGGTACCTGTTACTTCTCCAGTAGAACAAGATGTAACTCCTGTATTGGCTTTGAGCCTGATATTGTATTGTAACTGATTTTATTGCTAAATAATACAATGGCTCAAAATTTTGGAGTGTGGGGTTTTTTACCTGAAAGGGTTTTCCCCACGTATATCTTTGTGTCTTATTTTGTCTTTCATGGTTTTTAGTTATGTTGAATCTATTTCTTGTTGCATTCATTTCTCTCAGAGGATCGATGGGGGATCAACTGTGCTTGTTTCCGCTTTATAGCATAGTTGGTTGTGTCTTTGTTGTGATTTTGAATTGAAATCACTAAAGCACTACTGTCTTAGATGCAAATCTTGATGACAGACCGAATCCGTATCCCCGACAAGTGGTATCAGAGTTGGTAGCTTGTTGCTCGTGATACCAGCAAGTGGTATCAGAGCATGTTTAATGGAGGTCGTGGCTTGATGATACCAGCAAGTGGTATCAGAGCATTCTCCTGGTTGCTGAAGTTCTGGGTTTTCTCTTGTTGTGATTTCTTAGCCTGGCAAGCTTGAGGAAGTCTGGAGAAATCGATTGGTGATTGGTCCTTCGGTGAGTGGAAGTGTATGCTTCATTGATTCAACATACAGTTTGAAAGGCACTAGAAAAGTATGGAGTGGGTCATGGTGTGGCAACATGATCTGGAGCTCCTGACTGGTAACATTGTTCCTGATGCAAAGGGCATGAGATGTGTTCATGGTTGTGTTACAGCAAAGCGTGGTGTTCATACTGGGTGTCTGTGTGAGAGGCTCCTTGGTGGTATGGACTAGCTTGTGTTGTTGTTCAACTATGGATTGTTGTGCTTGTGCTGGGTGTTTCTGACTTAGCACTGAAGGTATTTTCTCTAGTGCTCTGATTGCATGGAGGCTATGAGGTGACCTTGGTGGTCTGCAACTTCTGGATAGCCTAGCTCTTCCTTGTGCTTGTGCATGACTGTGGCATTGGAACTGGTCTGAAAGGACCTATTGTTCCTGTGTGCCTCTTTCTTGCACTTGCATGGTTCAGATTCATGTCTTTGGCTCTGAGGGTTTTGTGTAGATTTTCCTAAAAAGTCCACAGTGCATTTTCTTGTTCTTTCATTGTTCTGGTTTACTGTGATGGTTGTGGTAGACTCCTGAGTTGTCCAGATGAGTAGTGAATATGGAGATGCATGGGTGTTTTGGAAACACTGTGGTTTTTGCAGGTTTTGCACGGTCAAGGAAAACTTGTGTTTTATGGAACTACTATTTGTTATTTCTCTAGATCCTAGTTTCTGGGGTGTGATTGGATGAGATAGTTGTAGTTCGACTGGTTTTGAGGAGTGTTGTATTCTCTGCATCGGAGTGTTGGTATGTTTTTCCTTCAGCATTCTTGTAGTATGCTTTGATGGTTTTCTAGACTTTGGTGTTTGGGTTGTGGACGTGACTGGCAAATCAGATCTGTTGCTGATTTGGTGTTTGTCATGACTGTCTGCTTTGGCTGTTCTCTTTGATTATCTCAGTTTTGCAGTTTTCAGTGCAATGATAGTTTTGCAGGTTTACTTTTGGTTGCATCCATGGGTTGTGCAATATTGTAGGCTGTCCTTACCTACATGCTTGTTGTGAGACAACTCGGAAGTGGACTGTCTATATCCACGAGGGTGTAACCATGTTGTGCAGATCTATTAGCTGACCTTATTTGTGGTCACTTGTGCATTGGTATGGCTATTTTGAGATGAGAGGAGGAATGGCGTTTAAGTACCTGAATAGTCAGTGATGGGGACCTGAAGCATGTGGATCACGATGTCATGAAGAGCTAGGTACACTGGCTTAGTGTAAACTTTTGACAGTGATGGTGTGGTCAGTCATGGTGCTTGGAAAGCTCAGTGTCACATTTCAATGGGAGCTTTAGCAATGACTGTATCTTCTTTGGTGTTGCAAAATTTTGCATCTACATGTTCACTATTTGAAGATGTGTAGCACTTTGGAGCCATGAAGGACCTTGGTAGTCTTTGGCTGAGTTGCTGGTGGTGCTTGACAGGTGATGTTGGTTTAAAGTTGTTTGCTTTATATCATGGTATACTCTTGCTTGTGCATTAGAGTTTTTGGCATGTTGTTTTGCTCTTGAAGACCATGGACAGTTCACTTGAAGCATGGTATCTCCCTTAGAGATGTGTAGATCATGGTGTCATGTTAAGTTCCTATTCTAGGTTATGGAACTTTGACAGTGGTCCGGGGGTTCTCTTTACTTTGAGTGCATTGGTCATATGCTGGAAGACTTCTGGTTATTGCAGTGATGCAGTTTGGAGTTAGCATGAGATGACAGGTGTCGATACTCATGGATGCATGGAGAATAAAGGTGAAGCTTGAATTCTTAAGTGAATCTTGTTGTTACAACTGGAAGTCCGAGAAGCTTGCACTTTGGTTGAATGTAAATTCAACAGAGATCTTGAAGGAGAATGCTCTTAGGTTAGCCATGGTGGCTTGTATATCTTGGATGAGCATGTTTCTTTTCTCTTCTTGATCTACTCGGCAGTGGTGTCATTGTGAAAGGTATTTACCCATTATACTTTTCAAGTGCTTTATGTTTTATCATTCATGATATGAATCTTGAGTTGGTTTAGATTCTGGAGGATTCATAATGAAATGTTGGAAAACATAGTGTATCTCCTTGTGCTTTTGAGGACTGAAAGGAGATGGTTATATGGGTAGGTCTGATCTTCTTTGAAGAGCTTATATCCATGTTTTGTTGGATGTTGTCAAGGCTTTTCCCTTTGGGATGTAAAGAAGATCATTCTTGACACAGGTGGCATTTAGAAGTGTTTGTAGAAGGGCATTCTTCTTATTGATTTGCAATTTCTCTCTTATCTAGTCTTGTTCTTCCTGATTGCTCTTGTGACTTTAGATGTGAGTTGCCTTTGTGGTACCGAGTTGGTCACTGTTTGTGGACATGTGTTGTCACCTGGGTGATGACACAAAGGTGCTTGTGCTTCTTTCTTCAATCAGCTTTGGAGGTGTTTGGAAGAACTGTGGAAGACAGTTGAGAGAAATTTTTCTTACAGTAGGTGGTTGCAGATGTTGCAGATCAGTGTGGATGTTCCTTGGAACTACATGGTTACATTTCTTTATGCTGGGTTTAGTGGACTTGGTATGCCTAGATCATTTGTGATGGTGCTCTGTTTGCACTCATCTGGACAGTGCCCTTGCAGTGGGAGTACTTGGATGTGTTTGGTCTATGACTGGTTGACACAGGGTGCTTGTTTGCTGCTGAGATGGGTGGGTTTCTTTTGATGGCATGAGTTCACTTTTAGGTCATACCTTTAAGGTATGGGTGGTTGGATGTTCCAGCATGAGCTGTGGGTGCTAGTTTTCAGTCATGTGGGTTTGATCGGTTGGATGAGGGTAGTCTGTTCTTGGTTTCCTTTCTAGCTAGTTAGTTTTCCTTGTTCTGGAGATGGTTGGAGTGGTGTTTTGGAGTGGTGCTTTGTTGTTTTTGTCTTTGTCATCTGGAGGATCATTTGCTTTCATTCCTGAGATTGTTACTGTTTCACCTTGGTGTGTTCCTGTGTTTGGAGCTATTGCCCAAGGTGGTAGACATCTTTTTGATGTTGCAGTGGTCTTGATTGGTGTGTGAGAGCATGTGTTGGTCCTTGTTCGGGCTGGTTTAGAGGATGCCTGAAAGTCTTCGGCAAGTGGGAGATTGTTGGGAATTATGCCTCAACTTTCTAGTTAACCCCTTTGAAGACTTAGGCGAATTCTCTTGTTTGCCTTGGCAAAGTCTTTTGTTCTGGTGGAGGCGGAACCGGGTTGGAACTTGGCATTGTTCCGTTTGCCTTGTTTTGGGTTTATTCCCGTTCCATCTCCTACTCCACTCCCCGCTTTGCTGGATCTTTGAAGTTTTTTCTGGCGGAGGTGGAACCAGATTGGAAGTTGACATTGTTCCTTTTGTCATATTCCAGGTTTGGCTCTGGGTCCGGCTCCGGCTCCGACTTCGGCAGTCTGTTGCTCTTCGCTTGGTTTTGGCGGAGGCGGAACTAGTTTTGGAAGTTGGCATTGTCCGTTTGCCATGTTCCTGTTTCTGTTTCTGTTCTGACTCCAGGTTTGATTCCTGCTTGTGTGATCTAGTTCCTCTAAATGTTTGGATTCTCCTCGGGGAGTTTTCCTCCACTTTGTCCATGTTCTGGACTGTTGTTTCTTGTAGTTGGCGGAGGTAGAACAGGAACCGGATTGGTTCCTGAACCTGTAATTTCGGTGGAGTCATGTTTTGACTCTAGTTTCGTCTCCAACTCTGACTCCGACAGTGTGCTTCTTCAGTGGAGTCCTATTTCGAATCCTGTTCTGACTCTGGCTCCGGCAGTGTTAGGTTTGGCATTGAATGCCTGGGCGGCTCGTTGTAGGGAGATCTATCAGATCTAACCAGATGCGTGATTTGCGGATGGTCTTCCTTGCTCTTGTTCAGTCGGTTACTTAATGGATGAGAGATGTATTATTTATCATATGAGCTATAAGCCATAAGCCAAGTTTGAAGTTCGATGAGTTTGCAAGAGTCATGGGTTGCAGAGCAAGTGCGTGATGTGTGAGCTGGAAGCGTGACCATGAGACTGCGAGCAAGATTGAGACTGCGAGCAAGATGCATGGGTATGTGATTGCCTGAGCATGGGGCTACAAGCATAATGCATGATGCATGGTGCGAGATTGCAGTTGTTGGACTTGCAGGTTGGAGAGCCGAAGGTGTGAAGGGTTTTGACGTGAGATGGAGAGGGTGTTCGAACAGTTTGCTTAGGCAATGTAATTGTGAACACTCTATCTCTCGGATCTGGGCATGGGAATTATTGGAGGTCGAATGACTGGGCTGGCCATGAGGCTAGTTGTGACAGTCATCTGAGGAGCAGAGAGGGATCTTGCGGGTACCTGTTACTTCTCCAGTAGAACAAGATGTAACTCCTGTATTGGCTTTGAGCCTGATATTGTATTGTAACTGGTTTTGTTGCTGAATAATACAATGGCTCAAAATTTTGGAGTGTGGGGTTTTTTACCTGAAAGGGTTTTCCCCACGTATATCTTTGTGTCTTCTTTTGTCTTTCATGGTTTCTGGTTATGTTGAATCTATTGCTTGTTGCATTTATTTCTCTCAGAGGATCAATGGGGGATCAACTGTGCTTGTTTCCACTTTATAGCATAGTTGGTTGTGTCTCTGTTGTGATTTTGAATTGAAATCACTAAGGCACTACTGTCTTAGATGCAAATCTTGATGACAGACCGAATTCGTATCCTCGATAATATTTACAAAAAACATGGAGGAAGGACAGACTTTTCATTAAAAGCGGCAACATATGAAGACTAGCAATCAAGAAGATAGTAGTTCATTTCATGAATAGTCCAAGAAAATAATACAAAGGGCAACCCATTAAATCTAGGATAGTGATAAAATGGAAGGTCAAATCAAAGGACAACCACCAAAGGGTTGATTTTGCAAAGAGGACATATTATCAAGACAATGGCACACCAATGAAAACTACAATGCTAGTCAACAGGACTAGCAATAAGAATAAGTATCAAATAAGGATGTGTAATGATGGACCACGAGATGTCAATATGCCTTTTAAACAAGAACCTATTTTGGTATCCAGACTCGGCATTTGTATCACTTGGGAAGTATTCAGCTCCAGGAAGAAATAATAATGGAACCACAGGTTTTGAAGAAATCTCATATCATATTTACAATAATAGTAAATGCAAACCCAGTATGAAATTCTTCAAGCCATGACCTAGGTTATTGTTTTCCTTTTGAAAATAAGGAATCAAACTCATGAAGGTTTTGTAGAGGAATATTTTTGCATAAAGTTTAAGAATGAAAGACAAGCAACTAGAAATTTAATAGGTCGTGGCCATGAAGGAGAGTTTCTTTTCACTTTTTTCAGGAAAAAGAACAATATGATTTCTCTTGTGCCACATTCATAAAATAGAGAAAAAAACCCTTGAGCTTGTCCAAGGAATGATGAAACCCAAAAAAGAGAAACTCTTAGATATTCAAGTCACGACCTATAGAGCCCTCGACATAAAACTAGCATGGAAGCAAGAATGGAGAAGCCGCTTTAAGATATAGAAAGCTTCCATTTTAATGAAACCCAAAATGCCTTTCATTCAGATGGACAC
The DNA here is from genome assembly GCA_007115665.2 of Sequoiadendron giganteum. Taxonomy (NCBI): domain Eukaryota; kingdom Viridiplantae; phylum Streptophyta; class Pinopsida; order Cupressales; family Cupressaceae; genus Sequoiadendron; species Sequoiadendron giganteum. Next base: position 199,805,429 of record CM021100.1, read on the forward strand.
AAATGTACAAAAAAAAAAATCACTCACTATTTTTGTACTCAATGAGTTTGAAAGGTGCAAATTATTGACGAAAAATAAGAGGGAAAAGCAAGGTTCAAGGCTTACCAAGCTTGTTGTAAAGAGAATACATTTAAATGATTGTGGTAAAAGCTCCAAAAACATTCTTCAATGGCAACCTCGAAATGATGAAAGGATATCAACAAAGCAAAACATAAGTAAAAGCGTCAATAATATGTCAATAGTCACAGCTCAACACCCCAAGAAATGCATTCAAAACACACCAAATGCAAATACCTTTGCATATTTGCAGAAAGGAATACTTACAATGTCGACTCCATGTAGGAAAAAAAGCTTCAGAACCCTACATAAAGGCTCGAAATTTGAAGATTTCAAGCAAACCCTAAGCATGGCGATGGTATAGTGAAGTCTCCAAAAGAAAAAAAAGTTGCAAAGTGAAAATGAGAGAGCTTGCGAGCATACTTAGGGTTTCTTTTACCCTAAGTATGTCGACCAATGTTTAAGGTATTTTTGCCTTAATTTTATATTATCACGTTCAAACTAATACCATTGCTTGGTGCCATGTATAGTTCTTTGCTAAAATTTACAAATTTCTTTCTAATTTTTGCATGGTTTTGAAATCAACAAATATTGTAAACAGATGGTAAAGTAATAATTTATAGATTAATTTACCATTTGTCATAAAATGCAAAATTAGAAGGTGGATTTAATAGAAGTGCCTTTCAGGTTCTCACGTCATGCAAAATCAGGAGATGTGGTCCTTATATCATGCAAGATCAAGAGTGGAGTTCAAAAGGGGTTTCAAAGTCTCATTTTCAGTTGGTGGAGCCTTTTTTGGAGTTCTTTTGGTCATGCACATTGAGAGGAGGAGTTTACAACTATTTTAGCTCAGTTTTCTTCAGTTGTGTTCCCCCTTTTGTGGGTTTTTATCTTTGCTCATGAGAGGGATTTTGAAAGATATTTTCACTTTTAGTTAGTTTTTTGTGCCACCTCTTGGCACCTTGGAGTTACCTATTGTATATATTGAAAAATACTTAGTCTTTTTTCTTAGTTCTTGATATTTTCCTTTGCATTCTGTAAAGAGGGATTGTCTTGTATCTCACTTTTACAGTTATCAATATACAATGGCTTTTTACAACTTATTTTACTTTGTTATGTGCAGAGAAATTCCTTTTACTTTTCGATAAAAGATCAAGTATTTGCTTTATAGCTTTCAAGTGTCATATTTTATGTATGATTTGAGAGAAATTTACTATGTTTAAATCTTAAACCTTTTTTTTTTGTCTCATTCATAAGTTCATGTACACACTTTCAGCTCAATCTCACAGGTCATATATTGTGCAAAAGATCAGTTTTAATCTTTCTAGTTGTGAAAAAATTGCTTTTTTTTCAAGGATAAAATTGTCAATCCCTTTGTGTGAATCACTTATGTGTTTTAGTTGTTCAAATCAGGTTGTGCAAAATAGATATATTGAGAGGTACTTATGAGTCAATTTGCATTTTCATAGTTCATCTAGGTGCATCATCATCCTTTTAGGTTCATTTTTTTTCAATTTCGTTCAATTCCTTCTATCCCTTTTCCTTTAAAAAATAGTTATTCATTAGAAAATCTTAAGGGAACTAGCCCATAATTTGAAGATTCATCTTCGCTATGAGCATACACACAGGCTCAGAGATGATTCCATGTTTCATGAGATTGTTGAGCGTATAAACTTGGGATCTGGGTGCAATCTTCATGACAACAATTCCTACTAATGGTCCCAACACTAATGATGAGCTCAAGGCCTATGAAAATAATTGTAAAGCAAGGTATGCTCTCTTAAGCGGTCTTGCTAATTCTGAATTGGTGAAAGTTATGAATCTGAAAACTGCTAGAGAAATTTGGGTAAAGTTAGAAAGCATTTATGAAGGAGATGTTAAGATCAAACAACCTAAGATGAAAAATTTGAAGATCATGTTTGAGACCTTGCAAATGTATGAAGATGAAAACATCACAAGCTAATTGCAAAATGTGGATGAAGTTGTCAACAATATCAAAGGTCTTGGTGGAAAACTGAAAGAATATGGTAAAGAAGTTACTCAAAACTCTTCCTAAAGCTTATAGCCATAAATTTTCTTCTATTGAAGAATTACAAAATTTGAATCAATATACCAAAGATCAGTTGTATGGTTCTTTAATTGCTTTTGAAACAAGAGAATTTGGTACAATTAGTGCAAAAGTTGAGACTACTTTTAAGGTTGGAAAATCAGAGAAGATTGTGGAATTTGATCAGGAGGATCTTGATGATGTAGAAGCTAACTTTATAAGGAGAATGAAAAAGGGTACTAGAAAGTACAAAGGTAAGTTGCCTTTCAAATGTTTCAGTTGTGGAAAGATAGGTCATTATGCTTCAAGATGTCCAAACAAAGTGTTGAATATCAAAAATAAGGAGAACAAAAGTAATATGATTAAGAAATATTATTATTTTAGGGAAGATTCAAGTATATCTGATGATGAATGTGATTATGGAGATGATGAGGATGGTGAATTCGTGTTCATGGCTTTAAAAGATGAAACTAATTCTTCTAACTCTAAGTGATTTGTGAAGGAAAGGGCTCTCAAATCAAATGCTACTACTAAAGGCACTTTGGTGTCTACTTTTCATGCTAGACAGGATAAGAACTACTGGATCATTAACAATGGATGCTCTAATCATATGACTAGTGACATGAGTAAGTTTATTAAACTTAAAAAATATGAAGGAAGACTATTTAGGTTTGGCGATAATACATCTACTAAGATATGTGGAAATGTTTCGATCAGTTTTGATGGCAACCATAACACTGGTGATGTTCTTTATGTTAAAGGTTTAAGACATAACCTCTTGAGTGTTGGAAAAATGTGTAGAAAAGGATAAAATCTTATGTTTTAGGATGATGGTTGTGAGATCAAAAAAGGCTCTGGAACTATGATTACTATTGGAAGAAGGATAGATGGAAATGTTTATCAATTTAAAGGTCTTGATGTTTATTGTTTCATAAATTAGATCAATGAGAGTTAGCTATGGCATAGAAGAATGTGTCACATCAATTTTGATAGCCTAGTGATAATAAGTCTAGTTCAAGCTATGAGAGATCTACCAAAGATTAAAAAGCCTATCGATGATGTTTGTAAGGAATGTCAAGATGGAAAGCAAGCAAGAGGAATTTTCAAACTCAAGGAACAATCTACTATTGAACTATTGGAATTGATGCATATAGATCTTTTTGGTCCTACCAGAGTAAGAAGTCTTCAAGGTGATAGGTATTTCATGCTATTGATTAATGATTATTCTAAAATGATATGGGTTAATTTTCTCAAAGAAAAATCAAAATTTCTATATAAGTTTAAAGAATTTAAAGTTATGGTTGAGAATGAAATGGATATGAGAATCAAGTGCTTGAGGTCTAACAGAGGTGGAGAGTTCACCTCCAACAACTTCAACATATTTTGTGAGAATCATGGAATAAAGAGGAATTTATCTACCCCTAGGACTCCTTAGTAAAATGGAGTGGTTGAAAGAAAGAACAAGACTGTTCAAGAAGCTACAAGGACAGTGATGAAAGAAGAAAATTACCAGAAGTCTACTAGAGAGGAGAAATTTATAATATTGTTTATATACTTAATAGAGTGCAAGCAAGAGAAATAGCACAAAGACTCCTTATGAGCTATAGTATGGAAGGATTCCTACAGTAAAATACTTCAAAGCATTAGGAAGAAAATGCTATATTAGAAGAGATGAGAAAACTTAGGTAAGCTTGATGCAAGGTCTAATGAGGTATCTTCCTTGGATATTCTACTAAAAGAAAAGCTTATCGATGCTACAACAAGAGGCTAAGAAATATTGTTAAGAGTGCAAGTGTCAAGGTTGATGAAAACCTACATAAGAATTCAATGGTAATAGATGGATATGAATTAGATGTTCAAATCTTCTTGTAGAGAAGAAGAAAAAGCCAAGGAAAAAAGAAGTGCAGATTAAGGAGGAAGAAACTCTAGAAAAGATTCATAAAACTCCTAAGTATGTAGAGAAGAATCATTCTAAAGAACACATCAGTGATGATAAGAACAAGGGTTTCCTAACAAGAAGGAAATTTGTTGAATAATAGGTAAATCTATGTTTAATTTCTAAAATTGAACCAAAAATAGGGATTGAAGCATGCAAGGATGAGTATTGGATCAAGACTATTGAAGAAGAACCAATGCAGATTGAGAAAAACTAGACTCGGGAACTTGTCCCAAGACCAGCAAACAAGAATGTAATTGGAACTAAGTGGGTATTTCAGAACAAGTGAATGAGAGTGGAGAAGTGATAAGAAACAAGGAAAGACTTGTGTGTAAAGGCTACTCACAAGTAGAAGGAATAGAATTTGAGGAGACATTTGATCTTGTGGAAAGAATGGAAGCTATCAGGATTTTTTTAGCTTTTGCAACACAAAAAGATTTCAATTTTTATCAGATGGATGTGAAGTCTACTTTCTTGAATGGAGATTTGGAAGAAGTATACATAGAAAAACCAGAAGGATTTCAATTATCAGATAAACTAGATATGGTCTACAGATTAAATAAGGCATTATATGGTTTGAAGCAAGCTCTTAGAGTTTGGTATGCAAGATTGGATAGGTACTTGTTAGAGCAAGAATTTAATAAAGGTACTGCAAATAGCAATCTTTACTTCAAAGATAAAAAAAATCAAATCCTAATTGTGGTTGTGTACTTTGATGGCATAAATTTTGGAGGAAATGAAGTTATGTGTAAGAAATTTTTAGATGAGATGTAGAAATAATTTGAAATTTCAATGTTTGGGGAGATGAATTTCTTCCTTGGGCTACAAATCAATCAGACATATAAAGGTATTTTCATTTTACAATCAAATTATGTCAAGGAAATGTTGAAAAAGTTTAGAATGGAAGATTCTAAACCAATATGCACCCCTATGGTTACTAGTTGTGAGCTGAGCAAGAATGATGAATCTTCTAAGGTTGATTAGAGAAAGTATAGATCAATGATTGGAGGACTACTATATCTAACTACTACTAGATCGAATATCATGCATGAAGTTTGTCTTGTGGCTAGATTTTAAGAAGATCCTAGAGAGTCACATGTTGCAGTAGTGAAGAGAATATTCAGATACTTGAAGGGCACTCTGCATCATGGCTTATGGTATCCAAAGGATATTGACTTTACTCTGAGTGCTTACATAGATGCAGATTGGGTTGGTTTTGTAGATGATAGGAAAAGTACAAGCGGTGGTGCATTATTTATTGGATGTAGATTGGTGTCATGGATAAGTAACAAACAAGATTTATTGTCTTTATCTATTGTAGAGGTAGAATACATTATAGTAGCATATTGTTGCACATGTTTTATGGATGAAGAAAACATTGAAGGATATCAGAGTGGTATATGATGAACTAATTTCTATCTTCTATGATAATACAAGTTCTATCAATATATGAAAGAATTGGTGATGCATTCAAGGACAAAGCATATCTCAATCTGGTTTCACTTTTTGAGAGAGAAGGTTGTAGAGAATGAAGTGAAGATTGAATATGTTCCTACAAAGGATTAGGTTGCTGATATATTTACTAAGGCTCTTCCTAAGGATACTTTTGAGTATCTCCAGGGGAAGTTGGGGGTTATTTCCCCTCCTTCTTTGAACTAGATGCATAAGGAGATGCATCAGTTCAGTAGATCTCAAGATTCATTCTTTGGTTTGGACTGATGTAGGTGGATACCTCTCAAGGGGAGTAGTGTTGATGGCTAAATTGACACAACAGCATGCAAGCAAGATGCAATCACCTTACATCTCCTAAAAGAATCAAATTATCAAACACTTCCCAAGGTCTTGGTTGTTGGGTCACAACATTGCTATTTTTTTGAGTGATCAATATGGTTGTAATGTTCAAGGGGGCTTGTTGGTTTAAAGGTAAGAAATTGGATATACTAATTCTAAAACTAAACTAATTATCAGATTTAAAAAAGAAATAGCAAAAGATGAAATAGGGCTTAGAACGAAAAATATGAATAACAATCAACTTCATTTCAATTTGCAATTGATCAATGAATTATATTTATATTTATTTTTTAGATTAAACCTATTGAAAGAACTAACTTGTGAAAACTACACAATTGAGTTCATTCATAGTGCAAACGTACAAGCACTAAAACTATTTTATTATCAAAAGATAACTCCATAGCATTGCAGTTTTTTTATACTAACTCATTTCAAAGATTGTAAATCACAAAATAAAGAGGAATAGCATTCACGGTGATATCAAAATAGTGTAAAACTAGCTCCTTTTAGTGATTAACTTCAAATAAGTAGCATTTATGCTCAGCAAACTTCACCAACGTACAAAGAAAACTTTGTCTTTGACATCACTATCTAGAAACTAAAGCTTAAATTTACTTGTGTAGACACCCAAAATTGTCCATGTCATAACATTACCTAGTCGATACATGACCTTGTAAAACATCTTGTAATATTTTACCCTAGGTCATTACATTATCCAACTTATCCCATTTATTCCACTTAATCACCTTCCCAATTAATTAAATAAATCTCATTTATTTAATTATTTCCCCTTCACATGTCTCAAAATAATTAAAATTAAATATTTGAATTAATCTCACTTTTACCACATTGCAACATGTGTCACATGACTACAACTCTTCACATGCACACATAATTCAAATAATTTTATTATTTAAATTATGAGATTCCCACTCACATCCTATTTTTACCCCCATTCATTGTGCATCATAAGCATCTTTTCTTCCAAAATAAATAAAAGAATCCCACTTATTTCCTCACATCTTAATTTTATCCTCATGTCATAACCCACTTAATGTGCGTCATAGGCACTAAAATAAACTTTTAATCCTAGCCATACATATCACAAATTTGACTTTTAATCTTGGCCATCGAATCAAATCAGCCTTCTCCTATAAATCAATCCTTTCACAGGTCATTTGGAGAACCTTCTTCTAGCATCCTCACTCTGCCAAAATTTCTCTCAATCTTCTTATCTATCTATCTATTTTTCTTCTATTATCTTCATCTTATCGTTATGTTGCGAAAATGAGCAATCAATATATCAACAATCAAACCTTCAAAATCTTGCATTCTCATGCAGGTGGAGAAGAGCAATGGAGATAAATCAAATCTAGTTTGAATATCGGTTTGCTTTGTTTTTCTTGTTTTCATTTCATGCTAGTTTGTGCTCTATTGTGCTTGTTAGGGTTTTCATATCTTGTTGTTTTAGTTTTATATCTGATTTTCCCTAACTTACAACTTGTAATGAGAAAACTTTATCTTTGACATCACTATCACTACTTGATTTTCATGATGAGTACCCTAATTTTTGAGGTGTTTCATGATTTTCCTGAATAGGATAGCCCCCGTTGACACCTTGGGATTTCATACTTTATGCATAATCATATTTGGCTTCCTCAGCAATCCTGATCTAGTCAATTATCTTATCAAAACCCTAAGGCTTCAATTCCTTAGGCAAGGTACTCAATCCTGGCTCAAAAATTTCACACAACAAGTCAATATATATTGCATCTTTTGGTCTGAGAGTTTTAGGAATTTCCAATAAGGCATCCAAAAACCTTGCCAACAAGTCATATGGTGATTCTTCCCTATATCTTTTCATACTGGACAATCCTTGAACATAAGACATTTGATTAGTATTTCTTAGACTCTATTGATGTTCAATTTGGAATTCACCATTAGTTGCACTAGGCGATGATAGACACACCAGACCAATAGAAGTATCAATATTATAGAAATTATTTCTATTATCTGATTCACTTACATGAGATGTGCCAAAATAGCTAACACTTGCAGCCATATATCCCTTCATCATTGAATATTTCAAGTTATTTTCAATGTCCATAGCAACTTGATATGCCTAATGTAATGTTGTAGGATTTTTATCTCTTAGCAAATAACTCATTTCCTCATCAAATGCTCCCAAATATACAACCAAGCACTCTGCATCACTTGGTCTCATACTCTCAAAGATATCCCCTACTCCTTTTGCAAATCTAAGATTAAAAGCAGGGACCAACTCCTCTTCATCCTTTTGGATTTCCATGAATTTTCTCCTTATTGAACTCGGATTAATCCTCTCACCAAATTGTTCAATGAATGTTGCTATGAACTCATTCCATGAAGAGATATAACATACTGGTAAATATGAAAACCAGTCTCTAGCATCTTCCTTTAGGGTTTGAACAAAAAGTTTCATGACAACATCTTCTTGATTTATCTCATAATCTCCCATCAAATCCATAAATATATGCAAATGTTTATAAGCTGATTTAGAACCTTGTATTGTAAATTTTGGAAAATGTTCTCTAACATCATTTAGAACAAGGTTTGGGAAACCCTAAATACCACTAAAGTTCAATGGCCTATATCTCCAATAGAGAAATTTCTTTGATGGTATGACAAAGGTTGCATGCCTTGTGTGCTTCTACTTGACATCTCACAGGGAGATACAAAGGAATGATACATTTTTATAACTCAAATATCAACTTCACAGTTGATCATTCACTGCCTTTCTCTTTGACTTAATCATGATTTTAAGATGCATAACTCAAATACATATATGCCTTAGATCTTCTAATTGGAAAAATTTAAAAATGAACATACTTATTTATCATACTACAAATATTTCAAAGCATACCTTAGAAGTATGTAAAATTACCACTACCATTCCCTTTATTAGTGCTCAATTCACTTAATATGGAAACAAAATTTTCTCCAAAATCATTCAATATGGTTTTCGCACAAATTCATGCCTCTTGAAAACCAAAATAGGGGAAATACCTACATACATTGTAACTACTTTGAATTATGCTTCTAACTGGAAAACTTTGCAAATTTGAAGCTATCATTAGGTTATTTGCATAGAAATGCCACCTCCTTCTATAGAGGAATAAATCTCAATAATATGAAGTTCCCTTCACAATTTAATTTCATTTTGAGCTTCTCCAAATCTGAATCTCACATGAATCCTTTATACTTTTTTCTAGCTTCATCAAGGTACTTCACCATGTGAGATTTAGGTCTACCTTATCCTTTCTCAGTAAATTTATCATTCTATTCTTAGGAACTTCTCAAATAATACACACTAGTGCAGAGATCTTAAAGTCGCCACCCACATCTAGTGAGAAATTACGAAATACTTGTAGCATTATAGTATACCTTCACAACATTTGCAAGTTTCAAGGGAAACACAACAAATGCCTATAATATTTTGAGAGTGTTTGAAACTTCAACAACTCTTTAAGGCAAGATGGTCTTCTTACAAAATTTTCCAAAGTTCATCCCCAGTAGAGTCACCAATCTATTGGTTATTTTTTAGAACCAAACATAATCTCATTCACTATCTATGAATTAGCCACAATTCAATGGCAAACAATGGTGAGGATTGGCCAACAAACCAGTAGGGATTACTAGGCCCTTACTTCTACTCTTTGGGCTTTGTGAAACGCAGGAGGGTGATCCTAATAATGTTTACATGATATTCTTGTGCCTTTTTTATTATAAACATTGCAACACACATATAATTCTCATACAATGGCTCAACGAATAGAACGTATCAAAGAAGTTGGTTGCTTCTCAACAACAGTTCATATTCAGAGCCTGAGAATGGTAAAACCTAACATGATTGTAACCCATTTCAAAATATTTTGATTTAATAAATGGTTTGATGTTGAATAATCAACAAAATGCAGCATGATCACCTCACTTAGATCAGTGCCCATCCTTATTTACATGATTCAATAACAATTTCATACATGACAATATTTAAAGCCTTGAGGATACTACATTATAGTACTTCAACATTATATCTTAACCATTACTTCTTACTAACATCCTAGCACATGATTTTGACATAAACCTATAGCTCAATTACAACATTTACATCAACTCTTTGAATTAATAAGCAAGAATAAAACCATACACCCTTTGGAAATAAATAAAGACAAGTAAGATAACCCTTAATTATATTACTTATAGTTTTTAAAACCAGTACATAGGAGAGAAAATGGTGCAAAACTCACACTATTCTATTCTATATTGTCAGTATTACTATTCGGACTACATGTGCATATTATCAAACTCGAACCTAAGACTTAACACTAAAATGTTTTATATTATTTACAAACCTCGATGTGATCAATTCCAAAACAACCAACCCCTGTAACTAGCCCTAAATTCCCATTTATAAAGATATGGGAGCAGACAAGCCACAAGTTGAATTACAATTTTAGTTACATTTCATTTGACACTCATTTCGATTTCAATTTCAGAGATTCCTCCAGACGGTTACAATTTCATCATTGAAGAAAGTGGGGGAAAGCAAAAGACCAAATTCCATATACCGTGTTGTATAAGAAGACCATCCAACCTTCCTAAAGGCATCATTTTTGTTACGGTAGAACCAAAACCTCATCCACATTGATCAAAGAAGATTCTCCACATCAGCACCCAAGACAAAAAGTTACACATTCATAGAAGAGGACGACCCTGTCGTTGTGGCAACAATACCATAAAAAAAAAAATAGAACCAAGGTGTTACTCTGATACGTCGGCATCAGAGTGTGCACATTCCCCCCATGTTCTTGTTGAAACTAGAGAAGCCACTACCCCTCCATCATCAGAAAACTCCTCACCTGTCAGAATGACAACGTATTGGGCATAGTCTGAGTCGGTATCTCCTTCATCACTTGAAAGCCCAGTTGAAACCTCTATGGGAGATTTATGCCTTCCCATATAAGAATCATAAGCCCTATGGCACTTTCTCTTCCTCTTCTCTTCCCTCATAGGCTTAACTGATTCTTTCTTTCTAAACTTGACCAATTCTATTGAAACAACCCTGCTCCTCAAATTATAGGTGCTCCCAACACCACCCCACTTACATTTTTACAGGTTTTCTTCTTTTACTTTGGTGTTGCAGGAACTCTTGTTGTGCCTTGTTCAATTTTGGGAGCATCATCCTAAGACTCAAGGAGACTAAGTCTCCTAGATCTTCTAACTGGAAGGGTGGAGTCACTTGGCTTACAAATTCTCATAGAGAACATTGAACTAGCTTATGAATTTCCAAGTACGGAGAAACTTTTCAAATTTGGAGGACAAAGATACTTCATGACTACATATGAATACTATCAACCCATGTGAATTCTTCAAACAATCAACCCCTGCAAACCCTAGGTAACTAAAACCTACATAGCCCACAATAGTTTTCCAGACACACAAGAAATGCAAACACCAACTTACCAAGGAGAAACTATCCTCAATGCCTCTGCAACCTTCTCACCATAGTTCTTCATGCTAACTTCCTCTCGGACCTAAACTTAATTTCTTAGATTCTACTTGTAATTTTGAAGAAAAATATTGTTGCCAATTCTCATTTATCAAGCACTTTGAGTGTTTCGACCATTAATGCTTCAGGAAGGCTTGCACAAGTGAGCTGACAATTAGCTGCTTGATTTTGAATCTCATTCGTTGATCATCCATCGAGATAGATTGACAAATAATTAAAATCAAGGAAATTAATTATGAAAAATTTGACTGCATGCGCCTATTGCCTTTGTCTAGTCAGAAAGGACCATGTGGATATGGATCCACTCTATTTGAACACTTAATCATCCACTTAGCATTAAAGGAAACCTGACGTGCCAAATTTTCTTGCTCACCTATGAGAATTAACCCACCTATACCTTTGATCAATAGGGTAAAGGGGAGTGGTCAGGATTTAATCTTAATCCATTAACTTGTACTTACCCTAACGCAAACCATTTGTTCGCGTGTACAAATTTTTGATAGAAATGACGGTTGTGATAAAAAATACCCATCACATCTCAAACACGTGTAGGAGAAATCAATTCTTATCCCGCACCATTTAGCCTTCATGCCCACTCATAAAATTTCATTAATACTTTGCCTTTATTAATGTCCCTCTGGTCCCTTAAATCATTCCACGTGGCAGTCACTCGCTTCCCCGCTGAGAAATAGGAGGCATGAGTGGGTCCCACATGGGATGGTGGGGAGCAGTCACGATGGACCCACGTCACCCATCATTAAACATCAATCCTTGCTGAATAAAATGTCTGTTGCCTTTAAATTCAAGTGGGTCCCTCCACAAAGGGACAGATGTCTACAGCCAGCTAGCCCATGTCATTATTTTAAGACAAAACAAAAACAAACGAGGTGGTAGGGATCAATCCTGATGAAGCCACATCTTTAAACAACCATCGTGGATCTTACCAGTTCATCACCTCTTGGTCTTTCAAAATTGTTGGGCTCACCAATGAAGAGGGCATGTGGCACTCACCCGTCGACCATCCCATTGGAATATTAAAATGAAAAATGAAACAGAGTAGGGGCATGAGGAACAACCAATATTTGTTTGTGGTGATTGAACGATCATCATAAAACCATAAATCTACACATTCCAAAAGTTAGTCATAAAAGAGGGCCATTACTAGGCATATGGTAGATGGGGACATAACAATTAAAGGTTAAAACCTAAGGCGGTCATAGAGAAATATCAAAACCTGAACCTAGACCTAAACAAAATATTTTGATGAATATCAACCCATTAAAATATAAGGCAATAATCATAGTGCAACGGGCAACATTTAGGATCATCAGGACTCATGGGCTGGTAATGAAATAGACTTAATGACATAAGTCATAACTTAATCAACCAGGAACCTATGACAGAAGGTCAACAATGAAATATAACAATTGCTAAAGATTTCAAACTTAAGGGTTTTTTAAGAAGGATTCCTAGAAACATAAACCCCAAGGCATTGATGAGAGACAAAACCCTAAGCCTAAAGATACGAGATTAACCAGATTTTTGAAGAATTTTGAAATGGAACCAAATTAATTTGAGGGGTTCCATCACCATGTACCAATACACTGATTATATATTCCTCATGAAGTGTACTCCCCTACAAGGAAGACTACCACTATGTAGTGGAAGAGAGAATAACACTATGCAAGAACACTATCTGAAAGAAGGTATTGCATATTATCAAAGTATCAAGCCTATCATCACATGTCACGTAAAGAGAATTTCACAATCACTATCAACTATCAACAATTTGATCACAATAATCATTGGCATGGAAAGTTGCTATCAAGAGGTGATCAATTCTAGCAAACTATCCAAAGATGTATCAAGAACCACTTGTGCTAAATGTTCAATGTTGTAACAAACACATCAACTACACTCAAACACATATCAATATGAGCACATGTCATCTGATCTCTAAGCAATTGTTTTCCTTGAATCATGAAGCAACTCTAGTGTTTGTGCAACTATCAAGATTTCATTAGCAATGCACAAAGCATATCCACTATCCCACAAATGTGAAAGATGAGTTCAAGATATTCACTACCTATTGCACTGTTAGAAAGAGAATCAACATCATGCAATCATTTTCATTAAAGACAAAATCCCAAACAACCATTGTAAATGTAAGGTTGTCCACACACCACTGTAAATATTCACTATCCACAAGCTACTATTATACTACATGTGCAGGACAACAACACTAAGAACAACAATCTCCAAAGAATTCAAAGCCAACACAAAAATGCAAAGGTATTGTTAAATTTCATGGACCATCATACTTAAATATGGCACTACCCTTTCTTTACTATCATTTCCAAATCTCAAGTAATGTACACTTCAATGTGACATTAATGTGACAAAAACAAAGAAGGCACTGTTATCAAATTCAATGATGAGTGAAATCATCATACTATCAATCTAACAAGAAAAAATGCAAGATCCACAACTATTATCCAAATCTCTGTTATCACCCAGTCATTTTCCACAACAAAACTATTCAAATAATTGTTCATTTTCATCCATTGTCTTGACCTTAACCATTGTTCTTTCCAAACACATGTGTATTGACCAAACAAATGAACATTTGCATTCACTATTCATGGAAAGACACAAAAAAATGTGCAAGAATCAAAAAGTGCGTTCCCCCTGACTGAAAGCAAGTATAGAAAAAACAAAGCACTGTCAAGATGCCCTTGTAGCTCACGTGCATATACTTTTTATTGTACCATGTTCACTATTCAAATAAAAAATTCAAAGTGCCAAAGTGCTTCTCCAAATAACAAAGTCATTGTTCAAGTAACAAAAACAAAAGTCACTACATACCAACCAAGATCCAAATCATGATAAGTTTCCCAAAAAATGTGTCAAGCATTCACATTTTCTCCATATCTATCCATAAAGAAACTTGAGAACAAATGGCACTGTATGCTCTTGACTTGAAATAGTGTCCAAAAATTTCATGAATCTAAAAGACACGTATATCCTTTAGTATTGTTTATGGGTTTACTTCAACACTATCAAGGACCTTTGTTGCATTAAGAATAAGCATAAACAATCTTTGATAACGATGAAATGAATGTACTCATTTATATCATGAACACAATCACCTTATAATAAAGAAACATATACCTTTGTATAACCAATGACAAACTTCATTACCTTTGACATAATGCATGAATATTACAAGAAATACTTCCTAGAATCGTGGTAAACACCAATGAGTTTAGATTCTAATCCCTTCACTATAGAGACACAACTTCTTGTGGTTGCCTAAGGGGTTTGAATGGTCCATTAGAAATCAACTCCCCTTCAACTCATGCTTCCCTTTAAGCACTAATAGATGCAACTTACGCAGTATGCACAAGTTTAGGTTCATTATTTTCTTGACTTTGTTTTCTTCTCCAAACCTTCTTCTCTGATTTCTTCTTGTCATCAGATGCTTGTGACTTTGAATTTTTCTTATGTAAGAATCATTTCTTCTCTCCTATTTCACAAACCTAGTTCTACAATACTTTACAACATGACCATGGTTATGACATTTATAACATATTACATTCATATTCTCAAAGAATTCTTATTGACTCCTTTTCGACCTTCTTCTACAATAACTTGCTTTATGCCCATAACCATTACATGAATAACAATACATAAGAAATAAATAATTGTACCTCACTAATTTATTTTTCCAAGTAGGTGGAGATCCTATGGACTTTTTTGCTCTACTTCTTCTTCCTCTATTGATGTCCTTGAACTATCTACTATCAACAGTCTTAACTTTTGAATTCTTCTTTTCTTTAGTCTTAGGGGTTGCAGCGTGATAGCTTAGATCTATATTCTTTCTTGGTGTTTTTTTTACTCCAAAACTTCACCCTCCAATAAAGCCTAAACCAATAACATCCTTGTGATATTTTTACTTGCTCAACATATCATATAAGCACTCAGTATTGTTTTCAGATTGGAGTGTCTTGTGTAACTTTAAAGAAGCTTTTCCTAATTCATCTCTCAAAGATACTCTTATATTTATACTTTTCACAATCAACTTCTTTGGCCTTTAGCTGCTCATTGACTTCTTCCTCTATTTTCTTAACTTCAACAACTTGAACTTCATATCTATTATTTGTTTTTCTGCATTTCGAAGGGCTAAAAGAGTTTTGGTCTTAGATTCGTTTTCCTCTTGTAGCTGCAATTTTAACCTTTGGTTCTCCATTCTAAGTTTCTTAATCTCATCAAGATCATAGATGATTTCACCTTCCATATCAATCTCATATTCATTTTCAACAAACTCTTTATCAAAATCACTTGCTAAGTGGTCTCCTTGTTTGTCTACACTCTTCACTACAAAATCATCTTTTGTACTAGATTTAATTGGTATTTGTTGTTCATCATTCTACAAGGTATTTCTCTTTTCTTTGCTTCTTTTAATTTTTTCCATAATGAGTACTCCACTACCAGGAACCCCTAATTTGGCTAGACTTATGCAAAGGTATGGCCCTGATATCACTTGTTGGATTACAATACCACTGAGAGGGGGGTGAATCAGTGGTATACCAATTTAAAATGACCTTGAATTAATCATTCACAACATTAAACATATAAAATACAAGTTTAGAAATAGTTCAACTATCATGTGTTGCATCATGCATGTAAATCTATCAAGCTTGATTGAACATAAAGAACATAAACAAATCATAAAAGTTGAAGACACCATAGAAACTCAAATGTTGAAAGTGTAGTGTCGAAAAATGGGTCCTTTGACATTTTCACACTCGTTTGGGTCCTCCTTGTGGATTTTGGCTTAATGTTGCATTGATTTAGTGTTGTAATGTGGATAACATATTCACATTAGGTCTTAGGCCCTTGTGAACTAATGCATTTCAATGGTGCCTTGCAAAAGTGTTGTGAAGTGTTGTAACACACTTTCACACTTTTCTAGGGTTTTATCACATAATTAAACATAATAAACATAATTTTAATCATAATTAACTTTAATCTTGTCTTATTTGGATTGTTGTAAAGTATTGTAACACACTTTCACATTTCTCTATCCTTTTCATTAATAATTGGGCTTTCTTAGGCTTTAATTGGCCCTATTTTGCATCCAAAAGTCTCATTTATTATATCTTTTTGAGGATAATCATGACACCAATCAGTAACCAACCATAATTTAGGTGTTCCTAGATTGTGTGGCCCAGATTTAGTGTCCAGGACTCATTTTCCACCTTGGGTGAATGATTCCCACCTAAGTCTTTTTGGCCCCGATGTAGGTTTCACACATTTTTAAGCACTTTTCATTTTTGGTCCCATACATTGTGTGATGGGACTTATTCGCCATCTTGGGCGAATGAGTCTAGTGTGACCAAAATTCAAATTTTTGGTGGGATTTTATTCTCCTAGATCTGGCGTCAGCTTGTAGTGTTGCAATTTCAAGGATTCTTGCATAATTAAGTATAAATACAAGGTTATTTCTCTCATTTTCATACCTAGCATCCTAACAAGCAATCAAGTAACCTAGAATTCAAGAGTTCACAAGAGATCATTGAGCATTTACAAGAGCATTCAAGGCATTTCAAGGGTAGATTATCAAGCATTCTAGAGCATTCTTCAAGTGCCAATCATCATGTCAAAGATTGCATTCTTCATGTTCATGCTAACAATTATGATGTAGATTCAATGATTCAAACAAGCATTACATTCAAGATCAACATCATTCAAGCAAGATTCAAAGACCACATCCATTGTAGCCATCTCAAGCATAATTACAACACCTTATTGCTAGGGTTTTGTGAGTTTCAACATTGTTATTTGTTCATTCATCATTCTCCATTCATATTTTCTTTCATTTCAAGGTTTAATTACCAACAAGGGGTTTGACCAAGGCAAACCCCTATTATCTAACCACACATCATTTTTTCCCTCTTCTTGTGTGTGATTTGCAGGGCTAGGTTGCAAATTTTTCAAGAATCCAAGTTGGAGAAAATTTGTCAAATCCCCAAAGTTGCCAAAGTTGTCATCAAGCCTTGGAGAAGCTTGGAGAGGGCCTACAGGTGGTATTTTGTAGATTTAGATTCGAAAACCAGTCAAAAAGAGCAAAGTAGGTCAAGAGACACATAATCCAATTCAAAACTTTTGAAAAAGTAGAAGTGGACTGGTTCGCCACTATTGGTGAGTGAGTCCCACTGTACAGGCCTGACGGAGGCTTTTACAAATTTTGATACCCTTTTGGCTGAAACATGTATCTACACATTTTCCTAGAAACTAGATTGATTCACCCAGCTTGGCAAATGAGTCTCATTCATCATAAACAATAGATTTTTCAGTGATCCATATCTCCATTCTGCCTTCTTTAGTTTCCTAGGTGCACACTCTTAGTTTTTGTAGCTTTATGTTTTATTTCATGGTCATTTCTAGGTCATTCATTGAAGCATTGCATCAAACTAGGGTTTTTCATTTCATTCTTCATTGCATTGCCTTTTCCAAGTCTAAACTTAATGGTGAACCCCTCATTATCTATCATTCAATCCCTAGACTAGTCTCTTTGCAAGATTTCAATCTCCTTTGCATTGAAATCTCAAGGGTTTGTTCTTGAGTGAAGAGTAAGGAAATGGTCTCTCTCCTATTAGGTCCAAAACCATAGAAGTGAAAGAGAGGACCCCAATTTTCTTTTTTTTCATTTTGGTGAACTTGCATTTGGAACATAATTTTGATTTGGAGTGCATTTACATCCTAGATATAGCTTGCATTAACATTGCATTAGGTTTTACATTGGTTAATTTGCATTTTAGGGTTTCAATCTTTGCATTAGTGAAAGCTCATTTAGCTTGCATTATTGCATCTAATTTCATTAAAAATCAATCAAATTCTACATTTGCATTAGAAAACATAAAAATCATAAATTTCAAAAAAAAAATTCAAAAAAAATCAAAAAAATTAGTACCTAGACTCATTCGCCACCTTGGGCGAATCAATCCCTCTGCATATTTTTCAATGTAGTTTTTGGCATTCATGGTTCATTTTTTTAGTTTATATTTGTTGTTTCTACATTTTTGTTTTAGTTTCTAGAACTTTAGTTATAAGTGTTTCATTGTTCTTAGCTTACATTGCATTTGCACACACCCTGAATTTAGTAGCCTTAGCATGAGTGTTTGGTGTCCTATTGCTAATACCATAGTGAGAAGAATTTCAAGACTCATTTCATCCCACGATACCACAATCATTGTGGATCTTGGGTTATCCAGAGCTTCCACTCCTAATATTGACACTAGTACACTAGGCATGGATAACACCCTTAGCAACTCTTTGCCTTCAAGTAGCATGCAAGTTGAACCAAGGAATGATAGTATCCTACAAGAGAAAATAATTCAAATTCATGAGGATTTAGTAAACTTACAACATCAACTAAGCCTTGAAAACATTTAAACTACCGTCATCCCTACCATTGAAAACATTCACCGCATGCTTGAAAGTGAAGATGGCCCTGACCTTGTGAAAAAAAAAGTGTAAATCTTTGGAAAACATCTTTCCTCAACCACTAGTTATCAAGAGGGAACTCAAATTCCTCCTCCCACAAAAATTGCCTCAATACCTACCTACACCAATCCTCAAGTCACAACAACAATGTAACCAGTTAGTAATGTGATTCCTTCACTGGGTATTCCTACTAGCATCCCTGCTTCCTATGTGGCATCATAAGTTATATCTCCTACCTTACCACCTATAAGCATTCCATTCACTTGTCCCACAAACACATACACTCCATCACTAATTTCACTTTCATCTCATAACACAAGCAATGACCCTCTCACAACTCAACTTTTCCAAACTATGCCATCCCTTCAAAAGCAAATTTCCACCATCAACCAGAATCAAAATGGCCCACCCACATATTATGTCAAAAGCAGTCCATTATGCTTGGAGATATTATGAACACCAATGCCACAAGGTGTAGAGGTGCCTAGATTTGAGAAATATGGAGGGAAGGGAGATACCATGTTAATGCCTACATTGCCTTATGTAGTGACTTTGTTCTTGATGATAAAATTTTGGCCAAAAAAATCCTAGGTCCTTGAAAGATACCAACTTGGAGTGGTTCTCTTCTTTACCGAACAACTCAATTCATTCATTCAATGAACTTATTGAGGCATTTATAAACCATTTCCAAGTGCATATGACTCACAATATGACCTTGGCCAGTTTGATGAAATGCAAGAAAAATGAAGAAGAAAAGATAACTGATTTTATCTCATGCTATCAATCGCTTTATTCCCAAATCGATGTCAAGATCCCCAACCCACACCTTCAAAAGATGTTCATAGAAAATTTTCAAAGATCCAAGACAAGCTTACCATGATTAAATTCACATCCTTCATGCACTTGTGTATTTCCCTCCACGATTATCAAAATTTGATTAGTAGTTGAGACACAAAGTCCACTTCCAGCCGAATCAAGAGATCCGAGCCTACACACCGAAATAATTCCCAACCTTTTAGAAAAAAAAATAAAGGGTTCCTTCAATTCAACCCCCCTCAAAAAACAACTCAAAATACCAATGACCAGATAGTTGTATTCAAAGCCACAGTGCCCTTTAGTTATGGAGATCCGGAAAGACAATTCAATCCCTTACCTAATACCCTTCATAATACCATGCCCCAAATTATAAACCAATAAATGATTACCTTACCTCCCATCAAAACACTCGACCCTAATAAGCCTTTACCTCTGAGCTTTAAATCAAATTCTTATTGCCACTATCACCGACAAAAATGGACATGACACAAAACATTGCAAGCATCTTTAACATCTTGTGCAAGACCTCATTGATTTCGGTCATCTATCCATTGCAGGTATCAGTGATCAAGCCAATAAGTCCATTGCCCCTCCCAACCAAAATTTACAAATTTTCACCAATCCCATGCCAAAACATAATATTTCATTTATCAAAGCTAGCGAAACAACAAAGAATGATGTGGTGAATGTTGATACAGATGATGAAAACAATGATTATGTTCTAAATAATCCTATTAATTTCAATCCTATAGATGAAATGATAGGGACAATAGACATTATCCGTCATAAGGGTCGACCTAAGAATTTTCTTGACATTTTTTTCTCCTTTAAGGATATACTTAGACATTTGCACAATGGGATATCTATAATAAGCCCACTAATGGGATATTAATAGATCTCGCATGTGCAGAGAACTTGATCACCAAGGAATTTTTACTTTTACATGAACTCTATCAAGATATATATGATACACTGAAAGCATTGATTAATACACATAATGGTTTTGCTTGCCCTGTGTTGGGATTGATCACCCTTCCATTGCAAATAGGACAAAAAATATTAGATGTCACATTCTCCATCATCTCGCAGTCGGACCAATTTTGTGTGAGGTTAGGCCATCCATGGCTTCACTCCATGAAAGTCATCCCTTCATTTGTGCATAAATGTTTAAAGTTTCCCTTTGACAATGAAATATTCACTGTTCACCCGAGTGGCTTTAACCCCTTGTATTATAAAGGAAACTTTTCCTTAGAAGCCTTTTGGCCCGATCCCATGGAGCCTATAAAACCTCAAGAAGACTTATTTTTCTTGTCCTATCAAAAGTTCAAGGCAAAGAAGATAGTGGAGCTATCTCTCCAAAACATGTCCCCACCCACCTCCGAACCTCCCATCCTTGATGAAACCATGCTTGAACCTAAACAAGACCAACCTATAACAAAAACTTCACCTACCTCTTACAAGCAACCAAGAAATAATAAAACCAACCCTGCCACACCTCCTAGAATAAAATAAGTTTACAAAGTCAAAGAGAATATGGTTGGACAACCCTCATGGTTCCTTTTGTTCTTCCCCTTAGGGAAGAAAAGTAACCAATGGTTGATCAACCTGCTCCTACACAATTGCAAATTGAAAACAAAACCAAAAGAAACAAAGGTGCTAGGGAGCATAGACATAGATGTTTTACCCTTGCTTGTAAGTTACACGAAGAATTAAACAAAGAAAATCAAGATCCAAACTTGACTGAAGCAATGCATGATGACTCTACTCCTCCCTAGCTAAAACAAGACAACCCAATACAACCTCCACAACAAGAATTGAACTCTTCCATGGACATTATCCTTTGACCTCCTATTGTGATCAACTTAGATGATAATGATGAGGTTGCTAAAATCAACAAAGAGGTGCATAATGAACTGAATACATTATTTCCTCTTCCATGAGCTTAAATGACAAATCTCCTACAAAGAGTGTTGAACTTGGTGCTTCTCCTAGTTCGGCACTTGCTCTTGTCCCTTTGGCTAGTTTCCTGCCATTGGAATATAATGAACATTATTGGGAGGCAGATGACTTTCTCATAGGTTGAATTGCCTTTTCCTTACTAGTCTTTTGCATCATTTTTTTTCATTTTCTTTTGTGTGATTGCATGTGCATAATTTGATCCCCTGTGATGTTCTATTTGGTGTTATCTCTCTTTGTGACATTCCTTTATTTGTACCTTCATTCTTCTTCATGTCATGTATCTCTTTTTATTTTTCTCTCTTTTTCATTTGTCTTGTGTTTTCCTTTTGGGGATGATGCAAAGCGTCGAGACACCCTATGTCTCTTCCATGTTGACATAAAAGGCTTTCTTTTCCTTTGCCTTTTTTCTATTTTTCATTTTCATCTTGTGTTTTCCTTTTGGGGATGACGCAAGGCATCAAGACACCCTATGTCTCTTCCATGTTGACCCAAAAGGATTTCTTTTCCTTTTCCTTTTTCTCTTTTTCATTTTGTCTTGTGTTTTCCTTTTGGAGATGGCGTAAGGCATCGAGACACCCTATGTCTCTTCCACGTTGACCCAAAAGGTTTTCCTTTCTTTTTGCCCTCTTCATGTCATTCTTCTAGTTCTATATGTATTTGGGGGATGATGACAGTTCCAACTCTCTTATAAATATTGCAGCAAAGAACATACTAACCCCAAATCCATAGATCCCTTATGTGTTTGGTGTTTTTCATTTTGGGGGCAACTTCTCTCTTTTCTTTTTCCCTCGCATGATGCAACTTTACTTGGAAACATATGACTTGGAATAGGGCTTTCCAAGTTGGCTCTCATGTCTTTCTTGTTTGCATTTTTCATTTGCTACTTTAAATTAATTGCTCATAGCATGGGTTTTAGAATTTTCTTTAAAGTGGGGGCATACATTGGCATTATTCTTTCACATTTTTTGCCTTTTATGGTTCTTGGATTAGCCTTCTTACTTCATATGATGTGTTTGTTGCTTTTTGGATGACATTGGGTGTGATGTCCTTCATGAGCATGACCTCTCCTAGCATATTATATTCCTCTTAGTGGCTTGATGCAATGCACTGCATCCCCTAATATGTGAATCTTCTATTCTTTGATTGGTCCTCTCTTGGAGACATTAGACACAATGTTCCCTAAGTTAAGACATTGCATAAACTAAGCAAGACTCCTTTGAACATTTCCTATTTATGTATTTTGCATACGTTGTTATATGACCACCATGCATAATACAACTTGCATGCATGTGGAGCCATCTTGTTTGTTCATGAGCTCCAAGCATATGAAGTTTTTGCTTGTCTCATGAAGTTCGAAAAATCATTGCTTTTTGTGTGGTGCCTTATCAAAGTTATCAGGAGGTATAACTTGGTATGGTTGAGCAGGAAGCCCAATCCAAGGCATGACTTTCCCCATAGCCACTTGCATGTGTGTGAGTGCATACCAACCATGAGTGTATGTGTCTCACCTTTTAGGACTTCTTACCTAGCGGAAAGCCAGGAGTTTTGTTGCCTTAGAGTGAGTATGCATTTTTTGGACAAACAACCTAGATTTGATCCAAATCATGTTGAAAAAATGGTCGAAGTTTGTTTCGATTATTCTTTTACCTTTTTCTCTTTCATATTTGGTAGTGTATGCTTGTGCCTTGTCATTGTTCTTTATATCATTTTCATGTGTGTTCCCTTGTGCTTATGTTGGTTTGTCATGGGATCTTGATCCTAGGGGCTTGATCACCCCTCTTGATTGTAGTCATCTCATCTTGCTAGCATCAATAAATTGGAACCCCTCTTGGTGTGTGTTTGTCTACTTTAGTGTGAGTTTGAAGAATGTTCATCCTCTCACTAAAGTGGGGGCTAAATGTAATGTCAAAAAAGGGGTCCTTTGAAATTTTCACACTCGTTTGGTTCCTCCTTTTGGATTTTGGCTTAATGTTGCCTTGATTTAGTGTTGTAATGTGGATAAAACATTCACATTATATCTTGGGCCCTTGTAAACTAATGTATTTCAATGGTGCCTTACAAAAGTGTTGTGAAGTGTTGTAACACACTTTCACAATTTTCTATGGTTTTATCACATAATTAAATATAATAAACATAATTTTAATCATAATTAACTTTAATCTTGCATTTTCATGGTTCTTGGTGCAGCCTTCTTTTGTTGTTATATGGCCACCTTGCATAATATAGCTTGCATTCCTATGGGGCCATCCTATTTGTTCATGAGCTCCAAGCATATAAAGTTTTTCTTGTCTCATGAAGCTTGAAAATCTTTGCTTTTTGTGTGGCACCTTAACAAAGTTATCAAAAGGTATAACTTTGGTATGGTTGAGCGGGAAGCCCAATCCAAGGCATGAATTTCCCCATAGACACTTGTGTATGTGTGAGTGCATACTAGACATGAGTGTATGTGTCTCACCTTTGAGGACTTCTCACCTTGCGGACAACCAAGAGTTTCGTTGCCTCAAAGTGAGTATGCATTTTTTAGAAAAACAACCTAGATTTGATCCACATCGCATTGTACAAAAGGTTGAAGCTTGTTCTCATAATTTTCTTTACCTTTTTCTCTTTTGTCTTTGGTAGTGTATGATTGTGCCTTGCCGTTGTTCTTTATATCATTTTCATGTGTGTTCCCTTGTGCTTATGTCGGTTTGTCATGGGATCTTGATCCTGGGGCTTGATCAACCCTCTTGATTGTTGTCATCTCATCTTGCTAGCATCAATATATTGGAATCCCTCTTGGTGCATGTTTGTCAACTTTAGTGTGAGTTTGAAGCAATTTCATCCTCTCACTAAATTGGGGGCTAAATGTAGTGTCAAAAAATGGGTTCTTTGAAATTTTCACACTCTTTTGGGTCCTCCTTATTGATTTTGGCTTATTGTTGCTCTGATTTAGTGTTTTAATTATTGGCATATAGTTGTCATTAATGTCAAAATGGAAAATATGGAAAAGGAGATCGTTGGCATGATGACAAAGGATGAGTGTGAGAGTAGTGGATTTGATGGAAAATTCGAATTGGGTTTCTTGAGAGATTTCTAGAAAGGTATTGTAAAGGTTGAGAAAGTGAAGGATGCACTCAGAAATGTTTTATTTATGCTCTCAAGTGTTAAGGTTTATCAATTAAACCCTAATGTGTTTGCAGTCATGGTGTCGTGAACATAAATTCTATTTTTTTGTTGACTGCCTATTGTATGTTATCGATCACATAAGTTACAACTTATGTCATTGAAGTCATGAGGGTGACCGACCCCTCCACCTAATGCTCAAGGTTACTCATATCTAATGGGTTGGGGAGATAGTTCAATTTCAATGGGACTCACCCAAGAGTCTCTCCATTAGTCTAATGATCATTTCATTGGCATGAAACTAGTGTATAAGTAGGAGTTTGGAAGGACTCTCTTTGATGGAGCGATAAGGAGTAAGGAGAGCTTTATCGGAGTGACAATGCATGATCGGTGAGAGAATGGGAGATGTTTCTCTGATGTGGAAATGTAGAAAACAAATTAAGTTTTCATTGGTGTGACAAGTGCTTATCGATGGGACTTGCATCGAAGCCTCTCTAACAACTCGATATCTATATGTCGGCATGTCACAGTTTTTCATAACTTAGTAACCTCTAGCAAAAGGTTCTAAAGTTCAGGTTTTTGGTGACTTAGCGATGGAGTGATAAGGGGTATGGTAGTATCATTGGTAAGATTGTATGACATCAATGAGACCTTTGGTTGTGTCTCTATGATAGAAGAATGGATGTCAACTATGGGACCCAATGAGGTGGACATGGAAGTGATACCCGGTAAGATGAGAATGACGTGCAGTCATGAAGCGAATGAAAAGATGACATGTGGCAGGAATTGACATGATGATGACTATGGTAGGTGGTGGTGTCAAAAGTGTACATGCGATAGTAGCCCACTAGCCCTGTTGAGATGTTGGTGGGGCCCAAGCAAGACCCGTGAGGTCAGCGGGGAATGATGTAGATCGCATGAGATAGACCGAACGATGTTGGTGAAAGGATTCTTCATCGATGTGATTGAAGGTCATCAAAAGGACTTGTTCAAATGTCTCCTTGAAAAAGTGATAAGAAAGTTAAGATTTATCAACATGAAAATGCCATATCAGTGTGAGTCTAAAAGATGTCCCCTCAATGGAGTGATAAGGCAAGAAGCTAGTGGGACCCGATTGTGACGAAGGCTGACAGGTGGCAAAGAATGATTGATCGGTGTGCTAATTTACATCGTTGTTGAAAATTAGGTGGCAATGGCATGGAAGACAAATGGCATGTGGGCGCAAGTATTTGAAGGCAGTTCATATTGGAGTGACATTGGTGTATCGACGGGACCTTGAAGCACATCTCTCCAATAGAGCGATATAATAGATCAACAATGAAGATTTGAATGATCGCTTATCCGATGGTTGAAATGTTAAGACATGATAGTGAATGAGGATCACAAGATTTGGGCACAAAAGGAGAAGATTGATGGCTAGAATTCAAATGTAGAGATTTGAAACGACTATGACAAGTGCGAACAAGGGTTTCAATCTGGCAACTGACATATGAACAAAATCAAATCGCTCAACTTCCCTAGTGAATAATTAATTAAGGTGATCCGATCTAAAGTAAGTAGAATAGATTGAAAAGGTGATCGAGATCGAATCTAATCACATTGACAAGTGAATGCATTGAATGCATTCAACTTTGGCGCTTGACGGAAGAGTCAATTTGGGGAAAATTCTCAGCATCCAAATTTAATGTTGTAGGGCTTGAGGTAAAGTGGTAACTTATTGAAGAAGGTAGCAAGTGGAAAACCCTAATAGAGATTTCAACATGTATGAGCAAAAAGGATTATGAGTTACAAGGGGGTCTGCAAGTTGAAGTAGAAAACTGTAACAAAAAGTAGAAAATTTGAACATACATGAATCTAATTATAGTGGTGTGAGAGTGAACAGAGAGAGAAGTGTGATGTACTGAATTGATGCATTATAGGTTTCATAGAACCAGTTTTATGCATACTTGAACTTGTAATTTTGTTGAGGTTGTAGCCTCATTGAACTGAGTTGTAGCTCAGACTAGGTGATTTTAGTCTCCTTGGAGTTATGGCTCCTAAAAAAAGGTGTAGTAGCATGCTTGAAGTTGTAGCTTCCAAATTAGGGAGTTGAAGCTTCCTTGGGTTGCAGCCCTAGATATTGTAATAGAGATTTCATTTGTGATGCTAGATTTGAGCAGTAGACTCAAGCAACTTTTGTCATTGTGGTTTTTCCCATCTTGGGTTTTCCATGTATATCTAGTGTTATGAGTTGTTGTTTCATGTGCATGTGATTTCTATATTGGTTTATATTTTAATCTGCATATCTGGGTTGTAAGGTTGAATCTGCAAATAGGTTTTCTAGTCTAAAAGTTGTTATATCTACTGATTCACCCCCTCTCAATAGATCATTGTGTTCTAACAATTGGTATTAGAGCCCTAGGTTCCCTAGGAGAAGCTTAATCAGCTTGGGTAGATCTTGGATAGGTGAACACAATGGCATTTCAGGAAGGTTTAAACAAGCCACCTAGGTTTGATGGAATAAACTATGCTAAGTGGAGCTCATTAATAGAAGGATACCTAGTTTCTCTTGGAACTAAAGTCTGGGCATCTGCCGAGATCCAATATACTATTCCTACTAATCCTGTAGGAAAGAAGAATCATGAGGACAATAAGAAATCTTGGTTTATCATTATGAAAAATTTGTTTGATTTTGTGCATAGCAAAGTTATGCATTGTAAAACTACCTATGATGTCTGGGAAAAATTGAAGAAGATCTATGAAGATGACACCAAAGTGAAGTTGGAAAAGTTACAAGTGTTAAGAGAAAAATTTGAAGGCTTGAAAATGACTGAAGAAGAGAATATTGTAGACTATCTTCAAAGAGATGATGATGTAGTAAATGGCATTAAAGGATATGGTGTAGATTTGAAAGAAGAAGATGTTGTGCTGAAAGTTCTCAAGTCTATGATAGCCAAATATGATTCCAATATTTTTGTTATCGAAAAAGGAAGATAAATTGATAAACTCACTCTTGATGAGGTGCATGGCATAATTACTATATATGAGATGAGAATGTCTGACGTTGAATCATCCAGGAGAGATGTTGCATTTAAGGTTGTCAAGAAAGAAAAAGATGAAGCTGATAAGAAAGACAAAGTTGTTGTCAGTGCATTTGATTATGAAGAAACTGATGAGGAAGAAGAAAACTTAATGAGAAGACTAAGGAGAGGATCCAAAAAATATAAAGGTAAGCTCCCTTTCGAGTGTTTTAATTATGGTAAAATAGGTCATTTTGCTTCAATGTGTCTATATGATAAAGAGGACAACTTCAAGCAAGAAGAAGATAACAGTTTATCCAAAAAGGAAGAATTTTGGAAAGAAGAAGAAGAGTCTTTACATCAATGAAGAAAGTGAAGTGTCTAATGCTAGTGATTATTCATAAGAGGATCAAGACCATGCCCTTGTAATGAGAGAAGATGGAAGAGAATTTCTATTCATGGCTAAAGATACTAAGGATTAAAAAGATGCACAAATTGAGGACTCATATGAAGGAGAAGAGGAGGCGGTTTTTGATTTTGAAGGAGAATTAATTAGTTCTCTTGAAGATCTTGATGAACTAAGAGATAAATATGATGATCTTAAGAGAGAAAACAAGAAAATGAAAAAGAATACTCAAAAGGAGACTGACAGATTAACTCAAGAGCTTGAGGAATCCAATAAGGTGATGGTTTGAAATTTCATGTAGAAGATCTCAAAAGAGTCGAAGATGTTATGAAATCTAAATTGCAATATGAGATGGATAGATGCTTGGAACTTGAGGTAGAAATAGTTGCCTTAGGAAAAGAAGTGGAGAAAGCTAATGAGAAAATCAATAAAGGTATGAAGTTAAAAGGTGGTACTAATATTCTAGATGAATTGCTAAGTACACAAAAGCCAACTAATAAAGAAAAATTAGGCTTGCAGCTTGAAAAGGGAAAAAGTTCATTTATTGGTGCCTCTGCAAGCTCTATGAAAGATTTAGAGCAGAAGAAAAATTAGTCCCCAATGGTAAAAAAATTGACAAAGGAGAAGCCCCTACAAATGAAAAGAAGTTAATTGCAATTGAGAAATTTGTTAGAGAGAAAGAACTGAAAAGAAGAAAATGGTGACCTCCCTCTTGGGCTTCTAGGGTTTTGGACCTAAAAGGAGAGAGGTCAATTTTCTTGGTCTCTTCACTCAAGAACAAAGCCTTGATATTTCAATGCAAAGGAGATTGAAATCTGGAAAAGGGAATGCTCTAGGGTATTGAATGATCTTTAATGAAGGGTTCACCACCAAGTGTAAACTTGGAAAAGAAGATGTTTGAAAACATAGTGTAGTATGCAAAATGACCTAGAAAGATAAGTAAAATGCAGTAAGAAGCTATGAGACTGAAATGTGTGCACTTGGGAAACTGAAGAAGGTAAAATGGAGATCTGGATCAATAAAAAATCTATTGTTTATGCTGATTGGGACTCATTTGCCAAGTTGGGTGAATCAGTCTAGTTTTTGAGAAAATGTGCAAGAACAGGTTTCAGCCAAAAGGGTATCAAAATCTACAAAAATATTGTTCATGCCTGTATAGTGGGACTCATTTTCCAATAGTAGTGAATCAGTCCACTTTTGCTTTTCTAGAAATTCTAAAGTGGACTATGTGCCTCTCAATCCGCTCTACTCTTTTTGACTGGTTTTTGGATCCAAATCTATAAAATAACACTTGTTGGTCTTCTCCAAGCTTCTCCAAGGTTGAATGGCAACTTTGACAACTTTAGAGACTTGACAACTTTTCTCCAACTTGGCTTCTTGACAAATCTACAACCTAGACCTGCAAATCATACACAAGAAGAGGGGAAAATGTTTGTGGGGTTAGAGAATAGGGGTTTTCCTTGGTCAAACCCCTTGTTGGTAATTAAACCTTGAAATGAAAGAAAATGTAAAGGGAGAATGATGAATGAACAAAAGATAATGTTGCAACTTACCAAACCCTAGCAATAAGGTGTTGCAATTGTGCTTGAAATGGTTGCAATGGATGTGGTTCTTAACTCTTGCTTGATGTTGATAGATCTTGAATGCAATGCTTGTTTGGATCATGAACTCTACATCACAATTGCTAGCACAATAACGAACATGAAGGATGTGATCTTTGACATGATTATTGATGCTTGAAGAATGCTCTTGAATACTTGATAATCTACCCTTGAATGCCTTGAATGCTCTTGTGAACTCAATTTTCTATAAGGATGCTCTCACAAAATTCTTAGGTGAAAATGAGTGAAAGAACCTTGTATTTATACTCAATTATGCAAGAATTCCCACAATTACAACACTACAAGCCGACATTAGATCTAGGAGAATAAAACCCCACCAAAAATTTGATTTAAATTTGAATTTTGGTCACACGGGACTCATTCACCCAAGGTGGCGAATGAGTCCCAACACACATAATGTATGGGACCAAAAATCAAAAGTGTCTAGAAATGTGTGAAACCTGCATCAGGGCCAAAAAGACCTAGGTGGGACTCATTCATCCAAGGTGGCGAATGAGTGCCAAACACTAAATTTGGGCCACACAAGCCAGGAACACCTAAATTTTGATTGGTTATTGATTGGTGTCAAGATTATCCTCGAAAAGATGCAATA
Organism: Sequoiadendron giganteum; assembly: GCA_007115665.2. NCBI lineage: Eukaryota > Viridiplantae > Streptophyta > Pinopsida > Cupressales > Cupressaceae > Sequoiadendron > Sequoiadendron giganteum. Next base: position 199,835,813 of record CM021100.1, read on the forward strand.
AATGAGACTTGTAGATGCAAAATAGGGCCAATTAAATCATAAGAAAGCTCGATTATTAATGACAAGCCTAGAGGAATGTGAAAGTGTGTTACAAAACTTTACAACACACCAAATAAGGAAAGATTAATGTTAATTATGATTGAAATTAAGTTTACTATGCTTAGTTAATTGATAAAACCATAGAAAAGTGTGAAAGTGTGTTACAAAACCTTACAACACCTTTGCAAGGTACCATTAAAATGTCTTAGTTCACAAGGGCCCAAGACCTAATGTGAATGTGTTATCCACATTACAACACTAAATAAAGGCAACATTAAGCCAAAATCTGCAAGGAGGACCCAAACGAGTGCGAAAAAGCCAAAGGACCCTTTTTTAACTACATTTAACCCCCACTTTAGTGAGAAGGGGAACTTGCTTCAAACTCACACTAAAGTAGACAAAAACACACCAAAAGGGGTTCCAATGTACTAATGCTAGCAAGATGAGATGACAACGATCAAGAGGGGTGATCAAGCCCCCAAGATGAAGATCCCATGGCAAACCAACATAAGCACGAAGGAACACACATGAAAATGATATTAAGAAAAGTGACAAGGCCAATCATACACTGCCAAAGATGAAAAGGAAAAAAAAGAAATGAAAGAGAAAGAGTCAAATCAAGCTTCGATCATTTTTCCATCTCCATGTGGATCAAATCTAGGATGTTTGTCTGAAAAATGCATACTCACTCTGAGGCAACGAAACTCACGGCTATCTACCGAGTGAGAAGCCCTAAGAGGTGAGAAACATATGTACTCATGGTTGGTATGTACTCACACACACATGCAAGTGGCTATGGGGAAATTCATGCCTCGGATTGGGCTTCTCGCTCAACCATACCAAAGTTATACCTCTTGATAACTTTAATAAGGCACCACACAAAATGATTTTCGATCTTCATGAGACAAGCAAAACTTTGTATGCTTGGAGCTCATGAACAAATAGGATGGCTCCACAAGAATGCAAGTTGTATTACGCAAGGTGACCATATAACAACAAATAAAAAAATAGGAATTTTTTGAAGGATTCTTGCTTAGTTCATGCGAGGTCTTTAACTTAGGGAACATTATACCTGATGTCTCCAAGAGAGGACCAATCAAAGAATAGAAAATTTGCAACTTAGGGGATGCAGTGTGTCACATCAAGCCTTTAAGAGGAATGTAATATGCTAAGAGAGATCACACTCATGAAGGACATCACACCCAATGTCATCCACGAAGTGAAAAACACATTGTATGAAATAAGAAGGATGCACTAAGAACCATGAAAAGGATAAATGTGAAAGAATAATGCCAATGTATGCCCCCACTTTAAAGGAATTGCAAAACACCATACTATGACCAATTAAAAGAAGCAAATGATAAATGCAAACAAGAAGAAGGACATGAGAGTCAACTTGGGAAGCCCTATGCCAAGTCATATGTTTCCAAGTAAAGCTATGTCATGCGAGAAAAATAAAAAAGAGGGGTTAACAGGCCAAAATGAAAACATCAAATACATAAGGGATCTATGGATTTGCGTTCAGTATGTTCTTTGCTACATTGTTTTTAGAGAGCTTGGAACTGTCATCATCCCCCAAATACACATAGAACTAGAAGAATGACACAAAGAGTGTGAAAACAAAGAAAAACCTCTTGGGTCAACATGGAAGATACATAGGGTGTCTCGATGCCTTGTGTCATCCCCAAAAGGAAAACACAATAAAGAGATAAATATGAAATGAAAAAGGAAAAAGAAAAAGAAATCCTTTTGGGTCAACATGAAGGAGACATGAATGTCTCAATTCCTTGCATCATCCCCAAAAGGAAAACACAAGAAAGAGATAAATATGAAAAAGGCAAAAGAAAAAGAAAGCCTTTTGGGTCAACATGAAGGAGACATGAATGTCTCAATGCCTTGCGTCATCTCGAAAAGGAAAAAACAAGAAAAATATAAAGATTAAAAGTGAAAGCGATGCATGACATAGAGAAGAATGAAGGTACAAATAGAGGAATGTCACAAAGAGAGAGAAAACATAACATCACGAGGGATCACATAATGCACATGCAATTACACAAAAGAAAAAGAAAAAGAAAATGCAAAAGGCTAGCAAGGCAAATGCAAGTCAACCTATGAGCAAGTCATCTGCCTCCCAATCTTAGTCTCTATAAGCGGAAGGTGAATGACGAACCTAAGGGACAATGACAAATGCATCACTAGGAAAAGGTTAACAACTACTTGCCCCCACTGAGTGCGAAGCAAGAATGAGTTGAGGTATGTGATGGGAAAGGGTCATGTAATAGTGAGAGTAGCATGTTCTACAACTATTACATGACAAGGGGGAAATAAGGCTAGGCAATCACACAATAACATTCATTTCCATCAAAGTGAAAGTTCTTCAATATTAATTGGAATGCACAACACTCATCAGTACTGTGTTCAAGAACCCGATGATATGCACAATGTGGGACCTTTGCATCCTTAGGATATAGGACTAATCTATTCATAGGTGGCAATGTTATTAACTCTTTGTTCAAAAGTAATTGCAATTTCCTTTCACTTCCAAGTGGTGGACAAGGAAACTTTATTTTTTATAATTTCTAGGGCCTTTTATGCTTGCTAGATTCACCAATGTCTCTAGTTGAAGATGGAGGAGGAGGACCTGAGGAGATCCTCTCATTGTTATGAATCATTGGCTTTTCTTTAGGAAGAAGAACATTCATATCGGGATGATGATATAAGATAACTGTACCATCACTACAAAGCCTTGGATATTATTTAGGAACATGTTTGTTGTGAGGGGGATCTTGATATCCTATCCCCTTTGTATTTTCCTCAGGTGGTATTTTCTCTAGAGGAGTTGATGAATTTCATGTTCACTTGTTGTATCACACCCTTGTTTTCTCAAGATTGTGAAGCCTTTTCCATATGTTTCTTGAAGATTTATGGGACTGTTTGTGACCTTGTTATCATAAAAGGGTTGAGTATTTGCTTGCTTAGAGGAACTAGGTTCAAATTTTTTTTTGGGATGCAAGTAACCAAATATCTCAAGAGGTGGTATGGTAGGAGGTTTTGGTTCATTCATGGATGGATAAAAGGATACATGTTAGCCTCAAGGTTATTAAGACAATCATTCAAGAACCTATTCATGTTGTAATCATCTTCTCCGATGATGTCAACATCATGAGGAGGAAATGCATTAGGAATTGAGTGAGCATGAGTGGGTTCAATGTCATTAGGATCATTTCCAAAGGCACAACTTGACACATACACTAAGGATTTTAATGAAATCCAAAGTTTACTAAAGCACATATCCATGATGCAAATTTCAAATTCTAAACTATGCAACAATGTTGTGAATGTAATTTTGATTTGTAAGCAATGCACAATATGAATGGGATTAAGCTAGATGCAATGATTTGAATGAAAACATAAAGTCTGTGAGCTAAAACAGAAAGGTAAGAGCAACAAAAAAAGACTCATAAAATGAATTGTAAATGCCAAAAAATGCAATGCAAAATATGCAAAGGGACTGATTTGCCCAAGGTGGCAAATGAGTCTAGGTACTAATTTTTTGAAAATTTTCAAAAATTTTGAATTGAATTTTATGCTTTTTATGCTGTTTGATACAAATTTGAGATGCAAATGCAGAATTTTACCAATTTTCAGTGAAATTAATTGCAATAATACAAGCTAAATGAGATTTTCACTAATGCAAAAATTAAAACCCTAGAATGCCAATTAACTAATGCAAGACCTAATGCAAAGTTAATGCAAGCTAAATCTAGGATGTAAATGCACTCCAAATTAGAATTGTAATGCTCTAAATGCAGGTTCACCAAAATGAAAAGAAGAAAATGGTGACCTCCCTCTTGGGCTTCTAGGGTTTTGGACCTAAAAGGGTGATCCCACAATATTGGTTTACAATTTTTGGTTAAACTAGACATTGAACTGATTTTTTCTAACTAAATCTTCACTTTCGAGCACCTATAGCAACTAAATGGTGAGGAATTTGAAGATGATGCAAACTAGTGATTTGTGAATTTTGTCTGTAGATTCTAAATATATTTTTTTCAAAAAAATTGGAATCAAATTGCACTCTTTTTCCATCTCCTTCAAAAACTAGTTTTTATCAGTAAACACCATTTTTAAGGATTGATGCTCACCGTATACAACATAATTTTTTTTCTATGAAGGATAAAATTCTAATTTTTTCGAATTTAGATTTGTAACTACAATATCTAACCAATTCATTTGGTTTCATAGTGTTTTATTGAATATTTTTTCCTTAATCAATTTTCAAAGTCAAACCAATTACAATTCAGACATAGGCAGACTGTATACAACATAATTTTTTTTGTATGTATCAAAATTCAATTTTTTTTTATACTGGATCAAGGACATCAATACCTAGCCTGAACATATTTTTCAAAATTTTACTTTGATAATTTGCTATTTTTCCACATGTGCAGAACAAAAAGTTTGATTTTCGGTGAAAAACCTATGTTTAATCAAACAAAAAAACAAATACATAATAAAGCCAAAACATATTAAAATTATATTTGATGGATATATCGTTTTGAGGGCTACCATCATCTAGTTGGGTTTGTGAGGTCTCCTCCATTTGCATCCTCAACTTGAGCTTCAAAGCACAAAATTCTGCAGAAATTTGGTGTCAAAGGGGGAGAAGGGGGAAAAAGGGGTTCGAATGAACCCAAGTTCGAGTGAACCCCCCTTGGAGGTTCACTAGAACCAGGTTTTTAATGAACCCAAGTTCGAGCGAACCCCCTCTTGTACTCAATTTTCCATTGTCTTCGTCATAAAAAATGCAAAAGAATGAGTCCCATCATTTAATATGGTTTGCTCGAACCAGGGTCCATTCAAACCCCTTTTGGGTCCATTTGAACACCCCAGTTCATGTCAACTCCTAAAGAGAAAAAAAAAAATCATAGGAGCATTTTTGCAATTTTCCTTCCTCACTGGAATTGTAAACCAGTTTTGTGGGTACACCCAAAAGGAGAGAGGTTAATTTTCTTGGTCTCTTTGCTCAAGAACAAACCCTTGAGATTTCAGCAAAGGAGTTTGAAATCTAGCAAAGGGAATGTTCTAGGGGATTAAATGATGTCTAATCAAGGATTCACCACCAAGTGTAAACTTGAAAAAGAAGATGTTTGAAAACACAATTTAGTATGCAAAACAACCTAGAAAGATAAGTAAAATGCAGTAAGAAGCTATGAGACTAAAATGTGTGCACCTGGGAAACTGAAGAAGGAAAAATGGAGATACAAATCACTAAAAAATCTATTGTTTATGCTTCAACTAGGAATCATTCACCAAGTTGAGCGAATCAATCTAGTTTCCAGGAAAATGTGTAGGAACAGGTTTCAACCAAAAGGGTATCCAAATCTGTAAAAATCCTGTTCAGGCCTGTATAATGGGACTCATTCGCCAATAGTGGTGAATCAATCCACTTTTGCTTTTTTGGAAATTTTGAACTGGATTTTGTGCCTCTTGATCTGCTATGCTCTTTTTGACTTGTTTTCGGATTTGAATCTGCAAAATAACACATGTAGGTCTTCTCCAAGCTTCTCCAAGGTTGAATGACAACTTTGACAACTTTAGAGACTTGACAACTTTTCTCCAACTTGGCTTCTTGACAAATCTGCAACCTAGACCTACAAATCACACACAAGAAGAGGAGAAAATGGCTGTGGGGTTAGAGAATAGGGGTTTTCCTTGGTCAAACCCCTTCTTGGTAATTAAACCTTGAAATAAAATCAAATGTAAAGGGATAATGATGAATGAACAAAAGATAATGTCAAGCAACTCACCAAACCCTAGCAATAATGTGTTGCAATTGTGCTTGAAATGGCTACAATGGATGTGGTTCTTGAATCTTGCTTGATGTTGATAGATCTTGAATGCAATGCTTGTTTGGATCATGAACTCTACATCACAATTGTTAGCACAATAACAAACATGAAGGATGTGATCTTTGACATGATGATTGATGCTTGGAGAATGCTCTTCAATACTTGATAATCTATCCTTGAATGCCTTGAATTCTCTTGCTCAAATTCTATTGTGAACTCAATTTGCTATGAGGATGCTCTCACAAAAGTCTTAGGTGAAAATGAGTGAAAGAATCTTAAATTTATACTCAATTATGCAAGAATTCCCGCAATTACAACACTACAAGCTGACATTAGATCTAAGAGAATAAAACCCCACTAGAAATTTGATTTAAATTTGAATTTTGGTCACATGGGAGGCGAATGAGTCCCATCACACATAATGTATGGGACCAAAAATCAAAAGTGTCTAGAAATGTGTGAAACCTGCATCGGGGCCAAAAACACCTAGGTGGGACTCATTCATCCAAGGTGGTGAATGAGTGCTAGGCATTAAATTTGGTCCACACAAGCCAGGAACACCTAAATTTTGATTGGTTATTGATTGGTGTCAAGATTATCCTAAAATAGATGCAATAAATGAGACTTGTAGATGCAAAATAGGGCCAATTAAATCATAAGAAAGCCCAATTATTAATGACAAGCCTAGAGGAATGTGAAAGTGTGTTACAACACTTTACAACACACCAAATAAGGAAAGATTAATGTTAATTATGATTGAAATTATGTTTATTATGCTTAGTTAATTGATAAAACCATAGAAAAGTGTGAGTGTGTTACAACACCTTTGCAAGGTACCATTAAAATACCTTAGTTCACAAGGGCCCAGGACCTAATGTGAATGTGTTATCCATATTACAACACTAAATCAAGGCAAAATTAAGCCAAAATCCGCAAGGAGGACCCAAACGAGTGCGAGAAAGCTGAAGGGCCCTTTTTTCGACACTACAAGAACCAATTGAAGACAATAAAGTTAATGGGTCGACTCATAATCAACAAAAGGAGAAGTAGAATACCAAGAGAACATATAATGATGGTTTCACAAGAGTACATTATCCAAGAATACCTAGATAAAGAAGATCTCCTCATCCAGCAGAAGGAAACTCCATGACCAGGTACTCATCATACTTCAATAAGTATTGCTATACTTGTAACAATTTTGGTCATAGGGCTAGAGAGTGTAAAGTCATTCCAAGGAGAAATACAAATTTTATAAGCAGTAATCCATTTGCTCCTTTGGTTGATATGAATGTAGTTTATTTCAATTGAAATAAGTTTAGTCATATAGCTAGAAATTGTAGATCAAATTTTGTAAGACCAAATACTCAATTTGAGAAGAAGAAAACACATCTTCCAAAGCTGAAAAGAAAACTGAGGTTGTTGAGAAAAAGGAAGAAAAAGTTGAAAATAAACTTAAGAAGGTATGGAAGGAGAAAAAGTAGAATTCGACTCAATCTATGATTACTCAAACAACATTTCATGCAAAGGAACAAGATATATGGATAATTGATAGTGGTTGCTCCAAGCACATGACTAGAGATAAAAATAAATTCATTAAACTTGAAATGAGAAAAGGAGGTTTAGTAAGCCTGGGTGATAATAATGTTGTCAGGATTCATGGTAAAGTAATTATGAGCATAGATGGGAAGAACAAAAATAAATATGTGCTCTATTTGGAAGGTCTAAAATATAATCTTCTTAGTGTCAACGAAATGTGTGATAATGGATACAAAGTTGTATTTGACTCTGAAGGCTGCAAGATAAGAATGAGTGGTAAAACAATTGCTCAAGGGATAAGGATTGATAGTAATCTCTATAATCTATGTGAAGTGGAAGGCCAAACATGTCTAATTAGCCAAGCAAATGAGATTTGGTTGTGGCATAAAATATTGGGACATGTAAACTTTGACAATTTGGTAAAGATAAGTTCAAAAGAATTCGTCAGAGATATACCTAAGATTGTAAAGCCTGAAAATATAATCTGCCAGGGATGCTAGAAAGGAAAGAAAATAAATTTTAAGCTTCCTACAAAGGATTATTCAACTTCGAAACCCTTGGAGATAATTCATATTGATCTATGTGGTCTAATGAGGACAAGAGCATTTCAAGGAGAAAGATATTTCATGCTATTGATTGATGATTATATTCGAATGGCATATGTCACATTTTTGAGGGAGAAGGCCTTATTAGTCCTAGTTCCCTAGGTATAAAGATGTTTATGACTACCTACATGACCAAGTCATTCCCCCTGACCTATCAGCCAATTAATGTAAGACCTTCATACACAAAACCTCTAAATACGCCATCATCGACGATACTCTTTATTGATGAAGCATAAACAAAACCCTCCTAAGATGCCTCGATATTGATGAAGCATGAATGAACTTAGGAGAAGTACATGAAGGTATATGTGGAGAACACTCTAGTGGTTCAACTCTAGCTAAAAAGATCATGAGAGCATGATACTATTGGGTCAGGATGGAATGAGAATCATACCACTTTGTTACGAAATGCCAATCGTGTCAGACTTATGGAGACCTCATACATGTGTTAACTTACGAGCTTCAATTGATCACATCACCTTGGCCCTTCTCCCAATGGGGACTCAACCTCATAGGTAAAATCCATCCCACCTTAGCTAATGTCCATAAGTTCATTATTACTGCAATTGAGTACTTTACCAAATGGATTGAAGTTATTCCCATGACATACATTACTAGCAAAAAAATATCTAAATTCATCCTTAATTACATCATTGTTGGTATGGTGTCCCATAGTCCATCATCACTAATAACGGTCATCCCTTTAAGAACCAGAACATCCGCCAACTTTGCAAGAAATTCCATATCTAACATCACTTCACCACTCCATACTACCCACAAGGTGATGGCCAAGCTAAGGAATCTAACAAAACCATAATCAAAATCCTCAAAAAGACTGTTAATGACGTTGGTCATGACTGACACCTCCAGCTCAATCTCACCTTATGGGCCTATCGCACCTATATCTACACTCCCATAAGAGCCAAACCATATTCCTTAGTCTTTGGTTTTGAGGCCATTCTACCTATTGAGGTTGAGTTACCTTCCCTAAGGGTATCCATGCAAGGAGAGATTGATGATGATGAATATCATATATCTAGACTGCATTAGTTGGAGCTATAAGATGAATGAAGATAAAATGCATTAGTTCACTTACAAGCTTATTAGAATTTTCTTCGTTGTAGCTACAAAAAAAAGGTCTTGGTCTAACATTTTGACATCGGTGTCCTAGTTTTAATGGAAAATCCAAAGAATCAAGTAGAGCGAGAGAAGCCAGACAAGTTTGAACCTAATTGGCTGGGTCCCTAGATCGTCATGACAGTCTTTGGATCAGGAGCATATCAGCTTTCAAATCTTGAAGGGGAACCCTTTTTAGAGCCTATCAACAGTTTGCACTTGTGAAAATTCTACACCTAGCTTCATAGAGCCATGTCAAAACCTAAAAAATACAAAAAAAATGAAAAACAAAAAAATCATCACCTTGATGAAAACCTGGCAAATAGGCATCTTGGCGACACCAAAAAAAAATCATGAAAATAGGAAGAAAAATAATCTATCCAATAGTGAAAACCACTTCGATGGTGCTTTGGATAAGTACCATGGTGAAAACCTGGCAAACAGACGCCATGAGTAGTCGATCTTTGCTTCATCATCTACCATCATTCTATCTAGTTTCCACCCCTCATAATACATTCGCCTTCATGCTTTTCACACCATCCATAATAACACTTTGTTGTCCTTCCCATAACCTAGAACAATTGACATTATGTGTCCTTTTGCCTCCCATATCCACCCATAATAAGCTTATCCAATTCCATCCCTAATAAATTGGTCTTCTACTCAATTGGGGGTAAGTACTCAACAAATTTCTTCAGGGGAATCCTACACTTGTCATTGGAGGTCAAAACATGTCAAAAATCCAAAAATGTCAAAATCCAAAAACATCCAAATAACTTTCAAAAATCCCAAAAATAGAGTCATAGTGGTCGAACTATGTTGCCTCTATGTGTATAACATAGGAAAGGTCATTAGTCGACGAGCCCTTGAGGCATTAGGTTAGTCCTTTAGGGTTTGTTAAATAAATTCAAATATGAATCGATCCATGATAAACAAAACAAAGTCAAGTCCTATCGAAGTATGAGGTCTCTGCGCATTGTTACATAGGTAAGGCCATCAGTCAATGAGCCCCCGAGGCCCTAGGTTGGTCCTTTTAGGGTTTTTCAAGCCAGTCATAATAAATTAGACATTGTCATCAAATGCAAGCAGTCATCAAAACCTCAAACAAATCATGAATCAACAAGATGAACTATCTAACAACTCTTCAAGTCAAATCAATCAATTGCCTAAATCAGTCAAACAATAAACCATGTCACTTGTCTTTATAGGATGTGTCCTTTCTGAAACCAGACATTGTCACTCATCAAATTTTTTCATTCACTTTATACAAGTGGTTACATGATCAAAACTAGACTTGATGTCTTATGCGACATGTTTCTTCTCTTGAAACTAGGCACTGTCAACCAATCAACCCATAAATCAACTAGTCAATCACATATTAGCAAACAATCTAAATCACGGTTATTGACTTTGTTGGTCTAATTTGTCTTATCTTTTTTTATTTGTCTTTTGGTTCATGTTACTAACTACCTTGAGGATGTCCCACTAAGGATTTAGAGGAGCGATGATGTCTCATGACTCATCTTTTCTTTGATTGTTGTTTGTGGATTGTCTTGGCAAAAAGACTGAGGCAACTTTGCTCCTAGTATGAGTCATGGCATTCCTTGTCTGACAAGTGACTTTTTTTGCAAGTGGATGACTTTGCACACCTTGGTCTATTCATACAATGGTGTTTATTGTCTATTTTTCATATTTTAATGCCCAATGATGATTCAATGCAAAGCCTAACATAACAAAGTATTAATCTTTCATTATCTCCACTAACTCCATGCTAACCTCCATGTCCTCCATGCTAACATTTCTTTTGGTCCCATCATGATGGTGTCCTATGACACACAAAAAATACATATCCTACATACATAATCATGTTATAACATCATAGGCATCATCATATATGCATTATAAAATACAAAAATATAGATAGTACATATGCATCTCATATAGGCATCCAACATCATAATCATTTCAGGTCATCATGCATCCATAATCCATAATAAACATTGCATAGCATTGCATACATGATTTATAATCATCTCATCATATCCATAATCATTTCATGTCATCCTGCCTCCATATAACATTACAATTTAATACATATCATTGCATAAATATATCCATAGGTCATTATACATTGTATCATATTTACCATATCATTACAATCCACTTCATTTCATAATCATAATCCATTTTCATACATCATATTGTATATAAATTGCATGTACATCATAGAGAATTAAGTCATGCATAACATCACATCGCATCATAATTATAATACATTCACATTTACATCATAATCATCACATCATATCCATAATATTATAACATAATGCATCTATCTAACATCTAAGAATCATATATGCGCATAAAACCATATATTAGTCATCCATAATGCAACATATATATTCATCTCATCATCAAGCATAAACATCAAACATCATAATAATCCATCACATGGCATCATAAATGCATAACATAGGAACATATATCATATAATCACCGCCAAAATCATGATATCCCTCAAAATGGAGCTTGCAAGCTCGAAGATCAAAAATATAGGTGTCCCAATACAATATCAAAATAAGCTCTAGCTAGAGCTACCCCTATCTCTTGAAGATGATCAATGTGGAGATGGTTGATCTCGTCTCTCCTCTCACTGTGGAGACCTTGATGATCTGTGCTCTGATGGAGGTCATCTCGACCTCGACACACCACCACTGCTCTATGATTGTCTGTTGTATGACCTGCTCTGAGATCTACTCAAGGCCTCTATAGTGTTTGTCTCTCTCCTCTTAGGTGCTATTGCTCTCTCATACAAATCCTTGTAATATTGCTCCCTCTTGCTAGATCTCTGGATCTCTCAATACATGTTTGCAATTGGAGTAGCCACGAAGTCCACAACCTACTAATTGGCCTACTACTAACCAACCACTATTGCATCTCTCTTCGTCCTCAATGCATCTCTCTGTGTCCTTAGTGCCCCCACCTCCACCTCCAAAGACTATATCCTAGCATTCACAACATCTAGCCATGCCTACAAATCTAATATCCTCTAGTCCACTAAATCATCTCCCCCTTTGATTGGTATCTCCTCTAATCCCTCTTCGATATGGTCACCCATCATAATCCTCTCTTGAAGGATCCACTCTACCTTTCCCATCGCCTCCTCCTCTTGTCGCTCCTCCTCTCACTCTGCCTCCTCCATGCATACATCATGCTAACCAACATCTCGAAATGGTCCCTCATCATGACACTCCTCCTCCTCCACTCTCTCCTCCTCATGCTCCTCCTTCTCCCTAATCAGTGAGAGATGTCCCACTACTCGCTACCTCCTCACCCTCCTCTATCTAGCTTGAGCTCCTCTCCCTCCCCTACCATCTTTGCCATCATCACCCCTCCCCCCATCTCCTCATCCACCATCTTCCCTCTATCCTCGACCCTTGAATCAACCTTGTGGACCCCTACCTCGATGCTCCACTGGCACTGGTTGATCTAGATTAGTGAAAGGATCAGGCTTGTGAGTAGCCCATCATGCATCATAATCGTGCATGGTGCTCACATCTACATCTTCGTCCCTCCATCCTCACTACACAAGTTGTAACGCATCTATACCCTACTCTACCACTGCCACTGGTATCATCTGAGCCCATGGTTGTATCTCTCGTGACAACTTGAAAAACTTTGTTGTGCCCACTGGTACACCCTAAATCTCCCCGAACTGCCTTCGCACTTGCTCTAGTAGGTACATCTCAATGATATGCTATGATTGGACTATCCATCCAATTAGGAATCTCAATTGTCGACACCATGGTAAATGCTCATCCTCATCTTCCCACCACTAGCACTCTCTATAAGGCCTCCACATGAAACTAGCAAGTAATTCAATGCCATGACGCCAATACCCGACATCTCCAACATGGGTTTGAGTCACTACTCCACCATACAAATATACATAAGGCATCCCATCACTTAATTATCTGCCCATTGGTGGACAAAACATGACGATATGCTCCCACACCTATATCATCAACAAGGTCACCTCGCAGCTGATCAATTGAGCATCGTGGTAGGTTATGTCATGCAACTAAAAGTATAACATGGCTAACAAGGAGGTCCCCCATGCATACACTATCCCCCTAGCCATCATCCCCACAAGAACCTCCCCAACCCAACTGGAAACCCATGCCCTCGATGATCTGGAATAACGATCCTGGCATACATAAAATGCAATCCCATCTCTCATACCTCTTTGCCAGACACTCCCACCTAATCTTGTACTCCTCGATGCCTAACTATGCAACATTATCATGCTCATACTGGTCCTCAATAGCTCAGTACTCATTCTTTGGATCATATCTTACTCACTCGCCACAGATAGGAAGTCTCAAAATTTGATAGACGTCCTCTAGTGTCACTACCACCTCCTTAATCGAGAAGTGGAATGAGCTTGTATCTGAGTGTCATTGCTGGACAAGTGCAATCAGTAGTTCCCTGTTCACCCTGATGGTGGACATGTATGTCACATAATATAAGCCTAGGTGAATGAGCTGACACTTCTCAGTGTTAGTCAACTGCTATCGCAACCTAAATGCGGACAACCGACTCTCTTGAGTGTAAATCGGGTCATATCTAACCTATGGTCACAAGCAAAATTCATGGCATCAATCCAAAACCCTAATCAAACCTATTGGACTTCAATTGCAAAACAAATTTCATACTAAACTAGGGCAAAACTTAAATTAGGCAATTGCATCACACTACTCAAAACACATGCGTCTCACATGACAAATGTGTCATACTTTTTGCATATGCATTGCATCATCACATATGTGTCACATGCCTTAGCATATGTGTTGCTAGGGTCACTTGTGGTTAACCCCCATACATCGTTTTATCATGCACATGTGGCTCGCTTTTATGTTTGCATCATTCTCGACCATATATGTGGTGCAAGAAGCAAATGCAATGCACTTCACAATTGCGTCGCATCGCATTCACCAAAATCCTAATCTACACTTGTGGTGCACCATGAAAATGCGATGAACTGTCTCTAAATATGACAAACTGTCTCCACATGCGGTGCACACGATAACAGTTATGGTGAACTACATTCACCACATCTTCTTGCTCACAACCAGAGCCCTAAATCTACTCAATGTACTTATCGGAAACTCAGAGCCCTCTAGCCATCAAAAGGTCCTAACTCAAAATCCATGGTGAGCAACATGTGGAACAAGCGACATTTTGGCAATAGATCTCTCCAGAGCTCTCTATTCACTAAGGTTGAAAATGCATAAATGAGCCAAATTTACCACCCAATTTCTATTTATACCCCCTCCATATCAGGGTTAGGGTTAGGGTTTTTATTGGCTACACTTGCTGAAGGGCCTTGAAGCCTCATATTATCACCCCGAAGGTCCTATAAATCAATCCTTTTGTTCTAAATGCATTAGTGGCTATCAAATTAGCTTATCAAAATAATTTTCAATTTTTTTGAAATTTTTGAAAATTTGCAATTTTTTTTTGAGGGGGCATGGGTCCATCCTGTTTACACCGGGACTTTATTTTGAACTAAATTTCTTTGACACAACACGATAAACTGCATTGTATCAAAGAGGGGTAAACTTTAGACACTAAAAATTGTCTTAGGCCTGCGAACACTATTTTCTTCATCAATTCCCCTTTTTTCCTTAATAATCAAATAATTTTAATTAATTGATTATTGTTTAATGTCACACTTCTTCTATTAATTTTATAATTTTAATAATTTAATTAATTAATTTCTTTCCTTTTATTTCCTCTTTTGATTGATTAAATAAATTATATTTATTTAATTACATCACTAATGTCCCCTTTCCTTTATAAAACCATTGATTGTTATGTCTTATTGACTTTTAATTGAGTAGCCCTTCATCCCAATTTAGTTTTCTATAAAAGAGACCTATCATTGTCATTTCAACCATCTTTTAACTACCTAAACTATTTATATCAAAGGAGACAACTACTTTCTTTAATATTTTGCTATCATTGTCACTAGGCTTATTGTTGCATACTCAAATCTGAGGGCAATCAAGGCTTATTGTTGCATACTCAAATCTGAGGGAAATCAAGCTTTTACATCAAGATGGAGAAGAACAATGAAGGTGATGCAACCATGGCATAGAGATACTTTGGTAATATTGCTTTATGCTTCATTGTTGGTTTAGGGCTTAAGGGTTTTGAGTTTTATTGATTTATGACCTTAACCTAGATTTTTTTCCTATTCTACACTTCCCATACAAAGGAAAATAATTATTCATAAAAAATGACAAAAAAATAGTTATACATAGGTGATTATAAGGTTTTCGTATTTGACAACAATATTCTAGTCATCTTTCTTGTGATGAAAAAAATAAAAGAAAACTACAACTTCTCTCAACTTTCTTGACTTCAAAGAACAAAATTGTCCTGTAACATTTTGTAGGAACTTCGCAGCAACGTGGCCTTGTTTTATTTATTGTATACAAGAGACATAAATTTTATATGTTGCTAATTTTAGAGATATTATATTTTATTATTATTTTTTGATACGCAAGAGGTTTGTATATTAATTTTCAAAATGTTTACAATTCGTCTACTAAGTAGGTATATCAAGGTTTGCAAAAAATTTCCCTAAAGGACCAGCTCCCAACACCATGCTACTACCCAGATATACAAAATGCCCCAACAACCACCATAATTTCCAGCCTGAACACCCCATATTGCCACCAAAACATATCCTTGAAACCCTATACCCCTTGTAATTGGTTAACCGAAACAGGGAGGAAGAAACTATGCATATATAGAGGCATATAGACATATTTACCTACACTAGAAAAACTAGCCTAGTACATATGAAAATACAAAATTAAACAAAAAAAGTTAGTTATCACTAGAGACCAATCCAATCATAGTCGCTCATAGGCTCAAGCATTAATATCTTCTTAAGAAAACTTACCCCATATCCCGCTAATTGCCGATGCCTGACTAGCGCCATACCCTTCAACTCCAACAACAAGAGATATACTTTGACCACCTCCCTAGGTACCTTCATCAATGGAGATCACTTGGTTGGGGGGTGCCAAAACCTGGAAAATTCATGCGTAAGATCTCATCCAAACCACCTAGTAGCTCCTTTTTAAAGAGTTTGCAAACAATTACCTTTGCCTCAGCCTTTGGTGTGCAGGCGTCCAGAACAAAAGTGAGGAATCGAGAGACAATGTGGGTGTTAACCCTAAAGGTCTCATGGTTCGCCAAATGCCCCTTGCCCAAAATCATTTTGACTGCCACCACTATGTGAGGGTCAATCCTGAGTAGGATACACTTTAACCGCTGGTCGGTTATCACCTTGAAGGTCGTCTGCTGAGCTTTACAATCTAGCTAAATTGCGGTGTCGAACCCCAGACTGATGAGAGAATCTGTCGATATCTCCACGATGAACTTCGAGCGTTCTGCCATGCCACCACCAGAGATAAAATACTAGAAAATGCAAACAAAAAATGCAGACAAACTTTGCCCAACTCGTGCCACCTTCAGTTATTTATGGTTCTTGAACTGCCAACTCTTATGATGCTGTGCAAAAGCGTGCATGCCATCCTAGTTTTGTTGAGCACTTGCCACCCGGGCCAAGCATACATAATGGTGAGTCATGTTATGCCAGCGAAGCTGGCCTTTGTATCCACACCCGATCGATCGTAGATATTCCATTCAATGCTCTTGACAAACGCTGGCAGGGAAGGCACGTGAGACTGAGGTCATCACTAAACATTATTGCATCCGCCTACACTGCACCCTCATTGCCAAACTTGCTCATTCGTACTCGCTGAACCAACTCATTCGTCTACTCCGAGTGCCAAGTGACATGCCAAATGTGATCGCCACCTTTCCCTATAAGACCTAGCCTTTCCACATTGGAAAGTGGAAAGTCACCCACCCAATCGCCCACGAAATATTATATATTATTAAATATTAATATTTTGATAAATTAAATATAAAATAAAAGACAAAAACTTTTATTAACAGACTCATACCATTACTCCATCTTTATTATTATTAAAAAACTTTTTTAATATTTATTTATTCAAGGGGTAAACGCTTTTGAACCAGAGCTATGAATCATAATACAAACCATTCAACAATACCACCCCAATGGGGTTTGAACTTTGATGGCAAGAACAACAATGCCACCATTAAACCATCACACCATGTCAATACCGACAAAAAAAAAACTTTTTAATATTTATTTAAATATTAAAATAATAATTAAAATAAATAACAAATAAAATTATATTGTATATAAATATAAAAGACTGAAATATATAAAAGCAAAAAAGTAATTTTAGTATTTATTTATTAAACTCTCCATATTTTTGCCTTAAATAAATACTTCACAGTCATAAAATACTTTCATAATAAATTATAAATATTAATTTAACTTTAAACTTATAATTTTGATAATTATAAACTTCATGTACAAAGCTTTAATACAAATTTGAAAATATTAAATGTTTTGAAATGTTTTCTAAATTCCAATCTAAAGTTAGGGGTTCTCGTCCACTAACTTGGCAAGATAAATTAAGGGGTTTTCATCCTTAAATTTTTGAATCTATGAAGGGTTTCATCCTCGGTGGCTGAATACTTCACAAGGAAAAATATATAATATTTCTTCACATCTTCATTGCCCTCTTCTTCTTCTTGAGTTATCCTTCTTATATACCCCTTTCTCTTCAATTGTCATAACCTTTCATATGCCTCTTGATTTTGTTAATTATTATTTAATCTTTTACTTGAGAAAATTGCAAGTGTATGACTAATCTCACGACCTTGTTGTGCTTCACTACCTTATAAATATTATGCTTGGATTTGTCGCCGCCTATCTTCTATAATATATGACTGATGATTATTATCCTTTCAAGGTCCATAGAAATATATGGGCACAAAATAATTTTTAGTTTAGATTTAATGTTTTGGGCAGGGGCATTTACATGGTTGGTTCATTGGTTAGGACTTAGTGGTACAATTAGGTACCAACATGCTTTTGATATTGTAACATTCTTTTTTGAAACTATGTGTCTATTCTACTTCAACAAAAATAGGGGTGCTACATTTGAGAGATCATCTTTCCACAAGCAAATAGAGCTACAATCATTGCTGTTGCATCAATTTGAAATGATTCAACATCCTTTTAGAAGCAAATCTACATGATTGTGTCTGGGAGGTCTTGTATGTGAAAAAATTGCATAGTTTATCATTTCTCTTGTGGTCTCCAAGTATCCAGATTTCTTCTCACAATGTTGTTTTCAATTACAAGGCACACAAAGAGTCTTGTATATTTTGTTTTTTATGCACGCTTAAATGGTTTTAGCTGCCTTTTATTGTAGAAAGGTACACAACTAAGTTGTCGGTTCTGGTATGGGATCGGGTATGGGTACACTGATACGACAATTTATTTCCTTGTGTACGGTACGTTTGGGTAAGGCTGTGTAATATATATATGCAAAAAATTAAAAAATATACAGAATTGTAAATACATTTGATAGTATGATAGTTCATCGTTAATCAATGGTAGTGATAAAGATAAATGGTAGTGACCCTCTATTAAAACTGACCTGGAAAACATAGCATTTCTATAAGACATTGTGAATAGACAAATGTTAGCTTTGTCTTCATGGAGTTTTTGGGTTTCGTTTATTCTATTTATCATCAAAAACTGATATACTACACTCACAAGGACATCCCTAGGAATGGTTTAACCTTCTCATAGACTGCATGCTAGGAAGCCACCATTACAAACCAGACTCATCAAGCAAGTTGATATAGCCTACACAGACAAAGGGCCCATATGAACCTGAAATGCTGCAATTGAAATCCTAGTTAAAGCATTATAATAATCCAAAAACTTCCATGAGATTCCTGCCTATGGTCAACAACACTTATCTTCACTACCCTTTAACTGATTCACCTATGGCTGCAACACCCAAACATTAGTCTATGTGCACATGATGGTTTTCTACAGTGGGCCTATGTCACCTTAGCAGAAGTAAAAATAAGTAAATGCCAAGCCAGGAATGATTAGATCATGCATTTTTCCAAGTTCTGAAGAGCAGCCCCAGCCAGAGATCAAGAACAGTTGCAAATTTAATTTCCCATCACAAGAACCACCACAAACAAGTTAGAGCAGTATGAAGAAGTGCGATGATGAGCTGCCTCCCATGGGAGAATTATGATCTGCAACAGCTTGACATGTTTAAGTTGCACTTTTTGCAACTTGTTTTTATATTTTTAACTTCATTTTTGGCCCCTCTAGGCGCTAGCGCCCGCAGGAGCACCTAGGAGTGCCCGGGAGTGCCCTGGACGCCCCGAGTTCCTTGTGGGTACATTGGCGCTCCCAGACCAGGACACTCCTAGGCGAGTGGGCACGAGAGCCCAAAGCAAAGAACCCGGTAACATAGATACACAACATTGTTACTTCTTTGTGTCGTTTAACATTAGGTAATGTTTGTGAGCTTTAGCTTTTTCAGTCTTTGCTTGATTGATGAGCTCTAATGGAGAAGTAATAAACTCAATACGTTCCACTTAAAGCATTTATACTTTCTAGTGTTATTGATGTGCTCTATTGGAGAAGTAATCAACTCGATACATTCCATTTAAAACATTTTTACTTTTGGTTCTTGGACCCTCACTTGTTATTTAGTTGTGAAAAAATATGAAACTTGTGTCTGTAGTTGTATAGAACATTAATTGCATTGGGGAAGAAAGATTATGATTAGTCCATCTTCCATGTCTCCAAAATAGTCCCAAAAAACTCTATTTGCACTTTAGAAAAACACTTTGGAGGAGTAACCTTGCAAGCATCAAGTAAAATAGCTTATCCCCTCCTATATATTTTAATAACACCCCCTATAATTTTTTCAACTTTCACCCTTTCTGAGAATTGTTTTTTCAGTTATGCATGTTGCTGTGTGTTTGTTTTTTGCAATGGTTTGATATAGATTTTGGCATTTACAATGAACAACAAGTTGAAAAGGAAAGTTGCTTACTAACAAACACAAAGCGGAAATTACTTCACATTTACAAACTTGATTACAAATTTCAAAACCTGACCTTTATAGTTGATAAAATTGGCAACTTTACAACATCTCTCCTACCACCTTCACCACCAGCGACCAAGAGCAGGCTTTTGACATTCTACAGGACTGAAATTACAATTATTGTTGTTGCAGGTCAGCTGTAGTTTATCAGCAGGCTATGGTGTCTAGATTTTCATATTTATATTTCAACACACTTCATGAAACTTCACCTCTCAAACTACTAACAGTCTGCTACTATTTTTATTACTGAATATTGCCTTCAGCTGATAAAGGAATAGCAGAGTGAAGAATGTAATTAATTTCAGTCAATGCACTGATGTAGATTTTTAATACCAGGAAGCACAGAGTGGCTCAACCACCTTCCAAACTCCACCAAACTGAGTTTGTCCCATCATATATTGCTTGCAAAAGCCAGTATGAAGGTAGATGCCTCAAGTGTAATGCAAATCTTCCACAAAAGACAAGCGCTTCCCTCTACACACTTCACGCCACCCTTAATAAGAAGTACTGCCTGGTAGAATTTGTACGACCTCACTAAGAAATTAATAAGGATAGTAACACTTGTTTCGAGGTACCAAAATGGTTGCTCAGCTAAGGGATAAACAATGAGACAATGCTCACAATTACTAAATGCTTCCCTCAACCCATGCAAACAGTTTGAGATTGTCATGCCTCCGAAATTGTAACAATAAGATATAAAACATTGAAATGCAAACAAATAAAAAAAAAAAAATTCATATTAAAAATATAAAAAGAAATATTAGAAATTTAATATTATTATAATTATAATTATCATAAGATAATATTATAATTATATAACAATATAAATATTTACAATACAAAATAAAACAATTTGATATTATTATAATTATAATTATAATATAATAATAAAAATATACATATGAAACTAATATAAAAATAATATGTTAAAATAACACATAATAGGCAGCAGACTAAATGAAATTATATGAGCCATACCTAAGAGTATCGATGGAAATCAAGTCAGCAGATAAAATGTTAAAAGGCAGTGATTCACAAAAGCATTGATTATGTTTCATTTAAGAGCAACAATCAATAAGGGGCCATAATTAATATGTATACTGCAGCGATCCCAGAATAATTTAAATAATCAATAACCGAGGGAGAATGCCTTAGTTTCTAATGGATGCAATAAGAAATAAAACAGTAACTCAAAAAGGGATTGATCAAGTTCTAAAGAAAAGATTAAGACAAAAAAAGAGTCAAGACAGCGCTTCCTTGTGAAGGAGTGTGACTCTTGCAAGGAATGTGTTAATGAAGAGATGTGACTGTCTCAAGAAGGGGTATAAAGAGGAAATCATTCGTTGGGGAAAAGGAATCAGAATTTAGAATAGTAGTAGCAGATTTCAGAAATAAGAATAAATATTCTCCGAGTATATCATAGAAATCAGAAAATGAATAATGATCTGCACTTAGAAAGGCAACATAATGGAATATAATCAGATTTATATATATATAAACAGCAAATAAGAACCGAATCGAAAAGCATGACCATGGGATTCAGAATTGTGCTTCATAGGACTTTTCTAACTTTGGTTATTATCATGCAATGTAATTTACATGTTTCTAATTAACAAAAAGTTTACCAAAAAATGTGGCACATTCTAGCAATCGAGGATTTAGTCCCACTATAATAACAGTACATTTATCATCACTACTATTGTTATTATTTATATTCTTGTTGCAACAGCAGTACACCTTTATATAACGTCTTATGTCAGATATCAGGATATCCAGTTTTTAAAGAAACCACAATGTGAAGACACTTTTTTGTTATACATAGAATTTCTGGACAGCATTGGTTCATCACACATCTTTCTGATTTTTAGGTGAACATATTTTGTCTACATGAGTGGAGAAATCGTGTTGCTGTGATATTAATTTTGGACATAACATACAAGTATATTTTTTTCTGTGATCGATACTAAGTCTGCAAAGAAATACTACTGTGTTTTTTTTTGTTTTGACCATGCTTTGATGTGGGGGACAACCGGTCGTCCCTGGGACGATCGGGGGACGTCTCAGGCATCCCCTGGCCGTCTCTGAGACGGTCAACTATCCCCGGGACGGTCAGCCGTCCCTTTTTTCCCGTTGGCTGCTTCCCCGTTTCGGGGACATTTCCCAAGTTTTGAAAAAAAAGGGTGTTGGAAATATTGTCATTGATGTCAAGTTGAGAAAGTAGAAGGTTCATATTGTCATTGATGTCAAGATAGAACGAGGACATTAAGCATGACTGAAGATAACATAGATAACATATTTGAAAGCAGATCACAGTAAAGTCATGAGCAGCAGCGATTATATGGGCAACTACTCATGAAGATATGAATGTTAAATTGAAGATGATTTGGCTATTTATAAGTATCAGATATGAAGACGATCAGATATAAGAAAGGAAGGATATGAGTATGTAATCTGGGTCAGATTCATCGAGTCTGAAAGAAGTGATCAAGAGTCTGGAAAGTGAAGGATGTGACTTGTATTTTACATCGTTGATTACAAAGACAAAGACAAAGACAAATCAATTTGTTAAGGAAAAGAAAACAAATTAAGTATAGAAAAAATCAAATGCTGATCGTACTAAAGAAAAATGCGATTCATTTTAAGATAAGAAATTTTGTATAGCTAAAGATGGATGACTTGTTTCATGTTTGGCGCCTAAGAAAATGATTAATGATATAATAAGAAGCAGCAATTAAGAAAGACGTGATCATGAGCCAAAGGATGAAGATTGATTGAAACTTGCGATCTCGTAGAAATTAATCTCATCATCAAATTTGCTTAAAAGTAATCGCTGGAAGATATAATGCCATTTTATTAAAGCATGCTAAAAGATACGATTTATTCTTGATGTGGTATGATTTATTATTCAACTTCAGTTTATTAAACAAAGTCGATTTAATATGAAAGGATGCTATTTATTCATGAAGAGAAGCGATTCATAAATGAAATGGGGCGATCCATTTTAAAGTTGAAACTTCAGATTTAATTAATGGAGAGGTGTGATGTATTTTTACATCTTCAGATTCATAAAGACAAGTTAATAAAACTTGAAATGGTGCGACTTTTTAAAGCAAACAATAAATCAGATTACAAGTGATGCGATCTTTTAAAAAGAGGTTGCAGTGTTTGATCAACATATTTGTATGAGATTCAATTCAGATTTGTAGGTTGTGTGGAGTGTTGTGAGAAAGTATGATATCATGAAGACACCAACAGATCCAAGTATAAGAAGATCTGATTTTTGGGAAGTTTATATTCAGATTTGAAAATGGAATTGTGAGAAGTATCATGGTAGATTTATAGAAGATTTGTTAGAATAATATATTTTTCATATTAATGGTCAAATGTAATGTTTTTAGTTAGTTTATTGTTTACTGTTTCTATAGTATCTGTTAGGTAGATTGTAGGTAGGTATTTAATATCTACAGTAACCTGTCTCTTCTATACAATGTAACTTCTTCTTTTCATATTAATGTTAACAAAGAATTTCCAGTTCTTTCTAGAACATGGTATCAGAGTAGTGAAAAAAAAAACCCTAAAAATTTGTGGGCTTGACCAAAGTCACAATTCAAATTTTTTTAGACTAGGGTTTTTTGTGTGGATTTTTTCTAGGCTCCTGATTGTTTCATGACCTTTTGTTTCTGAAGAAAATCTCTTGGTGGCTCGTTTGAAATTTTCGTGGCTCCTGAAAAAATTGAAGATTTTTTACTGAAAATAATGCACGTTTGTCTTAGAGGTTGCGTTTTCTTTGTTTGAGAAACACGTTTTTTAGTCGCATTTTCTGAATGCGTGTCTTCTTGTTTTGTGGGTGTGATTTCAAGCTTCTAAGGGTCGCGCGTTTTCTTCTCATCTGGGTGACCTTCTCAAGCCCGCGCGACCTCTACTGGGTGCGTTTCTTATCTCTGGCGCATGCGTTCTCTGTTGGTGCAGGTCGCAATTTGCAGGCTTGGTGGTCGCGTTTTTTCTTTTGTCGGCCGCGCGACCTTCTGCTCAGACGCGATTTCTGTTTGTGGGCGCCGAAGAAGCAAGACTTCCTGGTCACGTTTTATAGTTGCCAAAATCCACCTTTTTTTTTTGGAGGCCGCATTTTTATTGACTTTTATGATCTTCCTCTTGGACGCCTAGGGTTTGGCATTATTTTTGCCACAATTTTGTGTACTGTCGAGCTGTTTTCTGCAAATTTTCTGGTTTTTTTAATGGCGGCCAAGGGTTTTTGAAACTCGACTAGGGTTTTGACCTGGTTTTTCAATTCAATTTTTTTTTTGATCATAGATTCTTGGTGGGTATTTTGAAATCTCAACTGGGTTGTCTTTCGTTTTTTTGGGTACCTCGTTTTTCGTGCCTCAAAATTTGTGCAATTGGGTGTTGACAAAATTTTTGGGTAGTCAAATTTTTTTTTGGGTTTTCAGCATTCTTTTTTGGGTACTCTTCAAATCTTTTGGATTTCGTCATCAACGTGCCTCGAAATCCGTGCTAGGGTTTCATCTTTGAATTTGTGCGTTTTTATTTTCGTTTTGCCTTCACTAGATTGACCTCAGGGTACGTGATGGCATCTCTGACGAATATCATGCTCGAAAGTAGCCAGAAGTTTAATGGGAATAATTACAACACCTAGAAGCAGCACATGATTATGATCTTTGAATATCGTTGCCTCGATCAGATCATTTTGGGGAACACAGCTCGTCCCACTGTAGTCGGAAAGGACCAAGACAAATGGGATGAATGCAACTGGGAAGCCGTTATGCTCATCAAACTCTCAGTCACAGATGAGCAGCTACCTCAGGTACCGTCTGACAAAACTACTTCGAAAATCTAGGATAATTTGAAGGCCCTTCATGAAACCTCCGATAAGAGCAGAGTGTTCTTTCTCAAGAACATGCTTTTTTCCATCATGATGGATGAGAAAATGTCCTTACAGGAACATCTGACGAAGATTAAGGACATTCGTGATCAATTGGAGGCGATTGGTCGAACAATGGAGGAAGAAGACATGGTTGTCATTACTCTGAAGAGTCTTTCGCGTTCATATGAGCATTTCATCGAGATGCTGAATATCACCTCCACCAATGTTGATCTCAAATTTGAAGATCTTTGCAACAAGCTCTTGCAGCAAGATTGATGGCGACAACAGTTTGGAAGCAGTACCAATTCAACCTCCACAGTGCAAGCGTTCTCTGCAAAATCTTTTGCTAAGAACAAAGGGAAGACTCAATCTTCTCAGGCGAAAGGCTCTGGTTCTTCTCAGGACAACAAGAAAAAAAGAACGTTCAGTGCAATTATTGCTATAAATATGGTCACATGAAGGTTGATTGTCGAATTCGGATGGATTCTGAACAAAAGAGGCAGTGAGGGTCTCAACAAAAGGCACATGTTGTAGAGCACACTTAGCAGAAAGAGTCTGCATTCTATGCTTTTATGGCCAAGAGAACTACAGATCCAATACAATCTTCTGCCTGGTATATTGATTCAGGGGCTTCTCGGCATTTTACTCATTGTCGAGATTGGTTCACCAAATATGAACCATTCATTGATTCAGTGATCTTTGGAGGCGGTGAAGAGTACACAGTTGCTAGTAAGGGAAATGTTTAGTTTCACTCTGGAGGAAGAAATTTACTCTTTCTTGATGTCTACTATGTTCCAGGCATGGAACATAATCTTCTCTCCGTCAGCCAGATCATGAAGCATTCTCCCCAATTGGATGTTATTTTCAGTTTGTCCACTTGCAGCATTGTTGATAAGGCGACACGCACTATGATTGCTATGGGACTTGAGGATCATGGTTTGTATAGACTTGCTGATTTCGGTGATTCTCAGGAGCATGCTCTGGCAGCCAAGAGTACTTCCATAAGCATACTTTGGCATCAACGTTATGGGCACTTGAACGTGCACTATCTCTCTCAACTGTCTCGATCCAAACTCAAAATCATGGAGTTTGTGGCGCCTATCAAGCTGGAAAGCAGCATCAGACACCATTCTCAGATGGTGATTCTTGGCGTGCCTCCAAGGTACTTCAATTGGTTCATGCTGATGTATGTGGACCAATGAACACTCCATCTGTTATTGGGTCCAGGTACTTTTTATTATTTGTTGATGATTTCAGTTGAAAAATGTGGGTGTATTTTTTGAAACATAAATCAGATGTGTGTTAGAGTAAAGGTTTTAACTTAATTATGTTGATTAAGTTACCTTTATTCCCTTCTTAAGATTTCATTTTAGTTTGCATAAAGTGACATTTAATAATAATATTTATTATTAAATGTTTTCCTATTAAGGTTTCTTTTAGGGTTTGCATGATCTCCTTTTATAACGATTGATCCCATTGTATATTGGACATACTTTGGGTGAAAATTGAATTCCCTTTTGTTCTGATAATATAATTTATCCATTTTTCAGAGCTTCAAACCCTTGTTTGTTTTCTCCATCCATTCTCTTCCTTGTGACAGGTATCCATTTGTATGCAGGTGTTCTTGGAGTCTGAAGTTGGTTTTGACAACTTCTACATGGTATCAGAGATTTCCTGCTGCATGCCTGTTCTTGTTTGAAGAATTTGGAGCTATTTGGAGCTACAAGGTTGGATTAGCATTCACAGTTTTGGGGTTTGCATTTTTTGATCTAGGGATTCACCTATAATTTCAAAGCATTTTGAACCCAAACGGACCTTGTCATTGCGTCTGCAACGGTCCAAAACCCCTAAATCGACTGTTCATTCATCCATTTTGGACAAAGTTGATTTGAGGGGCAAAATTTTTTTACCCGTAAGGTCGTCCGCCTGCTTGGTAAAAAAATTTCTGAATTTATTTTTCCGCATCTTTGTTTTCGGAATTATTTTTTCGTCAAAAAAAAAAGTGTATTTGTTTTTGCAATTTTTTACATTGTAAAAAGTTTGATTTAAAAAAAAAAGAAAAAAAAAAAGAAGGCAAAATATAAAAAAAGCCTTTTTAATGCGTGCTTAGGCCTACGGGTCTGCCTGCGGTTGCAGGGATGGTACCAAGGGTACTGCCACCTGCCATTATGGTAGGCGGTGGCCCCTTGGGCGTCGCCCCCTGTAGCAGCTGGTACCGCATGGGTACTACCCTGCCACCTTGGCAGGCGGTGGCCCCATGCAGACCCCGCCCCTCTTCTTTTTTTTAGTTTTTTTTTTAAATAAAAAAACAATGTTTTTTTATGATTTTTTTAAAAAAAATCAGAAGGTTTTTTTTATTATTAAAAAAACAATTATTTCTGTAATAAGCCCAATTGTGCTTTTGCGGTGACGGTCGTTTGGCCGTCAAATTTAAGCCTGCATTTTTGCTACGACGGTCGTATGACTATCAAATTTAATGTAGGGCTGGCTTTTACCCCCTTTGGACATGTTTTCTTCCAGAGGCCGTAACTTGGGCATACGATATCGGTTTTTGGCAAACGAGATATCGTTGGAAAACTGGTTTTTTCAACTTTTCAGTGGTGTGCGTTTCATCGCTTCATTTTTCTGTCAGTACATTCTATAGCCAGTTGAAGTCAAAGGAACTGCTTTTAGTCTGGAGCTCATAATTTTTGATCTGTTTCTCTATTTTTTGCGATCTTAGCGGCATTGGAACCATATTTCAGAGCTCTTTAGTTCCATCCATGCAATTTTTTCAGATTTCACTCCAGGTATATTTTATTCAATTTTTTGTGTTTTCACACTCTGGTGAATTAACTGGACATATTCATTCTTGGGAACTTCTCATTTGCATGGATGCTTCGTTTTTGGCTGTTCTTCATGTATTTCCAATTTTGTTGTCCTTTGTGGGCATTTTGAGTATCATTTATAAGCTATCTTTTATGTAAACGCACTGAGATAAAGTGCCACACTATTGTACATGCATTTTTGGGGATTTTGCACATAAAGTTGTGCCATATTTTGTACTCGCACTTGCTTTATAAATTGCCATGGGGGGTTGTGTAGTGCCTTTGTTTTGCCATCACACCTTTGTCTGGTAAGTGTCCCTCCACGACGACAGTGGATCCATATGATTCCAACCTTATGCATGTGCTTTGTTTTGCACACCACTTTTTCAGTTGCAAGTGCTTTCTTGTGCACTTTCAGATGTTGTATCTTTTCCTTCATGCATTACAGGGTGTTACACACCATTTCAATAGATCTGTTAGGGTCTCCCAGTTCAGCATTATGGGGGGGTGTTATACTGTTTGTGCTAATGCTTCTTTGGTTTCGCCTTGGAAGGAATTTTTCATTTTCAGATGATCAGTGTTTTTCAGACTATTGGTACTTGTGCCATCTGTATTTTCGTTCCAAGTGTTTGCCTTTATTTGCCATCTGATTCGAGTAGTGTCGTTTGGGGCACTCATGCAGATTGTTGTCTTCTTAATCCTGATCATCTTATCTTTAGAGGAGGTTCCTCAACACCATAATAGTCATCTTTTGACAGTTGTTTGCAGCTTCTTCTGCTTCAGTGATGTTTTTCATGGCTTTTTGCATCTTTTTTTGGAGTAGAGCTTTTCCCATGAGTTTTTCTCTATTTCTCCATTTTATAGAGATTTGGTTGTATTTGGGTACCTGATCTGGCCGAGTTCCTGGGACCTATGTTTACCTTCTTGCATTGTAGTTACCTTTGCTTTTTTGCACATGTTTGTAACTGCACTCTTGCTCATCTTAAGGGGGGGTGTTAGAGTAAAGGTTTTAACTTAATTATGTTGATTAAGTTACCTTTATTCCCTTCTTAAGATTTCACTTTAGTTTGCATAAAGTGACATTTAATAATTATATTAATTATTAAATGTTTTCCTATTGGGGTTTCTTTTAGGGTTTTTCCTATTAGGGTTTCTTTTAGGGTTTGCATGATCTCCTTTTATAAGGATTGATACCATTGTATATTGGACATACTTTTGGTGAATATTGAATTCCCTTTCGTTCTAATAATATAATTTCTCCATTTTTCAGAGTTTCAAACCCTTGTTTGTTTTCTCCATCCATTTTCTTCCTTGTGACAAGTATCCATTTGCATGTAGGTGTTTTTGGAATCTGAAGTTGGTTTTGACAACTTCTACAATGTGTTCAGTACATTTCAGCAGTATAAGGTCTTAGTTGAGAAGGAATCAGGTTCTCACATTGTTACTCTAAGGTCAAATAATGGGGGGGAGTTTTGTTTAGCCGACTTCTCTTCTTTTTGTGCTCAACACGACATCAAACGACAACTCACCACACCATACACCTCTCAGCAGAATGGTGTCATTGAACGTAGGAATCGCACCATTACTGAAATGGATCGTTCTATGTTGGAGTACAAAAATGTACCTAAGAAATATTGGGCTGAAGCAGTTTATATTGCAGTCTACCTCTTGAATCGGTTACCTACACAGGCCGTTAAGAAGATGACTCCAAAAGAAGCTTGGTCAGACCATAAGCCTAAAGTGGGCCATTTGAAAGTCTTTGGTTCTACAACTCATGTATGGATTTCAGACGCCAAGCATGCCAAGTTGGACTCCAAGAGCCAGAAACTTATGTTTACTAGTTACAACGACAATCACAAGGCATACAGGTTGATTGATGTGGAGACAAATCATCTCATATTTAGTCGTGATGTTATGATTGATGAGACTACTAGTCCATTTATTCCTACTACCAGCCCTGAGGATCAGCCTATGAAGGTTCCTGATGATGTTGTTCGTCTTCCTCTTGGTTCTCCCGATGGGAGGGCTTCAAAGCATTCTGACTCTGAAGATGAGGATTCTATCAATCATGATCTAGCACCACCTGATTTTCCTCAAGATACATCTCCAGATGACTCTATTCCAAAATTTTCAGAGGATGTTGTTTCTCCTATTCCAGATGTTGGTACTTCTACTCGTCGGCCTAAGTGGTGGCTCAAGACTATCGGAGATCTTCATAATGATGGACTCATTGAGGGTAGATCAGCTCACAGCAAGAGCAAGCAACCCAACACAGTCACTTTTGCTCTTATGGCCAACATACACACCATCTATGAGCCTCAGACATATTCCGAGGCTAAAGGAATTCAAGAGTGGGAAAAGTCTATGGAGACCGAATACCATAGTCTTCTGAAGAATCACACTTGGGTTCTTTCTGATCTTCCTCCTGGGAAGAAACCTATCAGCTGCAAATGGGTCTATAAGGTCAAGTATCATGCCGATGGCACTTTGGATAAATATAAGGCCAGATTAGTTGCTCGGGGATTCATACAGTGGGAGGGCATTGACTACGAGGAGACTTTTGCTCCTACTGCCAAGATGAGCACAATTCGTTTTCTTCTCGTGATTGCCGCCCAATTCGGATGGACAGTTCATCAGATGGATGTCAAGAGTGCCTTTCTCAATGGTGAGTTGTAGGAAGAAGTCTACATGACGCAGCCTCCTCGTTTCAAGGTTGTCAGAAAAGAACATCAGGTATGTAGTTTTGGGAAAGCACTCTATGGCCTGAAATAGGCTCGTGCATGGTACATCAAGATTGATCAGTACTTGGTTGATCATGGTTTTCAGCGTAGCCCTTCTGACACTAATCTATACGTCAAACACTCTGGTGATGATATTCTCCTTCTTGTTGTCTATGTTGATGACTTGATCATTACTGTTAGTTAAACACATTTGGTTGCAGCAATCAAACAAAACTTGTGTCAGACTTTTGACATGACAGATTTGGGGCTTCTCCATTATTGTTTGGGTATTGAAGTGTGGCAGACCGCTGATGGTATCTTTATCTCTCAGTCTAAATACGCTCGAATTCTGCTTGAAAAATTTCGGATGCAAGATTGCAAACTTGCCTCCACACCTATGGAGAAGGGGCTGAAGTTATCAGCCAACTCTGATTCACCTCTGGTTGAAGAAACGACATTCAGGCAACTAGTGGGCAGTCTTATTTATCTTATTTACCTCACTGCCACTAGACCTGACATCAGTTTTGCAGTGAGCTACATTTCTCGTTTCATGACAGTTCCAAAAGTTGATCATTGGCTTGCAGTGAAGCGAGTGCTGAGATATGTTAAGGGCACTTCAAATTTTGGCATTCTGTATGGCAGATGCAAGGATCCAAAGCAGACAGGTTACTGTAGATATTAAATATCTACCTACAATCTACCTAATAGATATTGCAGAAATAGTAAACAATAAACTAACTAAAAACATTACATTTGACCATTAATATGAAAAATATATTATTCTAACACCCTCCCTTAATGGTCAATCGGTTGAAAGCACCAAGTTGACCCCTGAATTTGACAAATTTATCCGGGCTTAGAGACTTGGTGAGAATATCTGGAGTCTGATCCACCGTTGGAACATACTACAGCTGAACTGATCCGTCTTCTACCAACTTGCAGATGTAGTGACAATGTCACATGTCACAAGTAGGTCCTTCTCCCTTTACACTAATAATCAAGGGGTGCTCAAACTCGCCAAAAATCCAGTCTTCCATGAACGTACCAAGCATGTCGAGCTTCATTGTCACTACATCCGCAAGCTGGTAGAAGACGGATCAGTTTAGCTGCAGTATGTTTCAACGACGGATCAGACTGTAGATATTCTCACGAAGTCTTTGAGCTCGGATAAATTTGTCAAATTCAGTGGGCAACTTGGTGTTTTTGACCGATTGACCATTAAGAGAGGGTGTTAGAATAATATATTTTTGATATTAATGGTCAAATGTAATGTTTTTAGTTAGTTTATTGTTTACTATTTCTACAGTATCTGTTAGGTAGATTGTAGGTAGATATTTAATATCTACAGTACCCTGTCTCTTCTATATAATGTAACTTCTTCTTTTCATATTAATGTTAACAAATAATTTCTAGTTCTTCCCAGAACAAGATTGTGTGAACAAAAGCAAGCAATAAGAGATATATTTTCTTAGTGATAAGGAAGAAAAGGAGCAGCACTATGAAGTGCAAATCTAATTTATATTAAGAAGATATATGTGTGATGAAGTGTGAAGAATAAAAGTAATATCTGAAAGATATACATGCAAATATAAAAGAAGTATAAATATAGGTTTAAGAGAAGAGTTTATGGCAGGTTTGTAAGAAGAGTATGCTGATGTAAAAGAAGATGATCTAGCAGAGATAAAGGAAGAGTTTGAGCAGAAATATGGAAGGAGTCTATGCTGAGATAGAGGACAAATTTGGGTAGATCTCAAGGCAGAAAGTTATGAGAAGTTGATGCTATGATTATAACCAGTTTTGTGTGAAGAAGTGGTACATAGTTTGGATCAGATTTGAAGAAAAAGAGTAAGAATAATTGTAATCAGATTTGAGAAAAGAAGTTGTGGATATGTTGGATTAGATTTGAAAGGAAGAACACAGTGTGATTCAGATCAGATTTGAGCAAAATTGTCCATCATCTATTGAAGAAGCAACATTGAAGGTGGAACATTGTTCTTGAAGTTATTATCTTTTGCTAAGTTGGTGCTTGGTAAGTGGGGGTTGGTACCTACGAACTGTGGGGGTTGGTGCCTCCAGTAGGTTGATGCCTGCAAATTGAGGGAGTTGGTGCTTCTGGTAGGTTAGTGCCTACAAAACAAGTTAGAGGTTGGTGCTTATAACTATTGTAATTCACATAAATATATAAAGTACATTATTTGTACCGTGGTTTTCTCTCGTAAGGATTTCCATGTAAAATCTTGGTGTCAACTTGTTCATATTGTTATATTCTTGCATGGTTGATATTGTGTTAGAGTTTAAAATTGAGAGGGTGAAAATTTGTTAATATATTGATTCACCCCCCTCGCCCCCTCTCAGTATATTTTTGTGCTCTTCAAAGGGGACACCAGGGGATCGTCCCCCAATCCTCCCTTTATACTTGGGATGTCCTTGGATAGGGACGAGCTATTTTAGGGGATGTGTCCTCGAGTTTCCCTTGTATTGTTGGCAGATGGTCAGTGCTCCTTTTGGGATTCGTGACATGGACTAACTACCTCTCGTGGATCCGTTAGCTTTGGCAGTTGTATCAAGCATTAATAGGTTGACCTTTTGGTGCAACGACAACTGTGGGGCCAACAATTGGTATCAGAGCTAAAGGTGTCGGGTTCGAATCCCCTTGGGTAATGCTGAGGGGGAGATTGTTGGTAGATGGTTAGTGCTCCCCTTGGGATTGGTGACATGGACTAACTGCCTCCCATGGATCTGTTAACTTTGGCGGTTGTATTGGGCATTAACATGTTGACCTTTTAGTTCAATGATGACCATGGGGCCAACAAGTGTACATATATATATATATATGTGTGTGTGTGTGTGTGTGTGTGTGTGTCTATATATATACACACACTAATATAATGTGTGCCAATATAGCCTATATTGTTGATGTTATGAATAGTGATATTAGTTTGGTTTAGTAATAATTAGTCATGAAGGGATGAGGTAGGATTGCTAAAGGGAGAACTCTCAGTAGGACACCGTATTATGCAAAAGGGAGAACTGTAAGTAGGACACCCTATTATGCAAAAATGGAGAACTCTGAGTAGGGCACCCTATTGCAGCCTCCCAACTATCCTTGATTGAATCAATTGTTGAAGTAAATAAAGAAAGGTCTTCAATCATAAGAGGAGAGGTTGGCATGATGGAGGAGAACTCTGTAAAGCCCTCACTAGGTACATCACCTCATGATGATGGTTGAGGGCCATCGGTTAAGGATGACATGAGGCCATAGAGGATAAGGTCTTGCTATTGGGCCTAGGTGAGGATACTTAGGGCACCTCACCATGTCCTCCTCATTATGGTCGAACCCACGTAGTTCTTGGGACTTGTTTTATTGATATATATAATCTTTCTTAGACTTAGAACTAAATGTATTTCATGGATTATGTCTGTCATATTCATCTAACATGGTTGCAGGTTTCCATAACTAGACTTACATCATCTCAATTTTAAGTAGGAATTATATCTTTAACTACAATTTGCTATTGGTTTCATTTGGAATTGTGATTTCAAGGCAAAATATAAGGTGATCCCAAAAGGGGACATTACAGAGATGTAGAACTTGGCTGGTCTCAATGGTATGGCAACTCAATTCTTGTACAAATTCCTCAAAGGGTACAACTCAATACAAATAGTAAATATTAAAATATTGATGTAGAATGGACTTTGACTTGCTGTGCCACCCTTCAAAATTATATGGTTTTTTGATAAACAATTTTATTTATTTCTTATGTCAATAAAAACCGTACTACCTCTCTTCCTGAAGAGTTATGACTTGCTTGTTTAACAAAGAAATATTCCACAGTAAAATGAACCCCCAAAACTCTAAAATATAAACACCCATTAATCTTTGATAACCCCAATTAAATACCAACATAGGCCCAGAATGTGACTGTCATCAATCACCTAGGAAGTATCTTTCAATTTCGGACATGATAATCCCCATGAAGGTTTGCATCTTCATGAAGTTTTGGAAACACTAGCAGCATAACTTTCTTCTTTCCCCAAAATTTCATGCATGCTGAAAAAAGAGCCCAAAAATTACTTTTGTTCTCTTTTCATAACTCCCACACCAAATCTTGAAATTCTCCTCATTTAATTTTTTATTAATTCTTATGTCTCCCATTTTGACCCCAACAATTGAAACTTTAACTTCACCTTTTAAACTCAACTTATATCTTCTTTTATATATAATTTTAATAAACACTAAGTTTAATATATAATTGAACTTAAGAACATTAGCATTTAAATTAAAATAATATTAAATTGACTAAACCTAGAGAGGGGACATTATAGTCCTCCTTCCCCATAATTGCTTGTACCCAAGCAATTTCGACTCTGGATGCTATAAAATCTGCTCACTCTACTAAGTAGCATCCTCAATTGGAAAATTCTTTCACTTCATTAGGTACTCTCTGATGGTCCTCCTCCTTAGAGTATGCTCCCTAATATCAATGATAGCCTCAAGAATGAGAATGAGTTTCCCTTCCTTGTCCAGTGGTGGCAATTTAGAAGAGGGAAAAACATTGTGAATTTCGCTACTTCTCGGCAACTCCAACTCATAACCCACCTCTCCAATCCTTTTGGAGATCCTGAATGGTCCATAATATCGTGGCTCCAACTTTTTCAATCCACTCTTATTGAGAGTGGACTACCCATAGGGTCGTAGCCTCAAATAAACCATGTCATCAACCTCAAATGTTCGCTCAATGCGATGCTGGTCTGCATACTATTTCTGCTGATTTTGGGTTTGTTGCAAGTTCTCCTTCAAGGATTTTATATCTTGACTCTTCTGTAACAAATTCTTAGCATTTGGCACTCTACTATCTCCAAACAAGAAGTCCATGAAGCTAGGGGGCTTATAACCATACAAAACCATGAAAGGTGACATCTTAATCGACATGTGGTATGTGGAATTATAATAGTACTATTGATGCGTGTTCATATGGCAATTCCAATGTTTTGTAAGTTGGGTGTGGATAAGCTCTATGGTTGTTGTGATTTTGCTGGTAACCCAAAGGGGATTTACTCTAGTAAGTTACTCAAAAAGTAAAGACTTGAATGCAGTGTTATATTTTTTGGACTTTTTGATTTTAGATTAAAAAGTGAAAATGGAGTAAGGGTTTAGGGATCCTATACTATTCCTATGAAATCAAGAGACGGCAAGGATCGAGTGAAACTTTAAAAAAAAACCATACTTTGTTTCGCCATGCTAAAC
This sequence comes from Sequoiadendron giganteum, assembly GCA_007115665.2. NCBI lineage: Eukaryota > Viridiplantae > Streptophyta > Pinopsida > Cupressales > Cupressaceae > Sequoiadendron > Sequoiadendron giganteum. The sequence continues at coordinate 199,871,723 of CM021100.1, forward strand.
AACAACTACACAAAGCAAGTGCAATCTTCTGGGATTTGTGCTTAAGATTTCTTTACTACGAACAACACCATCAATAGAACAACGTTATTCAAAGTAAACATTGAAGCATCCACATGAAAAACTCAGTCTAACTTTACGCATCAAATGAAAAGCATCCATCCAAAGAAAGTATGAGCCAAGTTTCATTAATCTTCACTATCAATCTATCATTCCATTAACATACATTCAAATAAAATTCTAATATAAATCCATTCTACGAGAAAGAGAAGTATGCAACCATGCAACCATTTGACAATGAAAGGATTCAAAGCATCTCATGCATTATGAACTTTACTATCAAGAATAGTTTTCAGTAACAATTTCATAAAACTCTCTCTTATTTTCTACTATCTATGCTCTACAATTTCTTCTATCTTATAATCTCTAATCACTTCTTCCAATTCTTCTATATTCTAATCAAATGAGAGAGTGGGGGTATTTATAGAGTTTCAAGAGTACAATGAATGGCCAAGATTAATTCAAGATTAATGGCCCAGATTCGAAATAACAAAACCTTAATTAGGGTTACCCAAAATAACAATCAGTTAACAAATAGATGAGTCATCCACTAAGAGTTGCATCCTTATCTGCTTCCATAGCACTCCATCCAATGAATCTGGACACAATGGCATTGACCTTCTCGATGGTGATGTCCGGCAGCGTGTTAATTTTGTATTCTAGCAAGTCCAGATTGTCCGCACATTCTGTAAAGGCGACCATCCATTTTGACTCTTGCTGTAGGAAGGTGTTTCAGATGGTTAGGAAGTTAAATGCCTTAGTCAAATTTCCTTTCAAGATTGGTCTAGTGGAGAAAATCCTTTGGACTTCTTTCTTCAAATTACTCGGATGCAAGTCATTTTCTCGAACAATGTCCTTGTCAAGCACATCCGCAACCATGTGGAAAATTTTATTTTGAATTCCTTTCACCTATTCTTCAATTTTAGCACTATTTGCTTTCACTTTCTCCAAGACTTCTCCATGTGAAATTAGTGCACAATACCAGTTGTTGAAATCATATGCCGATCTTGCCGCAATAATCTCCTCATCAATCAATCTCTGCTTAGGAATTCTCTTTATCTCTCCAAGACGTGGAATGATTTTACTTTGAATGTCTTGGAGATAGTCCCATGCTTTTGCTAAGTTTACAACTCGCGAGAGTAGAGAAGAAGTTTGCCCATAAACATATGCCAACTTTTTAGAGAATGTCATTGCTTCTTTTTTCTCCGCCATCCATTCTTTGGTTTCCCTGGCGGTAGTCAACTCCTCTTCAAAATTTCTTGCTGGCTCTTGTAATGAGTTTGGAAGCGGAGGGGCTAATTGGTCACCTTGATTGAGCAGCTTTGTTAAATGTTGAATATATTCCCTTAATCACTCAATCTCCATTTTGCACTCTCTTTTCTTTGCCACTTCTTTGTCCAACCTAGATTTGATGGTGGAAACAGAGTTATCCAAGTCCTCAACTTCTTGTCCCTTTGTTGTCGGACCAATATCAATGATTGTGATGGCATATTCACTTAGAGCAATTTCATCTCGCAGTTTCTCAATTGTAGGCACTGCAATTTGTACAGTATGGTTACCAGCTTCATCTCTTTGTATTGTAGATAATTTCTTGGTTGGCTTCTTTGTGGCAGCTTGTTCTTGCCTTGCCAGGAAATCTACAATATCATTCTTCTGGTATCTCTGCTGGTACATTGATTTTAAGTCTTTCTTTCAGCCAATCTAGGATTGTTGGCTGTTCAACTCCATCTTCCTGATCATTTGGAATGTCTTGTACGTCTTGGATTTCCTGCACAGGTGGATCTTCTTGGATTCCCTTGAGGGAGGAAATCATTCCCTCTTGGAAGTCTCCTCCCATGACATCTATATCATCATCTGATTCATAAATCTCTGTGCCTATAGGGGAGTGATGATAATCATCTTCCAACTGCATTGGCTCCATATCCCTTTCTAGAACTGCCTAGGGAATTTTAATTTGTCCCCATGATTCTTCTTCCATGATCAGTATCTACTCCACATTTTTGGGTGTGGCTGAATGAAGAGGCTTGGATTTTTGCATCTTCTGGACTAGTCCCTCATCTACTGCTTTCTCTTTACCTTTTCTCTTTTTTGGGTTGGTAGCCTTGGTTGGTTCACCTCCCTAAGATGCACCGACATTAGAAGAACAAGACTCCATTTCACCCATAAGGTCATATGTAAATGGCACCTTCCTTTGCCGTAAAGCTTGCATTTGCTGGTCCACCTACCATTGTGAGTAATTAAACACAAGCCTCATAAGAGTCGTTAAGTCACCAAGCTCTGGCTCAGACCACCTTATAGGAGGAAGCAGTTGCTTTTCATCGTAGCCTGGTTGCACATACCCATCTTCATCGTCAAGTTGATCAGGTACCCAGAAGAGCTCCGTTGTCCTGATCATATCCAACGACAGTCTTGACCATAGAATTTTCCTTACTTCATGCTCATCAGTAGCATTTGCCTAGAAGTCTTCAAGGTCAACTCTGTGTTTGTATTTCCTCCTGTCCACAGTTCCAATATGATTAAGTGGATCAAAGTCATTCTTGGACTTGTAGGAAGTGAACGGGTACCATTGTATTTCCAATCGGGCACTTTTTGCTGCTTGCGCCGATGGACAAGATTCTAACATGTTTCCAATAAAGAGTGGAAACGTGACAGCTGCTTTCTATTTTGGCCTTTGAATATTGTAATACGTCTCTAACTGCCTCAAAAACTCCAGCAAAATCATTTTATTTTTGGGATAAATTGGCAACCTATAAGGGGAACTTGTGAATCCTTGGATTCGAATATAGGTGAATCTGGGAAACTGGAAAATCAGGATCCGTATTTGTTGATTAAACTTTTTGCCTCACGGGTGAGCCTTTGATGTGTTCCTCCTTGGAGTATCCGAGTGATATACATAAGAAAGGCGTCATGCACCCGTCTAAAGTGTGATTTCTCGCTCAACTAAAACTGAGGATAGCAATTGTAAACCTTGAATTCTTTTCCTCATTACCAACTACACCCTTGCAAATTAGGCCAGCATATCTGTAAGTTCTAGCAAGCAAATATATAACATAGGAACTCATGTGGAAGGCTTTGGTCTTCTCCAAGTTGATCAACTGTTCGTGGAGACTATCATTGATCATTCTTGACCAGTTAATCATTTTCACTCTGGAAGTTACTTCATCGATGAAGTAATACATCTAGGTTTCGAAGGGTGCACCCTAAGGATTACCCACTATTCTGTTCAATAGCAAAACCATGTCTCCATAATCTTCCTTAAAATCAGGTCTGAGCAACTTCTTAGGCATCTTTTTGGTTGAGGGTCTAGGTTTCACCAACCATGACTTGTTCATATTTGATGCACAAAGGTTTTGTTTATCGTCATAAAGTTTTCGTGCCTCATCCTTTGTGCGATAAGATGTTCTGTTGAAAGTCGGAATTCCAAACGCCACCTGTAGAGCCAGCTCTCCCAAGTATGCCAATACCCTACCGTCAGGTGCTTCAATCTGCCTTTCTTCTGCATTATAGTGCAATGCACATTCCACCATTAGTTCAGGACATTCTATTGCTGGCGGAAATCCTGCAGCTTGAACTATGCCATTCCACATCATTTTTCGTGCAATTGGTGTAGGCAAGAATTCATCACTTCCGTACATCCTCTTTCTGAAGTTATCAAAATCTACATGTCTGAGGTTGGTATCCACGATGTTTTTTCATTTGGAGACGATCTTAGACTCTGGCTACGAACCCTTACTGGCGAATTTCATTCGTATTTTCTTCGAAGGTTCTTCTTTGTCTGGCGAAAATCTACAAAATGCACGAGGAAAATATTAAAATTCAGAATTTTAAATTCAAATCATTAAAGTCATTATTTCGAAAAAACATATTCCAGCCATTTGATAAATTAAATCTTGAAAATGATCATTGCTGGAAATGGAAGAATTTATCCAATCGAGAAGAGAATTATTCGCTAGAATAAAGAAGAGAATGGAAATCTGCTTGGTACTTCTTGTTAGAATAATATATTCATCATGTTAATGGTCAAATGTAATGTTTTAGTTAGTTTAGTTTTTACTGTTGCTACAGTAGTCAGTTGTTAGACATTTAATGTCCACAATAGTATTTTTCTACTTTATATATTGTATCTTTCTTTTTCATGTAAATAGAGAATGCTTTTACCATTTTCATGGTATCAAAGCGGCTAGGGTTTTTGGGCATTTCTTTCCTGTAATTCGTGTTTTAAAAAATTACGTGGGGAATTCTTCTTGCGCTAGTCACAATTTTTTTTGTGCCTTTTTTTAAAAAACCTGACCTCCTTCTCTGGCCTAAGCGCAACCTCTGCTGGGAGCGTTCTTTTTTGCAACCTGTGTGATTAACTATCCTGGGTGCCTTTTTTTTTTTTGGCCGCGAGACCTTCCAAAACGCGTTTTCACGTCTTTTCGTCACGTTTATTGCTTGTCGCATGTCTTCTGGTGGCGTTTTAACTTCGTTTCTGGGCGCGATTTCAGTTTAAAGACCTTTTTTTCTGACACGTTTTCTCTGTTTTCTTGGTGCGCGACCTCCTAAAATTCGTGCAAGATCTTTGGATGTTTTTCTTGCATTTTTTGACCCTTTCTGCCCGTGTTTTTCAGACATTTTAGGTCATTTTTTGGTGTCTTCTTCGTCAAAAATATGTGCCTCAGAAGGTCGCATTTGCTTCCACCAGAAAGGTCTAGGGTTTAAACAACTTTTGTTGTGATTTTTTGCAAATTTTTGAAAATTTAATGGCGGCCTAGGGTTTTCCAAAACTTGACTAGGGTTTTGACCTGTTTTTTCAGCTCAATTTTTTTTTTTGATCGTGGGTTTTTGGAGATCTCAATTGGGTTGTCATTAGTTTTTTCTGGGTGTCTCGATTTTCATGCCTCAAAATTTGTGCAACTGAGTGTTGACGAAATTGTTTGGGTATTTAGAAAATTTTATGGTTTTTCAACATCATTTTTTGGGTACTCTTTAGATCTTTTGGGTTTTGTCTTCAAAGTGCCTTGAAATCCATGTTAGGGTATCTATTTTGAGTTTGTGCAATTTCTGTTTTCGTTTTGCCTTCACCAGTTTGACATTAGTGTACGTGATGGCATCTCTAACAAATATAATGCTCAAAAGCAGCCAGAAATTCAATGGGAAGAATTACAACACTTGAAAGCAGCACATGATTATGATCTTTGAATATCGTTGCCTCGATCAAATCGTTTTGGGGAACTCACCTCGTCCCATTGTAGTCGGAAAGAACCAGGACAAATGGGATGAACACAAGTGCGAAGCCGCCATGCTCATCAAACTCTCAGTCACAGATGAACAGCTACCTCAGGTACCGTTTGGCAAAACTGCTCCCAAAATTTGGGATCATTTGAAGGCTCTTCATGAAACCTCTGACAAGAGTAGAGCGTTCTTTCTCAAGAACATGCTCTTTTCCATCATGATGGATGAGAAAATGTCCCTACAAGAACATCTCATGAAGATTAAGGACATTCATGATCAGTTGGAGGCGATTGGTCGAAAAATGGAGGAAGAAGATATGGTGGTCATTACTCTAAAGAGTCTCCCGCATTCGTATGAGCATTTCATCGAGACGCTGAATATCACCTCCACCAATGTTGATCTCAAATTTGAAGATCTTTGCAACAAGCTCTTGCAACAGGATCGATGGCGACAACAATTTGGAAGCAGTACCAATTCAACCTCCACAGAGCAAGCGTTCTTTGCCAAATCTTCTGCTAAGAACAAAGGGAAGGCTCAATCTTTTCAGCTGAAAGGCTTTGGTTCTTCTCAGGACAAGAAGAAGAAGAACGTTCAGTGTAATTATTGCCATAAATATGGTCACATGAAGGTTGATTGTCGGGTACGACTAGCTTCTGAACAAAAGAAGCAAGGAGGGTCTCAACAAAAGACAAATGTCGTAGAGCACACTGAGCAGAAAGAGTTTGCATTCTATGCTTTTATGGCCAAGATAACTGTAGATCCAATTTAGTCTTTTTCCTGGTATATTGATTCAGGGGCTTTTCGACATTTTACTCATCGTCGAGATTGGTTCACCAAATATGAACCATTCACTGATTCAGTGATCTTTGGCGGTGGCGAAGAGTACACTGTTGCTGGTAAGGGCAATGTTCAGATTCACTCTGGAGGAAGAAATTTACTCTTTCTTGATGTCTACTATGTTCCAGGCATGGAATATAATCTTCTCTCCGTTAGCCAGATCATGAAGCATTCTCCGCAGTTGGATGTTATTTTCAGTTCGTCCACCTGCAGCATTGTTTATAAGTAGACACACACTACGATCGCTATGGGACTTGAGGATCATGGTCTGTATAGACTTGCTGATTTCGATGATTCTCAGGAGCACGCTCTGGCAGCCCAAAGTATTTCCATTAAAAAACTTTGGCATCAACTTTATGGGCACTTGAATGTGCACTATCTCTCTCAACTGCCTCAGGAGGGTTTGGTTGCTGGTCTACCTAAGATCCAAACTCAAAATCATGGAGTTTGTGGAGCTTGTCAAGCTGGGAAGCAGCATCAGACACCATTCTCGGATCGTGATTCTTGGTGTGCCTCTAAGGTACTTCAATTGGTTCACGCTGTTGTATGTGGACCAATGAACACTCCATCTCTTCCTGGGTCCAGGTACTTTTTGCTATTTGTTGATGATTTCAGTCGAAAAATGTGGGTGTATTTTTTGAAACATAAATCAGATGTGTTCAATACATTTCAGCAGTATAAGGTCTTAGTTGAGAAGGAACCAGGTTCTCAAATTGTTACTTTAAGGTCAAATAATGGGGGGGAGTTTTGTTCAACTAACTTCTCAGCTTTTTGTGCTCAACACAGAATTAAATGCCAACTCACCACACCATACACCCCTCAACAGAATGTTGTCGTTGAACGTAGGAATTGCACCATTACTGAAATAGCTCGTTCTACGATGGAGTACAAAAATGTCCCCAAGAAATACTAGGTTGAAGTATTTTATACTACAGTCTACCTCCTAAATCGGTTCTACAGCTCATGTGTGGGTTCCAGAAGCCAAGTGTACCAAGTTGGATTCCAAGAGCCAAAAACTTATGTTTACTGGTTACAGTGACAATCACAAAGCATACAGGTTGATTGATGTGGAGACGGACCGTCTCATATTCAGTCGTGATGTTGTGATTGATGAGACTACTGGTCCATTTGTTCCTACTACCAGCCCTGAGGATCAGCCTATGAAGGTTTCTAATGAGGGTGTTCGTCTTACTCTTGGTTCCCTTGATGGGAGGGCTTCAGAGCATTCTGACTTTGAAGATGAGGAGTCTATTGGTCATGATATATCACCAACTAATCTTCCTCAGGATTCTTATCCAGATGAATTTGTTCCAACACTCCCAGAAGATGTCGTTTCTCCTCCTCCAGATGTTGGTACTTCTACTCGTTGGCCTAAGTGGTGGTTGAAGACTATCGGAGATCTTCATAATGATAAACTCATTGAGGGCAGATCAGCTCGTAGAAAGAGCAAGCAACACGACACAGTCAATATTGCTCTTATGGCCAACATCCATAGCATCTATGAGCCTCAGACATATTCAGAGGCTAAAGGAATTCCAGAGTGGGAAAAGGCTATGGAGATTGAATACCATAGTCTTTTGAAGAATCACACTTGGGTTCTTTCTGATCTTCCTCCTAGGAAGAAACCTATCAGTTGCAAATGGGCATACAAGGTCAAATATCATGCAGATGGCACTTTGGATAAATATAAGGCCAAATTAGTTGCTCGGGGATTCACACAATGGGAGGGCATTGACTACGAGGAGACTTTGCTCCTACTGCCAAGATGAGCACAATTCGTCTTATTTTCACTATTGCAGCCCAATACGGATGGACAGTGCATCAGATGGATTTCAAGAGTGCCTTTCTCAACGGTGAGTTGCAGGAAGAAGTCTACATGATGCAACCTCCTGGTTTCAAGGTTGCCGAAAAAGAACATCAGGTATGTAGGCTCATGAAAGCACTCTATGGACTAAAAGAGGCTCCTCGTGCATGGTACATCAAGATTGATCAGTACTTGGTTGATCATGGTTTTCAGCGCAACCCTTCTGACCCTAATCTATATGTCAAGCACTTTGGTGATGATGTTTTGTTTCTTGTTATCTATGTTGATGACTTGATCAATACTGACAGTTCAACACATTTGATTGCAGCAATCAAACAGGATTTGTGTCAGGCTTTTGACATGACAGATTTGGGGCTTCTCCATTATTGTTTGGGTATTGAGGTTAGGCAGACCGTTGGTGGCATCTTTCTCTCTCATTCGAAAGATGCTCGGAGTTTGCTTGACAAATTTTGGATGCAGGATTGCAAACTTGCCTCCACACCTATGGAGAAGGGGCTGAAGTTATTAGCCAACTCTAATTCACCTCCAGTCGATGAAACGACATTCAGGCAACTAGTGGGCAGTCTCATCTACCTCACCGCCACTAGACTTGACATCAGTTTTGCAGTGAGCTACATTTCTCGCTTTATGATAGCTCCCAAAGTTGATCATTGGCTTGCAGCGAAGCAAGTGTTGAGATATGTTAAGGGCACTTCAGATTATGGCATTCTATATGGCAGATGCAAGGATCCAAAGCTGATTGGTTATATAGATTCAGATTGGGCAAGTTCAGTGGATGATCACAAATCTACTTCTGGATATGTATTCAGTTTGGGTGTCGGTGCTATAACATGGACCAACAAGAAGCAACAAGCAGTGGCTTTTTCCTCGATTGAAGCATAATATCGAGGAATTGTTAAAGCTGCATGTGAGGCAGTTTGGCTCCGCAGGATGCTTTCTGACATGCACATGTCACAAGCAGGACCTTCTCCCTTGTATACTGATAATCAAGGGGTGCTCAAACTGGCTAAAAATCCAGTCTTCCATGAACGTACCAAGCATGTCGAGCTTCATTGTCACTACATCTGCAAGTTGGTAGAAGATAGATCAGTTCAGCTGTAGTATGTTCCAACAGTGTATCAGACTGTAAATATTCTCACCAAGTCTCTCTGCCCAGATAAATTTTTCAAATTCAAGGGGCAACTTGGTGTTTTTGATAGATTGACCATTAAGGGAGGGTGTTAGAATAATATATTTCATCATGTTAATGGTCAAATGTAATGTTTTAGTTAGTTTAGTTTTTACTATTGCTACAGTAGTTAGTTGTTAGACATTTAATGTCTACAGTAGTATTTTTCTACTTTATATATTGTATCTTTCTTTTTCATCTAAATAGAGAATGCTTTTACCATTTTCACTTCTGACGATAAAATTGTGTTGCTGCTGGATGAATTCGCCTTCAGCTTCAAACCTTTCTCCAAAAAATTACTTTCTTCACAAAAACTTTCTTGCCTTTAGACAAATTTCTTTTCACAACTTCGTTTTCGAAAAAATGATTAAACAAATGAGAAGCAAAGCCAATTTAAAGTTGAAAAATTCAACTTATTTAGCAAAATCCAATTTATTTCCATTTAATCCAGTTTGAACTTGGCTTGTACTTCTCTCTTGAATAGCAATTTCGATCTCTAGCACGAGTTCCAAAGAAAGTTTCTAAATTCGGCGCCAGTTGAGTGAAGTCTTTTTTCTTTTCAAAATTTGCCTAGAGAAAATTTGAATTTTCTCATTTAATTGTTTTGGAAAATAAAAAATAACATATTAAAATAATATTTCATGTGTTATTTTCCAACCCATTCGTTTTAATTATTTAACTCATGGCATCTTATTTATTTTCTCTTCATCCTAAGGCGAACTTGATTGAATTCTTTTTTTCTCAGTCATTTCATGCCTTTGCCTAAGGCGAATTTTTTCTCTGTCAATTTGGCCATGCATTTGCTATGATTTTCTTCATGTTTTTGGCGAATTTCTTCATTATCTAGTCATGCCTTTTAACATTTCAATTTTCCAATGTCTAGACTTAGGCAAAAAACTTTAATTTTTCATTTCTCCAAGTATGGCGAACTTGTCAAGGTGTTAGGCATCAAACTTCAAGGCCTAGGCGGACAGGAAAAAATTTTCTCTGTCAATTTGGCCATGCATTTGCTATGATTTTCTTCATGTTTTTGGCGAATTTCTTCATTATCTAGGCATGCCTTTTAACATTTCAATTTTCCAATGTCTAGACTTAGGCAAAAAACTTTAATTTTTCATTTCTCCAAGTATGGCGAACTTGTCAAGGTGTTAGGCATCAAACTTCAAGGCCTAGGCGGACTTCATCATTACTTTTGCCATCTTACCTATGCTGGGAGGACTTCACTTACTCTCAAGCCATCTCTTCATAGCGAACTTTACCTTGTCACAAGCCAACTTCTTGAGGGCGGACTTGTCTAGGCTTTGTGCCATCTAACTTTCTCCTTGGGCAGACTTAGCCATTGCTTTTGCCATCCTTTGGCATGCTGGGCGGACTTTGCTAATTGCCATGCCATCTCTTCATGGGTGGAATTACCAATGTGTTGTGCCATTTTTCACTTGAGTTGGGCGGACTTTCTTTATGCTCAAGCCAACTTCCTTATGTGCTGGGCAGACTTGCCTTAGGCTTTTGCCATCACCTTGGGACGGACTTGTCTTTGTGCCAAGCCATTTTTCTTCTTTCCATGGCGGACTTGTCCATTGTCCATGCCATCTCTCTTCTTGCTTGGGCGAATTTATCACATGCTTGTGCCATGTCTTAAACAAATTTTCAGATTTTTTCAAAGTTTTTCACTTATTTCTATTTTGGGATCTTCTGAAGTTGGTGTTGATGAAACCATGACTTGTACACTTTCCAAAGATGGAAACCTTGCCAAAAATAGAAACTTTTCCAAAAATAGCCCCTAAAAAATAGGAAGTCCAAAATAGGCCAAAAGTGCCAAAAATAAAGTCCCTAAAAAATAGGGGGTCCGGGCGAAAATCCCCAAAATTTAGGTGTCGGAATTGACTGAAATGACAGTCGATCTTCATCCTTCGGACCTTCTAAGCATTTTGATGACGTTTGTGCACTGATTCGAGCTCAAATTCATTACTTGGCACGAGTGACCCTTCAGAAACTCAAACTCTAAACCCCCAAACAAAAATCAAATGAAATTGAAAGGCAAAGACAAAGTTCAAAAAAGAAAACAACCAGTCCCCATTTACGATGGGGCGATGTGTGAAAAGGTCACAACAAGTACTCACCAAGGTGTATCCTTCCCAACCATGCCTTTTGTTGCCTTGAAACATAATTATGAAGATACCCTTCTACCCACTTGTTGACAATTTCAGTCTGTTGATCTACTTGTGGGTGAGAGCTGGTACTAGGAGTGAGCTCTATTCCACTCAATTTGAAGAGTTCTTGCCAAAACAAGCTGAAAAATTTGCTCTCTATTATTGATTATGTTCTTGGGCAACCCATGCAACTTGAAAATCTCCCTAAAAAATAAATTTGCCACCTATGTTGTTGTAAGCACTACTGAAATAGCAAAACAATGGGCAAATTTCATTAACCTATCCACCACAACAAAGATGCAATCCTATCCTTAAACCTAGGGTAACCCTATAATACAGTCCATTGAGATACTTTCCCATTTTTGGTTGGGAATTGGTAGGGGCTGCAATAGACTAGTAGGATAAGTATGTTCATGCTTATTTTGTTGTCATGTGGGGCACTCCTGAATATACTTACGGGTTTCATTCTTCAGTCCTTTCCATGTAAACCTTCTCCCAAATCTGCTTATGTTTTGAAAAACCCTGGGTGACCAACCATAGGAGTATCATGAAGAGCTCTCATAATTTTCATCTTAAAGTGTGAAGTGGGTACCAAATAAATTCTACCTTTGTAAATGATAAGCTCATTGATTACCATATATTTGTCATCCTATCTAGTACCCTTGATAATACTTGTAGCCCATGTGTCCTTAACATGCTCTGTTGAAATCAACTCCCTCCAATCAGCAGTAATCTCTTCTAAAGAACACAAATGGGGTCTCTTGGATAGGGTGTCAACAACAATATTTTTCTTCCCTTTGACATACACAATGTTAAAGTCATATGCCTAAAGCTTACTCACCCATTTATGTTGTCTATCATTAAGGTCCTTTTGATTCAGGAAGTATTTGAGATTGTTGTGGTCGGTTTTTGCTATAAACTTCCCTTTCACCAGGTAAGGTTTGAATTTGGCCAAGGCATGCATAATGGCCAACATTTCCTTATCATAAATGGAATAACTCCTTTCAGCCCCTCTTAATTTTCTGCTCTCAAAAGCAATCAGACACTTATTCTACATCAATACAACACCTATTCCCTCTTCGGAGACATCACACTCCAACTCAAAAGGTTTGGAGAAGTTAGGGATAGCTAAAACTAGGCAAGTACACATAATCTATTTGAATTGATCAAAGCATTGTTGCGTTGCATCTGACCAATTGAAAGCCCACTTCTTAGTCAAATCTATAAGTACAGTTGCTATCTGTGAAAAACCCTTAACAAATTTTCTATAAAACCCACATAACCAAAAGAATCCCTTAAGCTATGAGAGATTCATGGGTGGAGGCCAATCAATAATCACTTTTATCTTCTTAAGATCAAATTTAGCACCCTTGGAGCTAATAATGTGGCCAAGATAAAAAAAGCTCTGTCAAACTAAACTCACACTTAGATCCTTGGCATATAATGATTACCTCTCTAAAATGCACACCACCTCATCAACATGTCCCATATGCTCCTCCCAATTCTTGTTGAAGATTAAGATATCATCAAAGAATATGAGAACAAACTTTTTGAGTTGATTATGGAATACCTTGTTCATACAAGATTGAAAAGTGGTTGGAGCATTGGTTAAACCAAAAGGCATCACCAAAAACTCAAAATGGTCGTAATGGCACTTGAATGCAGTCTTCTTCACATCCTCCTCTCGCACTTGAATCTAATGGTAGCTTGACCTCAAATCAATTTTAGAAAAATAACAAGCACCGTGCAACCAATCAATAAGCTCATCTATCCGAGGAAATAAGATACCTATTCTTAATTGTCTTTTTGTTTAGTGCTCTTTAATCAATGCACATACGCGTTGCACCATCTTTTTCTTAACCAACAACACTGATGAAGCGAAGGGTGTTAGTTTTAAACCAGAATTGAAGAATAAGCAGAAATACAAAATGATGAACAATCAAACACAACAAATACCTTGGGAAAACCCTCCTTCTCGAGGGAGAAAAACCCAGCCAATATATATCACTTTTATATTGAATGAAGAGAGCAGAAATTTGCTTTACAACTAAGCCCAAACACAAGACCGATCTGATTTAATGAAGGATAGCACTTCTTCCTAGATGCAAATATACAAACAATATGATTTCTCCTTGATATCGATCTACTTGATGCAATATGTCGATTTGCTGCAAAAGTGCGAACTCCTCCTTGTAGTGCGATTTTATCTCTGAATAAATTGAATGATCAAATGAATGATCATTGCCTTGTATATATATAGATCAAGGTGTCTCTTCATTTAGGGTCAGCCTCTTTCACAAAACAAGGCGACTTTTTAATTATTTATTTATAGCAAGTCCGATTTGATTTTATTTATCTTTCATTTATTATTTAAATTTGAGTGAAGGATATCACTTGCTGCTATAACATCAACACTCCCTCTTAGCTAGGGAGGTATTCTTCCAGATATTCATGTCATGGAGTCTCTCAACATGACACCCATAATGGCGACACTCACATCTCAGTCTCAAAGAAGTACAAGATTTTATCACAGAGTCTCTCAACGTGATGTCATCATGGAGTCTCTCAACATGATGTCTCACCTTAGTCTCAGAGATGAACAAGGGCTCGCACCTCATATTTCTCTGTCTCAGAGAAATATACACTACAAGGGCTTTCACCTCATATTTCTCCGTCTTAGAGAAATATATGCTACAAGGGCTTTCACCTCATATTTCTCTGTCTTAGAGAAATATACACTATAACAAGTCTTCATGATGATGTGACTCCCTCTGAAGCTCCAAGTACGACATCAACCTCCTGACCTCCTTGCCCAAGGTTGCCTCTGTTGGTTTGTCAGACTCCCTCTAAAAGTTAATTCCTCCTCTTCGAAGAAACTGATCGACTTTAGAATAAGAAACCTTCTGAATTGACTTTAGAACTTGGCTCCTTCTGAGATGTCCCTATGTCAATTTTTGTAGAAGAAACATGTTGTGTAGACCTTAATTTGCAATCTCGAGCAAAGTGACCATACTTGTCACACCTGAAACATTGAATGTGAGAGAAATCCTCCTTCGGTTTTGGGGTAGAATCTGATTCTCTGTCTCTATTCCTCTTTCTTCCTTTGCCTCTATCTCTAGAAGTATGTGTAGCAAGAACTTGATTTTCTACATCATGATAGTTTCGCCCAATTCCTCTTGCTGCCAACTTGGACTCTTCTTGAATACAATCAGCTCGAAGATGATCAAACTTGGGCAACTTGGATCTCCCACTGATGCTCTGAATAAAGAGTTCCCAAGATTGAGGAAGACCATTTAGTGTCAACATAACAAGATCTTTGTCTGCAATTATATCCCCAATAGTGCTCAATTGATCTCTCAAATCAACGATCTTCATAAAGAATGAGATGACTGAATCATCTTTAGCCATTTTTACATGGTGAAGCTGTTGTCGCAAGGCAAGGGCTCTGTTGGTGTTGTTAATCTCATACAATCCTTTTAGAGTATCAAACATTTCTTTAGCTGTCTTCAACTTGGAGATGAACGGTACTAGGTGATTCATCACAGAGTATCATGATCTTTCTAGCCTTCGTGCCATTTTTCTTCCATTGGATTTTCTCAGTATCATTGAAAGGCTCATATCACTTTCCACGAAATCAAGAAGATCATTCTCCTCTAATGCAATGAGTACCTTGGGTTTCCAAGAGTTGAAGTTTGAAGCTCCATCAAGCCTATCTTCTACCTTGACACCATTCACCATCTTCTTTTTCCGCACAAATTCACCTTCAAAGATCTGCCGTTAGGTTTGTAATAATTTGCAACCTCAGATTTGCAATACTTCAAGATCTGCCCTAGATGAAAAGTTGGCTTGACAGATCTTTTCTTAGACCGGCTCTGATACCATGTTAATTTTAGACCAGAACTGAAGAATAAGTAGAAACACAAAATGTTGAACAATCAAACACAACAAATACCTTGGGAAAATCCTCCTTCTCGAGGGAGAGAAACCCAGCCAAAATATATCACTTATCTATTGAATGAAGAGAGCAGAAATCTGCTTTACAACTAGGCCCAAACACAAGGCCGATCTGATTTAATGAAGGATGGCACTTCTTCCTAGATGCGAATATACAAACAATATGATTTCTCCTTAATATTGATCTGCTTGATGCAATATGTTGATCTGCTGCAAAAGTGCAAACTCTTCCTTGAAGTGCAATTTTATCTCTGAATAAATTGAATGATCAAATGAATGATCATTGCCCATTGCCTTGTATATATACAAATCAAGGCGTCTCTTCATTTAGGGTCAGCCTTTTTCACAAAACAAGGCGACTTTTTAATTATTTATTTATAGCAAGTCCGACTTGCTTTTATTTATCTTTCATTTATTTTTAAAATTTGAGTGAAGGATATCACCCGCTGCTATAACATCAACAAAGGGACTCTTGCTTGGCCTAATGTGCCCTATATCAATCAAATCCTTAATAACCTTTTCTATTTCGCCCTTATGCCTCTTTGGATGTCTATATGGTGTGGTAATCATCGGTTTGGACCCCTCAAGCTCTCTAACATGTTTTATGCCCTTATTAGGGGGTCTCCCTGGAGGTATGCTACCAAATACTATGTTGTGCTTAGACAACACAACCTCTACATCATGATGGTAAATCCTCTTCGGTTGTTTTGTAACTATAGGCATAATAATACATTCCACTGCCCACTCTACCTGGTACTGTCTAATAAGTCTCTCCATCTACTTGAAAGAGATTGTTCGTGGTATGGCCCACCATTTGACATGCCTCTTAGTGTGATCTTCTTACCTCCTACATCAAATTTCATTTCCATGGTTTGCAAATTCATATAAAATTCCCCAATGAAATGTAGACATTGCATACCAACGACCATATCTGTATCTCCTATGCTCACCACATAGAAGTCATCTCTGAGCTCATACTCACCCAATTGAATGCTCATGTTTGGAATCTTCTTGTTGCCAGTGAGGGTGAATCCATCAGCTACCATCACTTTAGAACCTTCAATCTTCTATTTTGATTCCCCTTCTAGCTACAACACCCTCATCAATAAAATTGTGCATGGCACTTGTATCAATAAGAGTCACTATACAGTGTGCACATAACATTCCTCAAACTCTAATAGATCCAACATTCTGAAAGCTAGAGAGTTGGGCCATTACACCTTCACCTCCTTTCTCCTTTTAGGACTCTTCAGATGAGCTTTCATCTTCACTTTCCCTTGAATTAGTTTGTTGTTTTGATTTTTCTGAAGCTGATTCATCTACTGAAAAGTACTCAAGCTGCTTAGATTTTGCCTTAACAACACATTTATGTGATGGGTCCATGGCTCCCTACATTGGAAACATAATTTCTTCCTCTTGAGTTCATTGATCACTATCCAATCTAGATAACACATTTTTGGACTGATTGGAATCCTTCTGAAAATGTTTATTGTCCTTATCCTTCCTATGTAAGAATCCCTTTGATAGAAATTTACTTTTTGAAGTAGAGGACTCCATGTATCTTGCCTCTTTGATTGCATCTAGTAATGTAGGTGGACTAAGTGCCTTAATCCGACATCTCAACAGATCTACTAACCCATCCATAAATAAAACAATTAGCCTCCTCTCTAAAATATCCTCTGCAAATCAACAATGTAAGCATCAATAGAAGCCCATTGCTTAAGCTATGCCAACTCGTTAAAATGAAATTTTGGATCTTTTTAATTGAATCTATCAATTAGTCTCTTAGTAAACTTTGCATATGAATCAATCTGATCATGTCCCAAAGTGATCATTCCATGATGCCACAACTCACAAGCACTACCATCTAAATGTATAGCAGCATATTCAATAGCCTCATCCTTTGGCATTGGGCTGAGCTAAAGATAAGCATCTAGCTTTTGTACCCAGGCCCCAATTGTAGTCTTCCAAGATTCGTCATAATAAGGGATTGATAGCTTACCAACCTTCCTTTGCAAATCCTAATTATGTGGTTTACCACCCTTGTGAGGTCTATGCTTCAACCTAAGATTCATGTAGTCACGAAAAGAAATTTCAACCTAAAATTCAAGCCTTGAATTCCTCCAATCCTGTAAAATCAGATCTGCAACTCTTGTTGTGTAGGTTCATTTTCAACTTGAGGGTTATTCCTTGGAGGAAAGGCATTAGAGGTCTACAGTTGGCTGTCCTAGGCACCGTATGCTGGTTTACAGCCCTATTATTGACTGATCCATCCTCATTCCATCATTTCTTTCATTGCCATTATTTCCGCCATTGTTATTATTATTATTACCCCTCACATGTTGAGCCATAAGTGTACACATCTGAGCTATATTTTGTTGTAACTCCTGCTGTCCTCTAGTAAGATCATTCAAAATTTCCCTTGTACTTGGTTCCCCACATTTACCTCTATTTGTTTAACACCCGCTATGGGATCAATATCACCTATACCACTGCTTGTGGGAAAATCTTGATGTATTCCGAGGACATCTGAAGTAGTTTCTCACTCTGGAACTTGAGGGGGCTGCCACTGTGTTTTCCTTTGTTCCCTGTTAAAATACCTTTGTTCTCTTTCACTCATAGGAGGACTGAAATTAAAAACAAAAAGAAAAAAAGTCTTAAAACATAGGTTGGCAGGAATAACCAGCTCTGATACCACTGT
Organism: Sequoiadendron giganteum; assembly: GCA_007115665.2. Classification (NCBI taxonomy): domain Eukaryota; kingdom Viridiplantae; phylum Streptophyta; class Pinopsida; order Cupressales; family Cupressaceae; genus Sequoiadendron; species Sequoiadendron giganteum. The sequence continues at coordinate 199,889,629 of CM021100.1, forward strand.
AACAACACCCCTTATAATTTTTCCAACTTTCACTTTTTCCAAGAATTGTGTTTTCAGTTACGCATGTTGCTGTGTGTTTGTTTTTTGCAATGGTTTGATATAGATTTTGGCATTTACAATGAACAAGAAATTGAAAAGGAAAATTTCTACTAACAAACACAAAGCTGAAATTACTTCACATTTACAAACTTGATTACAGAAGTTTAATGAGCAAAACCTGACCTTTATAGCTGAAAAAATTGGCAACTTTAGAATGTCATCTCTCCTTCCACCTTCACCACCAGCGACCAAGGGCAGACTTTTGACATTCTATAGGACTGAAATTACAATTATTGCTGTTGCAGGTCAGCTGTAGTTTATCTGCAGGCTATGGTGACTAGATTTTCATATATATATTTCAACTCCCTCATGAAACTTCTCCTTTCAAACTGCTAACAGTCTGGTACTATTTTTATTACTAAATATTGCCTTAAGCTGATTAAAAAACAGCAGAATGAGGACTGTAATTAATTTCAGTCAGTGCATTGATGAAAGTTTTTAACACCAGGAAACCAGTATGAAGGTAGATGCCTCAAGTCTAATGCAAAACTTCCACAAAAGACAAGCACTTCCCTCTACACACGTCATGCCACACTTAATAAGAAGTACGGACTGGCAGAATTTGTGTGACCTCACTAAGAAATTAGTAAGGATAGTAAACAACTTGTTTCAAGGTACCAAAAAGGTTGCTCAGCTAAGGGATAAACAATGAGACAATACCCACAATCATAGTTGAAAATCTCGCCAATTATTCAGTGAGCTTTAAAATACTTGCGACTTTTTTCACGTGGCGGGTTTTTTTTGCAAGTACTCGCCGATATTACTCATCGAGTCAAGGCTAAAAACTTGCCAAGTTTCAGCAAGTTTTCGCCAAAAACTCAGTGAGTTTGACAAAAAGACTAGGCCGTTGAAAAAATAAACTTTTGTGGACGCTAAAAAGGCAATTTCATTTCATTTTTTTGCTCATCAGTTGTTCTATTTCACAAAAAACACCCTCCCAAGCGTTTAGCACGTATTTGCAGTGATTTTGCATCAAGGAAACAAGATTTGAAGAGGATTTTAATCAAATTTCAAAGACAAATTGGATTTCCAGGCAAGTTTTCTGATTTTTCTTTTTCTTTCTTTTTAAAATTATTTTTCCTCATTTTTTCTGCATCAAGGAAAAAACATCATGAATGTAGTATAAGAAGGTTATAAATAGATTTAATTTATGTTCATCAAAACAAAGATTCATCACCTTTTTTCTACATTCAATTTTTTTTTTTCATTGTTTTCACAGTTTTTTCAAACCCTAGTTATTTGTTTTATTTTAATCCTTTTTTTTTTCGAAGAAAATGTTTAGAATTTTAGATTAGTTTTAAATTTTACTAATTTAAATTAATTTTTCTGATTTTTTCATTGTTTTCACATTTTTTCAAACACTAGGTTTTTTTTTTTAATCCTTTTTTTTTTTGAAGAAAATGTTTAGAATCTTAGATTAGTTTGAATTTTTACTAATTTAAAGTAATCTATATTGATTTAACCTAATTTAGGTTGTTTTTTTATTTTCTATTAAAAAACTAACAAGTTGTGCTTTCATTTTGTATGTGTAAGTTAATTTATAATGGCAAATAGAGAAGCTTCTGCATCCAGTGCAGCCTCAGGCTTTGCCCCATTCGTGCCGCCATCATCATTTGTAGGCGCTTGTCCTGTAGGAGCTAGAGATCCTGCTTGGTAATATGCCTATCAAGGATCAGACTCTAGCTCAATTTATTATGCGAAAGAGTATTTCGTGAAGGCATAAACCACCTCAAATGCCATCTTGCAAGCATCAGTCATCGTGATGCCAGGGCTTGTCCTAACACCACCAAATAAATACAAAGAGAAATGAATGCCATAATTGTAGCCACAAATGGAAAAAAAATTTACAAAAGGAGAGGGCAAAGGCAGCCATGCAAGCATCCATAGCTTCTTCTTAGGGTGCTCTAGTCAACCTTGAGTTGGATGATGATGCACTTCAGGGCTTAGTGGGCTCTCTTTGTGGTCCATGTATTTGAAGCAAACCCACCACCACTACGAGCCCTTCATCTACTTCTGGTAGAGCACCAGGATCAACACCTACATGCACGATACATGATTTTTTTGTGCCTAGAAACACACTTGGAGCACAACCTTCTTTAGAGGCAACTGGGTGGAATAGGGAGATGCATGAGCAGGTAGATATTGCTTGTGCTAATATTTGGTATTTCAACAACATCCCTTTCAATGCGGCAAGTTTTCCTTATTGGCAGAATTTGGTTATTGCATTGACAGCTGTAGGAAAAGGCTACAAGGTGCCTTCTCGCATAGGCTTGAGTGGGACATTAGTTAATTTGATTTATTTGATAAATTTATGTTCTTTAATTTATAGCAATTTATGATGATTTTTTTTTTTTAATAAGGGGGTAAAAACTTTATTGAAATTCAGAAAAGGGCATTACAACAAGTCAAAGGGTCAAGACCCCAGAAGTCCACAAAAAACACTGAACAAAGCAAGAAACAACATCATCCTTCACCATTACCATCCCCATCCTCAGTTTGAATCCTCCCCAAGTCATGACGGAGCTCATGGGAGACCTACTCCCACTCAACAATCTTCTAACCTTCTATAAGCTCTGAAGCCCACTTAGCCAAGTAATCAGCTGCCCTATTCCACTCCCTCAGAATATGGACAAAAGACACCATCTCCATCAAAGCACTAATTTGCAGAATCTGCTGCACCATCATCGCCAGCTGCCAACTAACAATTTATGATGAATTTAAGCTATTTTTTTGTTTACAAATTAAAATTGTGTATTTAATTTCACTTTGTACTTGTAAGTTGCTTATGAATGCAAGTGATAGGGCAAGGGCAGTGGTAGAAGAAAAAAGAAATGAATGAAAAAAATATGGCTACACTATTCTTTCCAATGGGTGGATAGATGGTAAAAACCGCACCATCATTAATCTTTTAGTAGCTTGCAGAATTGAAGTGGTGTTTTTGAAATTAGTGGATACCTCCGACATAGTGAAACATGCAAAATATTTGGCTCAAATGTTGGAGCAAGTTTGCATGGAGGTTGGAATTGAAAATGTTGTGCAAATAATTATTGACAATGCAACAACATATGTGGTAGCCAGTAGAATCCTCCAAGATAGACTTGACACATTTTTTTGGTCACCTTGTGCAACACATGTCCTTGACCTTCTTTTGGAGGACATAGGCAAACTTGATTGGGTCACATCGATTCTAGAGTATGCAAGGAGGATCACAAAATTTATCTACAATCACCCTTGGGTTCTTCACTTGATGAGGGATGACACCCAAGGGAAAGTGTTGGGTGAGATCAGGTGTGACAAGGTTTGCAACGATTTGCTGAATGTTGCAAAGCATTCTTGGTTCATTGACGGCTTTGAAACAAATGTTTGTGAGACAAGCATGGCTAGACTCAACTTATTTAAAGAAGCTAGAAGGAGAGAGGGTTGCATGCTTAGTTTTTGACAACCTATTTGCACAAAGAGCTACAAAGATTGTGAAGGTAACTTCAAAACTTCGAATCTAAATTCAAATTGAATATATTTTTTTTAATGGCGTTCATTGTAAATTTGTAACTTTAATCTCTTTGCATTTTTATATTGTAGGTGTTGGAGCCCTTGGTTAGAGTTCTCCACTTGGTAGATGGGGATAAAACCCCAATGGGGTATCTTTATGAGGCCATGGATAGGGCCAAGGAGGCTATAAGAAAATATTGTAAGGGGGATAGCCTCAAATTTGATCCTATATGGGTGTGATTATTGATAGGTGGAGGAACAATCAACTCCACCAACCCATCCATGCAGCAGGGTACTTATTGAATCCTTGTTTCTTCCATTCAAGCACCTTCTTAGATCCTAGTGGAGAGGTTATGGAGGGCCTCACTACTTGCATTCGAAGGATGACACCCTAGGTTGAGGTGGTAGACCTCATTGTTGATGAATTGCAAAATTATAGGGGAAGAAGGGGTAGGCTGTTTTCTTTAGACCTGGCCAAGCAAGCAATAAATAATCAATCACCAAGTATAAAATTTCAAATTTACAAGTTACAACTATAATTTGATAAAATATGTTTTGAACTTTTGACTTTCCTTTCTAAGTTTCTAACTCTTCAATATTTTTTTTGTAGAGGTTTGGTGGATAATTTGGGGTGGAAATACCCCAAATCTCCAAAGATTTGCCCTCCGTGTCTTATGCCAACCTTGTAGTGCATCCAACTGTGAGCACAATTGGAGCTTGTTTGAGGTCATCCACACGAAGAAGAGGAACAAACTAGCTCGAAAATGCCTCAATGACCTTGTCTATGTGCAATATAATCTTTAGTTGTGCACAAGAAAGGTAGAGGAAATATCCGGTGATCCAATTGATTTGGGTGAGATAGATCCTTATAGTGATTGGACAAGGCAAGATAAGCAACCTTCATTGTTTTTCGAGGATGATATCTATGATTTGGAGAGACATGCAATGGAGGAGGGGGGTGGATTGGGATTCTCATTGGATGACATTGAGGATGAGGAGACTAAGGAGGAGTCATTGCCACCAGTATCTACATCCAGGATGGAGGTTGAGCCACAATGTGTCATGCCGAGGATGGAGGAGCCACAATAGAGTCCTAGGACTAGACCCTCTAGGTCTACCTCTCCCCTTGTTTTCACTAGACATGGGAAGAGGAAGATGTAAATTTGTAAAATATATTAATGTAGTGTTTACTTTTAGTTTTGCAAAAAACAATTTGCTATTTTCATTTCGTTTCAGACTATCAGTATCAGCGCATTCCACATGAGGATGCCATTTTGTACCTAATTTGCTTTCAAATCAATCAAATACAACTAGATTCAGCTTGTTTCTTTAATGTACTCATTTATTGACTCATTGGATGTATCTATTATTGAATTTTGCCAAAAAAAAAGAAGCATTTTTAATGAAATTTAAGCAATTTTTTAAGTTGCCGAGTTGTGTTTGTTGAATAAAGAGAAGCCCACAATTGCTTCTCACTAGTCTTTGCATTCTCCTTACTCTGCACATATAAATTGTTTGCATTAAAAAGTTTTTCTACAACCCACTCATAGTTTAATTTGATCACTTTGTGGAAATAAGTAAAATAATATAAAATTAGTATAGATATCTTAAATACATTTATATGCAACCTTTTGCATTTCAAAACTACAAATAATAGAATTTGAAAATGGAAATAAAAATCATGGAGTAGTGATTTCTTAGGAAGAATAATCTCAGCCTCAGCTAACAGTGGGGTATTGAGAGTTTGCAGCAACTTCATATAAGTTAATTTGTGTACTTTTAGGCAAACTACGAGTGTAGTTATTTACTTGCACATAAAATTGTTGAAAACTTGAATGTTCTCTCCATGGACCGCAAGGCTTAACTCATCTTGATATGTAGGTTGGATAGAATATTTTCCTAGAATTTAATTACCTTATCTATTTTTTTTAGTCTCTGCATGATATATTGACAACTCAATTTAGAGGTTCATCTTATCCTTGAAAGTTAGCTACTGTAGGCATGTATAAAAAAAGTAGTGCGTTCTTGTATAAGGTTCTTTTCTGAAAAAGAAAAAGAGGAATCATAATATATTACTCTTGAAATTTAGAAAATAATTGAAGTTAATCTTGATTTGAAGTGGCTGGAAGTGTTCCTGATTATTTTAGAAACTCTTATTACTTCCACCACTTACCAAAATAAAGATAATTCCAATAGCATGCCTGAAGGAGATTTAGTTTATAGAACATCAATGACCTTTTTAGTTCTTGAGATGGTTATGTTTCTTCCTGTGGCATTTAGGAACTTTCAGTATGGATTTTAGTTCAACAAAGATTCAAGATGTATATACAACTTTATGATAGTGTGGTGAGGTGACTTAGTTTAAATACCATATCATTTTGAGATGTTATTTGATCATTATGTGTCTAGTTCAATAGAACTAGTGAGCAATTAAAGGGCCCCATGTATAGGCTATTTTTTAAAATATGAGTTTGTTTAACAGTTTTTTTGGTTAGCTTTGTTGTTTTTGTTGTGTAATGTTACTATTTGAAGATATGATGTTAATCTAAACGGTTGTAGTTTGGAATGGTTTGTCAAAATACTAATAGACATTTACATATTTTTTAGATGTACATATAGTTTAAGTTTTGTGAGAATAATATTTGTATATGTTGACATGACCTAGTATTTCATTTTATTTTATTACAAAATGACATTGAATGGTATTTTGTAGTTCCTATCTTTATAGGAATCTAATTATTCTGTAACTGCATGCGCTTACTTTTCAGGTGTAACAAAATACTTTGACCTATGAAAAATTTTGAAGTTATTGAAAATGAGGATAATGATAGTAAGCTGCAAGAGGAAGATGATATGACATTCCCTTAGAATTTCCTATCAGCATATCCTATGCACCTTCTAAAATTGCGCTAGTTCTTTACAATTCAATCAGATCATTATCCAAACTGTGCTGCTGTGGTTGAGATCTCATACGCTTTTATCAAGTTCAGTGCACTCTGAATTATACTTTCGATCCTCTTTGGCACTTGAGTTCATGGTGTCTTCCTCATCTCACCAACAAAATGTGGAATTTGGTCCTTTCAGTGAATTTGAAAGGAAAACATTCCCTGTATCTAGAAAATTATTTGATGCATTCATCAATCACTAGGGCCCCGACGTGAAAGAAACTGTGGCTGCAGTGCTTCACAAATCTCTGAAGGAAAAGGAATGTCGGGCATTTTTTGATGATCGAGAGTTTGATTTGGGAGATCCAATTATCTTTATGATAGAAAATGCCATAAACACTTCAAGAGTTCAAATCGCCATCTTCTCGCCACAATATGCAGAGTCCTCTTGGTGTTTAGATGAGTTGGTTCTCATGTTGAAAACTGAGGCTTGTTTTATTCTTGTATTTTGTGATGTCAAGCCTTATGACCTTCGCTATCTTGTCAAGGGAGTTTATGCACAGGCATTCAAAAAACATGAAGAAAAGGGTAGGTTCAGCGAAGAGAGGCTTCACCAGTGGAAAGAAGCCCTCCAAACTTCTTGAGGCATCTCCAGCCACATATTCAGCACATCTAATGAGTATGAAAGCTATATTTTGCCATTTAGTTTTTCATTTTTTGTTTCTGTTGTTTTCTTTCAATCCATTATGATTTAGCTTTTAATTATTCCTTTTTACCCTCTTCATGTTGATTTTGAACAACTTTGAATTCTCTTTTCCCTTAAAATTGTCAGTGATGTCGAGATGCTGTGTAGAAAGATTGCCTTGGCTGTGCAAAAAGAGGTTGAAAATACAAGATATTTGGAAGTTGTGAAACATCTGATAGGTCTTGATGAACTAGTGGAGGATTTTGAAAGACAGATTAGACATGAAGCGAATATTGTTGGCATCTTTGCTGTGGGGGTCTCTGGAAAAACAACACTGGCCAAAGAATTCTTCAACCGCAAGAGATCCAAATATGGTGGATCAAGTTTTGTGTTTGATGTCAGAGAAGCATCTGCTAAAGATGAATTACCATGTTTGCAAAGTCAGTTCCTCAAAGACCTGTTCGATGAAGATTGCAAATTTCAGAGTGTAGATGAAGGCACAGACTTTCTGAGGGATCGAATGGGAAGAGCTAGAAAGAGTTTCCTTATTGTTCTCGATGATGTTGATGATCAGAAGCAGCTAGATGCTCTATTGTTCAAAAATAATGATAGTCTTGTCATTGTCACAACTCGCGATGAGAGGGTGTTAACAAGTGCTGGGATTACAATTCGTTACAGATTGAAAGAAATGGATGCAGCTCATGGAAAAGAACTCTTTTGTTGGAATGCCTTCGGCCTGCCAAAGGCACCCAAAGGATTTGAAACATTAGTTCATAGCTTCGTAGACTTGTGTGTGTTAGAAACAATAAACAAATGCCACAATATTACAGTACACCATTAAAAACTAAATAAACAAAAAAATATATAACACTAAAACAAAGAAGCAGAAATGATAACAAACTGTTATGCTTGCACAACAAATTGCAGCAAACTATCTTCACACTTTTTATTGGAAATCAAAGAGAAATATATAGAGCAACAACAAAAACAACGAATGGGAAACATTCCCAAATACAAAAGGGAAATGCAGAAATGTTTGGGAAACTTTCCCAATCAGCAAATGCAGAAAAGTTTGGGAAACTTTCCCAATCAACAACTGTCAAAAAACAGATTTTCTTATTTTAACATCCTCCCTTAAAATCTGATTTGTGGGACAGCTTGTCATCCCTAAAAGTTTCTTCAATCTATTGAAATCTTCTTCTTTCAAAGGCTTTGTCAAAATGTCAGCAACCTGATCTTTGGACTTGCAATAAGAAAGTTTGATTTCATTATTTTTAACCAGCTCTCTGATGAAATGAAATTTGATGTCTATGTGTTTGCTTCTTCCATGAAAGACTGGATTTTTAGAAAGCGCAATAGCTGATTGATTATCACAAAATATAACTGTTTCTTCCATTTGGGGCTGCAACAATGCTTCAAGCATTCTTTGTAACCAAACTGCTTGACAACTTGCTGAAGTGGCTGCCACATATTCTGCTTCTGCTAAGGACAATGCAACAATGGGTTGTTTCTTTGAATACCAAGAAGTTACACCTGAACCAAGAGTAAAAACATACCCAGAAGTACTTTTCCTATCATCTTGACTTCCAGCCCAATCACTATCTGTATAACCAGTTAACTTCAAAACACTCTTCTTTTCATAAAAAATTCCATGATTTGAAGTCCTTTTCACATACCTTAGTATTCTTTTACCTGCTTGTAGATGAGTATCATGTGGATCCTCCATAAACCTGCTTATCAAACTTACTGCATACATGATATCTGGTCTTGTTGCAGTTAAGTACATTAGACTTCCAACCAAACTTTTATACAAAGTAGAATCTACCTTTTTGCTTTCATCCTTTTTGCTCAACTTCACACCCATGGCAATAGGTGTAATTGCTGGTTTGCTATTTTCCATCTTGAACCTTTTCAAAATATCATTTGCATACTTTTCTTGTGAAATAAAAATCCCATCACAATTTTGAGTTACTTCAAAACCAAGATAATAGCGCAATAAACCAAGATCAGTCATCTCAAATTCACTCTTCATTGCCATTGAAAATTCTTTAAGCATTTTTTCATTATTCCCAGTATAAAGCAAATCATCAACATAAATGCAAACAATCATAACGTCACCTTGTTGATTTTGTTTTATAAATAAGGTGGGCTCATAAGGGCATTTTTCAAAACCATTTTTCAAAAAATATGATTCAATCCTTTCATACCAAACTCTAGGTGCCTGTTTTAAACCATACAAGGCTTTCTTTAGTTTGAGAACTTTACCTTTCTGACCTTTAATCTCATAACCAAGTGGTTGCTCAATGTAAATTTCTTCCTCCAATACACCATTCAAGAATGTTGATTTTACATCCATATGAAAGAGTTTCCAACCCTTTTGTGCTGAAAGAGCTAAAATCATACGAATAGTATCCATTCTAGCTACAGGTGCAAAAACTTCATTATAATCAATACCTGATTTTTGTTTGTAGCCCTTCACTACCAGCCTGGCCTTGTATTTATTCACTTTACCTTGCTCATTGTACTTTGTTTTATACACCCACTTTACTCCAATTGCCTTCTTATGCTTAGGGAGATCTGCAATGTCCCATGTTTGATTCTTTTCTATGGCTGCAATTTCTTCATTCATAGCACTGACCCATTTATCATCATTTATAGCTTCTTCAAAAATAATAGGATCACTATCAACAAAAAATGCAAGATGACAGATATCTTCATTTACCTCTATTGTTTCTTGATATATATCAGATAAGCTCTTTGTTTTCTGCCACCTTTTTGGAGATTGTGAGGTAGATGATGGAGAATTGCTTGATGAAACATGTCTATGACTTGGTGGAGTTGAAAAAGAGTTTCTGTTAACAATAGAAATTTCTTGTTGATTTGCAGCTTCATCTTGAAAATTAACTTGTTGATATTTCTCTTTCAAATTCCAACACCACTCCTGATCTTCAAGAAATTTTGCATCTCTACTTATCACCAACTTTTTTGTTTCAGGATTATATAATCTATATGCCTTAGATTCTTCACTGTACCCAACAAAGATACATTTTTCTGCCTTATCATCCAATTTACTTCTAAGTGCATCTGGAACATGAGAAAAAGCAATACAACCAAAAATTTTTAAATGATCTACCCGGGGTTTATATCCTCCCCATGCTTCTTCTGGTGTCATGCCCCATACTGAGTTTGTAGGACATCTATTCAAGATATAACCTGCACAACAAACTGCTTCTGCCCAAAAGACTTTTGGTAAATTCTTAACATTAAGCATACTCCTTACCATATTTAAAATTGTTCTATTTCTTCTCTCAGCTACACCATTTTGTTGTGGTGTATACCTTGTTGTTAGTTGCCTTTTTATGCCATTTTCAATACAAAAGTTAAGAAATTCATGTGAAATATACTCTCCACCCCTATCTATCCTTAAAAGTTTGAGAAAATAACCACTTTGCTTTTCAACTAATTCTTTAAATTCTCTGAATTTCTTGAAAGTATCTGATTTATTTTTCAAAGGATACACCCAAAGTTTTCTACTATAGTCATCAATAAATGTCAAAAGATATCTCATACCAGATAATGAAGCAACCTCAATTGGTCCACATAGATCTGAGTGAACTAGCTCCAGTGGCTTTGAAGCTCTCCAGGAATCCCTTATTGGAAAGGGTTCTCTATGGTGTTTTCCAACAATACAACCTTCACATTCTTCATCCGGTTTTTGGATAAGTGGTAAACCTATTACCATGTTCTTCTTATGCAAAATATTTAGTCCACCAAAATTTAAATGACCAAATCTAAGATGCCATAACCACTGTGTATCTTTTACAAGAGCATTGAAACTGAAATGCATATTATTTCTAATACTTAGAGAAAACATCCTATTAGCAGTCATGGGTATTTTGGTTATCTGTTTGTTTTTACCATCAACAATAATGCATGAATCTTTTTCAAATTTGACAGTGTGGCCTTTTTGCACAAGTTGACCTACACTTAACAAATTATGCTTTAAACTTGGTACATAAAATACATCACCAATATATTTTTTTTCACCTTTTTTTGTTGTGATTAATATCCTCCCTTTCCCCATAACTGATGCAATTGAATCATTTCCCATCTTAACTTCAGATTTGATGGACTCATCCAAATTCTGAAATATCTCTTTGCATCCAGTCATATGATTACTACACCCACTGTCAACATACCATTTGTCATCATTTACTTCCTCCTTTGTGCTGCATGTTAGCAAGACATATCCTTCATGCCCTTCACCTTCATTTGCATATTGGGCTTCATATTTACTTTCATCTGCAATCTTTTTTCTACATTCAGCTGCAATATGTCCAAACTTTTGACAGTAATAACATTGAATAGATGATTTATCATACCTCTGAAAACCTCTATCTCTTTGCTGAAAATTTGTTCTGCCTCTACCTCTTGTTTGAGTGTAATTACAAAATTCTTCATCACTTCTATTGCTTCTTTGACCTCTGCCTCTTTGTTGAAAATGTCCTCCTCTTCCTCTTGAATTTCTACCTCTTCCTCTTTGTGCTGAAGATGATTCTGGTGCGGCTTCTTTTTCTTTCAAAGATACTTTGTTCTTTAAAGCTTTCTCAAATGGCTCCTTTGCTGATTTATTTATTCTTTGCTCATGTGTGTACAGTGAACCCATAAGCTCATCTACAGATAAAGAGGTTAGATCTTTTGATTCTTCAATAGCTATAACTACTGGATCATATTTTGTAGGCAAACTTCTTAAAATTTTCTCAACAATTTTTTGATCATTCATAACCTCACCATTTATTTTCATCTGATTAACTATCCCCATTGTGCGAGTTAAGAAATCTCCTAAACTTTCAGAATCTGACATTTGTAAAATTTCAAAATCCTTTCTAAGCATTTGTAAACGGACTGTTCTTACTCTTTCTGTACCTTGAAATGATTGGGAAAGAAGATCCCAAGCTTCTTTGGCTGTTGAAATAGCTGTAAGTCTTGGAAAGAGAGTTTCATCAAGGCCCTGCATAATGAACAATAATGCTTTTTGATCTTTTTTCCGATTATTCTCCAATAAATTCCTTTCATTTTGTGTGAGTGCTGCTAATGCTGCTGCATCTGCGGGTTCTGAATACCCATTCTGCACAAGATCCCATAGCTCCTGAGATTTAAACAAAATCTTCATTTGAAAACTCCAAAAATCATAGTTTTTCTCATTAAATTTGGGAATTTGCAGCTGTGTACTGTTAGCATTCATTGCCATTTCGAACCTGCTCCGATACCATATGTTAGAAACAATAAACAAATGCCATAATATTACAGTACACCATTAACAACTAAATAAACAAAAAAATATATAACACTAAAACAAAGAAGCAGAAATGATAACAAACTGTTATGCTTGCACAACAAATTGCAGCAAACTGTCTTCACACTTTTTATTGGAAATCAAAGAGCAATATATAAAGCAACAACAAAAACAACGAATGGGAAACATTCCCAAATACAAAAGGGAAATGCAGAAATGTTTGGGAAACTTTCCCAATCAGCAAATGCAGAAAAGTTTGGGAAACTTTCCCAATCAATAACTGTCAAAAAACAGATTTTCTTATTTTAACAGTGTGGAGGTTTACCCCTCTCTATACAGGTGTCTGCTGGGAATCTTTCTGGCACTAATGATGTAGCTACTTGGGAGTCAGAATTGGAAAAATTTGGGAGCATCCTACGTCTGGATATAAAAGAGAGACTTTAAATAAGTTTTGACAGACTAGACCGAGATCAAAAACAAATTTTTATTTGACATCGCATGTTTTTTCATTGGCAAACGCAAGAGTATGGGCGTAAGGATATGGAAGGGATCAGATTGGAATGCAGAGCACACAATTCAGACTCTCAAAGATAAGTGTCTTATTGAAATAGAATGGAAACCTATGGAGGAATCCCAGTATGATGATCCATTCGTTTTTAAAATGCATGATCACCTTCGAGATCTAGGAAGAGAAATGGCAGATCAACATAGCTCTCCCATTCGCCTGTGGCGACTCCGAGATCTTAAACCTTTGGTTGGCTCCTTTCTCCCTATTTCTTCACATTCAAAATTATAAAATCTATCAAAATATTTTTTCTTTAGCTTAAGCTAACTTTTAAAATAATCTCCATCTGCTGCACCATCTTGATCTGGATCTTTAAATACAGGACAAGGAGAAACTGAAAGGCATCCTCACAAAAGAAAATGACAAAAAAATAAGGTGTTCAAGTTCAATTTTTTATTCATCCTTGGGTTGCGAAATTACATACTTCTTGGGAAATTCAGATGATCGTCAGCAGGTATTAACTGATTTGCTATGGATTGAGCTTAAACTCAATTGGTGTAAACTTCTAAGCATTCCTTCATGGATTCCTCTGCAAAACTTACAGTGTTTAAGAATCATCAACGGAGATTTCCGGAGATTGTTGCAGGAAGATGGACAGGTATATTGTTATTCATTGAAAATTTAGTCTATATTAATATTAGAGAACGTGTTCTAGATTTTTCGTTTTGTGAATGCGACTCGTGATTGTAGAATAACTGTTCAGCACAAACTTATTGTAAATTTCAGGTCCCAACCTAGTTGAAAGAGCTGCTGCTTTATCAAACCCAATTCTCAAACTTCCCATATGAATTACGAATTTTCAATAATTTGGAAGAACTAGTAATAGAAGGAGACCGATGAAAGAAATGCTCATCTTTGATGGGATGTCCTTCTCCGAATCTCTTGGAAAACTCAGTAATCTTAGAAGATTGGTTTTAGACAGATATAAATTAGAAGGGGAATTGACTTTGAGCAGTAGTGGATACCCGAAAAGTAAGTATACTGTAGCCAGATGCATGCAGAAGCTTCTAAGTGTAGAAATCCATGGAGTAGCTTTGGCATCGTAAGTAGTAGTTAGTGGAGAGTATTGTCCCAGCCTTGAAAATCTCGTTCTTCATTCCATGCCAGATTTAAATGAAGTGCATTTATGGCGGGTAAAATCAATGAAATCTCTGAAGTTGAGTAGATGTAGAAAATTGAGAATTGTCTCAGGGAACTTGGACCAAGGAGAGCTTGCAGAATTGATCACACATGATTGTCCACAGCTTAAAGAGTTACCAGGTCTTACACTTCCGAGTTACTTGGACTCCATTCAAGTGAAGGACAGTTTGAAGCTACTAGTTAATGGAAATGAAGACTTGGAATATCTGCATCTTTCAAATAGACAATTTTCCCCTAGTGAATACGTATTGAATCGCAAACTGAAACCAAAGGTATTCAAAATCCATCTTCTACCAGATACTATAATTCGCATTTTGATGTGTAATCAAGTTTATTAATAGTTGATTTCAGTTTTATTTAACCTTTCTATTCCAGAGGCCCTCGAATAGATATTGTTCTAGAGCACTAATTATTAACGCACTTAATTTTTTGTGCAATCTAGACCCTCCATTGTACGGTGTCAAATGGAGGCATATGGAATCGCATTCAGAGATTGAAGGTATCCAAAACCCATCTTCTAACAGATAAAATTTCTCATTTTGACACGGTCAATTTTGTTCATTGTTGACTTCAGCTCTATCTAAAGCTTTCTCTTCGAGATGATCTCAAAATATTTTCCCTCTTTCAATCATTGTTAAGTTCTGATGTATATAATTTTTCCAAATTAGAATCTGCCGTCGAAGGCTATTACTCTAATTGGAAGAGCAGTTGATGGAGCAGAGTCAATTTTAAATAGACATCTCTTCTCTGGCATTATAAGCAGTGACGACGCAGTGGCTGAGTTTCCCAGAAAGGGAAATGACAATTCCGAGTTACCAGTGAAGATTCCACACCCGTTAAGTGTAATCATCATCACCTTGTTGATTCAAACGTCATCACCCAGAAAGAGTATAACTATTCATCTTGGTTCTGATAGCATATCTGGCACGCTAGAACCAGGTGAATGGATAGTTACAATTGTACTTACAGGCCCAAAGAATGTAGAGTATGGTCGAAATTTCATTGCGTACCCTGTTATGTTTGTGTGTACAGTAACAATGAAAGCAGAGGAAGGAGAAAGTGCCCTGTCTATAATAAAAAGGATTGTTGGTGAACTATATGAGGATGTGCATCATCACATTTCTTTGGGGATTGATTTTGCATAAATTTAGCTTTCGTTCTGGATAGAGCTTGGAGTGCATGTACAACGTCCTGAACAATACTTATTACAGGAAATTTGGACTACTTAAAGGCAATTCTGCAAGGGAAATAACTCATTTGTTTGATAAGAAATGGATTTCTTTAATTATAAAACCAAAGTACATGTCAATTATCCTCATAACTAAGTATACTTCATTATTTGCTTTCTCATGCGATGTTACTTCCATTCCAGTAAAGATATACATTTAATTTCCTTAAGACTATAATAAGATGTTGACACGAACTAATACTAAATATTTTACTTGTACAGTAAAAATGGGAGAAAATTGGCAATTAACATATGCTCCAAAATCTAGATACTTTTGTAAAAGATTACATATACAGTTATTTGGGATTTAATTAAGGAGCTGGTTAATAATATTTTATCATGATACTATAATAATTACATAAGTGTAATAGTAAGTATTTGTTTTGTGTTGTTGAATGTGAAGAAGTGGACAATTATTGATGAATAAATTCTTTCTGAATTGATTTTTGATTATTTGATATTGTAATTGAACATTTTGAAAATGTATGAACTATTTAATGATGAATGAAATGACAAAATTAATATAATTAAAAATATTTTAAAATAGAAATTATAGAAAATAATGATAATAATTAATTAATAATATTAAGGGAGAGGGGTCAATAGTTGAACGGGTCCAGTTATAACATTTGTGTTTATAATATCTAGTCTTGCAACATATTTATATTATATATTGTCAATAATTAATTCACATGTAAATTACAAAAAACTAAATGTTGGTCAAGATGGATTTATATTTGAACACATGAGCACTTATAAATGTTATATAAAAACACATAAATACATTCGTTAAAAAGTGAAATAAATATCTTTTCGTTTCAAATAAAATATCATGAACTATCCACTAAGTGTCAACTAACAAGTGAAATAAGTGTTGATTATAAAATAAAGGGCTCATTTAAACAATTATTGTTTTCATAGTGAAAAAAATTTGATTTTCGCGTGTACAACTATTGGGGTAGCAATGTATATGCATGAGATTATTTCATATTAATAGTTTGTTTAATCACAATATAAAAGGTGAGAACAATAAATATCTTATTTTTTAATGAAATGTAAAGGATTGTCAAAATTTTTTAGTGTTCAACTATTGACTATTTGTGTTGGATATAGAAGTTAGAGATAACAAATATTTATGGCTACCAATAGGTATTTAGTCCAATTAGGTTGCATATAAGTTATATTTTAAATAAAATATGATATTCTACTAACAAAAAATGATATTATTTTTGTTCAACTATTAGGTATACCATGATTAAGTTTTGGTCGGACATTTCTCAATAGATGTGTAGATGTGGCAAGTTGTGTGATGAGTTACACTTTCAAACCTTAGTTGTAGATAGATAAGAGGTCAATCCACATTTCTAAAAAATAATGGAGATCCTACAATATTTCATGCAACAACTACATACTCACAAAGCTAGTTCATTCAACTATTGGCCTATAATATAAACAATTTGCTTATAATTATATTTTCCAATTCCCTTATCAATTAATTTTTTTCGCAATTCACCAATTTTAAATATTTAACCAAATCAAATAAATGTTACAAACCAAAGATACTAAAATGAAAGTATGGTTATTCTTTATTGTGATTTGGCAATTTCTTTGCCTTTGCCAATTCAAAGTTAAAAATAAAAAGGGAGCATAGTTACGGAAAAAAAACATAATCACTTAATGAGTGTCATATCCTTACTACAATTGTCATGCTTTGAATTACAACCCAAATTTAATTACTTTGTAGCACAAACTATATGTGGCAAGATCACACTTGTATGGGATGCATCACAAGAAAAGTGCACATCTTAGTTATGGGTCATGAGCCCTGCAGGCTAAACTAGGACTACTTTATGTAATTCTCCTTTCTAATTATGGTAGAAACAATTATCTATTCATTTCATTAATATTTGTATGAAGTGTTTGTGTTCTTATGACTGTGATATTGGAAGAACTTGATGGAGTTTGTAATGGTCCGAGCTTTCACTACCATATCATTTGCCTGCCTAATGAGTTATGGCAGGGTGATAATCTCAATTTTTTTGCATTACACCTTCTGATTCTGCAAATAAGTGCCATCCTTACTAGGACTAGAACCTTGTGGTTACTGCTCAATCTATTGAGAAAACCTCATGTCATAAGCGAAAATGGTTGTAGGTACATGGTTGAAATGCGAGATGATATTGTACTCCAAGTTCTTGGGACTATCTCGAGGGAAGAACTACAAAGAAAAGATAGTTGTAAAAATGAAAGGGTTGCACTATAGCTATAGTCCTTGCCAAATGCAAAAAGTATAAAATCTAGAAATAGATTATGTAATCTTGCTATCAACGAAATTGAATTGAAGGACTCAGGTCTAGGTTCCTGAGCCAGGTTTGGGTGAAAATACAAAGTTGGGTGTCATTGCTAGCGATTAATATAGGTATGATATATAATAACACATCATAATGTGATTTTCTAGTGGTTTATGTTTTAGGAAGCTAAGTTGCTTATGATTGGAATTGGTCTCCCAAGATGATGTCATTGATTTCATGATAGGCTTGTGATATCAATAGGTTTTCTGCATAAAAGCAATTGTTCATGGCATAATGCATTGTGTTATAAGGAATTTGGCTTGTAGATAGAGGAACATGCTCTCAAGGTTTTAGGGATTGACCTCTTTTTTATTACTTCAGATAGGGTTTTATTGTAACCACCCCTTGGGTGCTACTTTTTTTTTTTATCAATTCATAACAAATACCAAACTTAATCATTTGAGCATCTTCCATCTAGCTTCAAACTTCTTCATTCACTATGGTGGAATCAAATCAACATCACCACTTATATTGATGAGGGATACACCACCCAAATCCCACATGAAACACAATAACAAATAACAACACATAAAATGCAAGATAGAAAACAACCCACTTTCAATTATTTTTTGAAAATGAAATTACAGTTTCAGAAATTATAGGGCTACAACCTCATGGGCTTGATTCATTACATCCAAATCCACTCTGAAAATAAAATCTATTATCAGAGCCACAATCTACACTAACAGAGCCACCCTTTACAACCTCCACTTAACCCTTTTTATTTTGCATAATATTAGCCCTAGAATGTTCTAGAAAGTGTAACTTTCCCTTTTGTTTTGGTGCCAAAAGTTTTGATGTTTGATTTCTTGCCTAGGAAGATATTTTAATGAAATTCACTTTTAGTTGGGCAACTTCGCAGGGCCATAAATTTTGATCTTGGTGTCCAATTTGCTATTATAATATATCATTGGAAAGCTCCCAAAGAGATCTATAATGCCAAAACTATCATAGATCATTTCATCCACTTTTTGAGTTGTTTCGAAGCTTCTAAGGTTTTCAAATTTGAATTTGATGCTGCATTGGAGAAATTTCTTGGGACAAAACTTTAATATCTCCCAAACCGTATAGGGTATCGAGACGATTCTTCTGCAGCCAAAAATATTTTTCAGTTCCATTCCTTGGGGTAAATTTTTAGGTCCATATGATCCCGTTTAGGTCGACTTACTAAAAATAGTAAGTGACCATTTTTCACCTTTTTTGACTTCTGACTATCTTACACCCCTTACATGCCATCATAGAACTCAAAACAACTAAAGAAAATAAGGAAAACACATATTTTTTGGGTGATACAAGATTGCCCTTACACCACTAGATGCTCCTGCATCATATTACACAACTTCATTTCCTCCAAATATTATGTCATCAACATACACAACCACAATCAAGATTTGATCTTTTTCAACTTTGAAGTAAATATTTATATTTACGATACGTTTATTGAATCCTTGCTATAACAATTACCTGTCTAACCTTGCATACCAATATTTGGGGGCTTGCTTCAATCCATATAATGTCTTCTTCAATCTGCAGACTACATCCGGTTTATCTGATAACTAAATTCCTTTCGGTTGTTCTATGTATACTTCTTCCGATTCTCCATTCAAGAAAGAAGAATTCACATCCATTTGATATACTTTGAAATCCTTATGTGCTGCAAAAGCCAATAACATCTTGATAGCTTCCATTCTTGCCACCGAAGTAAATTTCTCTTCAAAGTCTATTCCTTCTACTTGTGAGTAGCTTTTACACACAAGTCTTGCCTTGTTTCTTGCCACTTCTCCATTCTCATTTAGTTTGTTCTAGAATACCCACTTAGTTCCAATCACATTCTTGTTTGCTAGTCTTGGGACAAGTTCCCAAGTTTGGTTCTTCTCAATCAACAATAGTTCTCTCATAGCCTTGATCCAATACTCATCCTTGTATGCTTTAATCACTATTTCAGGTTCAATTTTAGAAAGTAAACATAGATTTACTTGTTCTTTAATAGATTTCCTTCTTGTCAGTACACCTTTGCTCTTATCACCAATGATATATTCTTCAAAATGATTCTTCTACACATACTTAGGAATTGTAGGAATATTTTTTGGAGCTCCTTCCTCTTCAATCTGCACTTCTTTTTCCTTAGCTTTTTCTTCTTCTCTGCAAGAAGACTCATTTGATTCATTACCATCTATCACCACTAATTTATTTTGTAAGTCTTCATCAACCTTGACACTTGCACTCTTAACAATCTTTCTTATCCTCTAGTTGTAGCACTGATAAGATTTACTTCTAGTAGACTATCCAAGGAAGATACCTTCATCAATCCTTGCATCAAAATTTTCTGAGTTTTCTTCATCTCTTCTAATATAGCATTTTCTTCCAAATAATTTGAAGTATTTGATAGTAAGAATCCTTCCATACCATAGCTCATAGGGATTCTTTGTGCTATTTTCTCTTGCTCACACTCCATTAAGTATGTAAACAACAATATGAATTACTTCTCTCTAGTAAACTTCTAGTAAATTCAGGCTTCTTTCATCATTGTCCTTGCAACTTCTTGAACAGTCCTATTCTTTCTCTCAACCACTCCATTCTGTTGATGAGTCTTAGGGGTAGATAAATACCTCTTTATTCCGTGATTCTCACAAAAGATATTGAACTCATTGGAGGTGAGCTCTCCACCTCTGTCAAACCTCAAGCATTTGATTTTCATATCCATTTCATTCTCAACCATAACTTTGAATGCTTTAAACTTATCTAAGGCTTTTGATTTTTCTTTGAGAAAAGTAACCCATGCCATTCTAGAAGAATCATCAATCAATAGCATGGAATACCTGTCACCTTGAAGACTTCTCTTTGGTAAGACCACAAAGATCTATATGCACTAATTTTCAATAGTTTGGTAGAAGATTGCTCTTTGATTTTGAAACTTCTTCTTGCTTTCTTCCCAACTTGACATTCCTTATAGATTTCATTGATAGGATTTGTAATCTTTGGCAGATCTCTCACAACTTGAATTGAACTTATTCTCACTAGGCTATCAAAATTGATGTGACACATTCTTCTATGCCACAGCCAACTCTCATTGATCTGAGTCATGAAACAATAACCATCAATACCTTTGAGCTGATAAACATTTCCATATATTCTTCTTCTAATAGCAACCATAGTTTTGGAGCCTTTTCTGATCTCACAACTATCATCTTGAAACATAAGATTGTATCATTTTCTACACATTTTTCCAACATTCAAGAGGTTATGTCTTAAACCCTTAACATAAAGAACATCAGTATTATGCTTGTCATCAAAACTGATTGAACATTTTCCACATATCTTAGTAGATGTATCATCACCAAACCCAACTAGTCCTCCATATTTTTCAAGTTTAACAAACTTAATATTTTCATTGGTCATATGATTAGAGCATCCATTGCCAATGATTCAATAGTTCTTCTCATGCCTAGCATGAAAAGAAGACACCAAAGTGCCTTTCGTATTAGCACTTGCTTTTAGAGCACTTTCCTTCACACATCTCTCAGAGTTAGTAGAATTACCTTCATCTTTTAAAGCCAATAACAAGCATTCACCATCCTCATCATCCCCATAATCAAATTCGTCATAAAATATACTGGCATCTTCTCTAACATAATAAATTTTCTTAATTATCTTACCTTTGTTCTCCTTATTTTTGTCATTCAAAGCTCTATTTGGACATCTTGAAGCATAATGACCTATCTTTCCACAATTGAAACATCTAAAAGGAAACTTACCTCTATACTTTTTAGTACCCTTTCCCATTCTTCTCACAAAGTTAGCTTTGACATCATCAAGATCCTCTTGATCTGATATCTTAGTCTTCTTTGATTTGCTAGCCTTAAAAGTAGTCTCAACTTTTGTATTGCTTGGACCAAATTTTCTCATTTCAAAAGTAGTTAAAGAACCATACAATTGATTTTTAGAATATTTGCTCAAATCTTGAAATTCCTCAATATCTGAAACTTTATGACTATAAGATTTAGGAAGAGTTTTGAGTACCTTCTTTACCACTTCTTTTTCTTTTAATTCTCCACCAAGACCTTTGATGGACTTGACAACTTCATCAACCTTCTACATGTAGCTTGTGATGTTTTCATCTTCAGACATCCATAGGGTCTCAAACATTATATTAATGGCTTGCATCTTAGTTTTCTTGACCTTGTGATCTCCTTTATAAATGTTTTCTAACTTTACCTAAATTTCTCTAGTAGTTTTTAGATTCATAACTTTCACTTTTTCAAAATTAGCAAGACCACTTAAGAGAGCATAGCTTGATTTTCCATTGTTTTCATAGGCATTGATCTCATCATCAATGCTCAAACCATTTGTAGGTATAGTGTATCCAGTCTCAATAGACTTCCAGATTTCCAATTGAAGAGAAACTAGAAAGCCTTCCATCCTTGTTTTTCAGAATGCATAATTTGATCAATCAAACAAATCATTATATTTCTTGTGTTCCATTCTAGATCTACCTTAAGCAATTAAGCTTTCTTCTAAGGAACCTTGCTCTAATACCAATTTTTGAATGTACATGACAATTGAGAGGGGGGTGAATCAGTTGTACCTTAAAAATTCAAAACCGTCGTAAACATTCAGATCCACATTAGTTCAATTAACCCTTAATTTGTTAGAATGATTTATCATGAAAGCAGATAAAAAAATAGAATCAAAACAACACTATGCACAAGGAAACACTAGATTTATGTGGAAAACCCAAGGGAAAAACCACGGTGAGGATGCAATCATAGTATAAATTAATATCAACACTGATTACAAAGGGCTCACTGTCAGAGGACTCACTGTCCAAAAGAAATTAATGCACATTGCCAAAGGCTCACTACCAAAATCGAAAAGAAGATAGAGAAGAATTTTACAGTGAAAAATCCATCTCAATACAACAAAAAAGTCCACCACAACATCACAGACACCTTGGTTGTCTTTTTGAATAATGTAGACACCTTTTTCTCATTGCATCCGGTAATCTAACACATGAAAGCTCGTGTTACATTGTACAAATTCGTACCTCACAACTTTGAAATTTTTATCATATGTATCACACACATCTATCTTATCATCCCTCAACAAATCAACACATATTTATACCATCTTCAACCTTGAAAACATTCTCCAAGGTCAACTATTCACCTCAATTATACAAATGCAAATTAGGTTGGCACCAAAAAACTATCGCAATGGAAAAGAATGAAGGTGGACCACAACACACCTTAAATCAAACCTAAATTCACTCATACATACTACACCATGCTTCCACAAACACCAAATAAACTCTGTGATTAGTGTAAACACCCAAGGTCGGTCGAGCATGTGTAAACACCATTAATATTTAAGTACATGCTTCCTCAAATCTAAAGATGACCTATGTACTACACACCATGCTTAAAAATGATCTAGAATATTCCACAAACACCTTGAAATCCAACAAATTTCTTCGCAACATTTGAAGAATGTACACACCTAGTACACTCAAATAATTTTGCCATGCACTGCAACTCAAGAAACTAAATTTTGTAGCACCAAACCTCAAACAAATTCAACTGTAGAAAGATACAAACACTATCAACACCCTTCCAGATCCACATGACCTTAAACCAATCTACGGAGAAATACAGAGCAAAGCTATTTCCTCCAATCACTTCTGCGATACATTGTTCACACACTAGTGAACATCACTTCCTTTGCATAATGATCCAACACACCAAATTTTGGATGTGACACATCTACAAACCTCTAATCAACATATCCAAACCAAACCAACAAATCTTCAACATAGAAGAAATACAAAGCGAAACTAGAACGCTACTCTGCAACACAAAACACCACTGCAACACACTGTTTCCTCTTTTTATTCATTTTTTTCTCAAAAGCACTTGGAAACCAAATCCTCAACATATTCGCTACTTCCTCATCATCACCAAGCCAACTAAAACATAGAAACTCAACAATACATCCATAGGTAGAAGCTTATCAAAGCAACACTAGAGGTTGACACCAGTAGCTTACTAATGACAACGTAATGCAACTAATCAAAGCATCATCAGAGACAACATCAACTCAATACCAACTTCTCACACCCTTGCAACAATCTCTTGCTCATACAATTGACACCAATGACAACACAAAATTTTGACATCAATGACACCACCAACTGCACATACTTGCAACACTCAGTCGCCCTTTCTATCTTCTCTCAACTAAGTTCGTTGATTTATTGTCAAGGCATTCAAAGCATTGTGATTTGTAAGTTAAGTGTCCCACTTTTACTAATTCCCAAAGACCTTGGGATAATAGTAGAGTCTTCATATGATATTCCAATTTTCGTAGTTGTCTCCTATAAACTATGGAATTTGAAATGGTAAGCTACTATAGTTAACCATTTGGAAATAATTGTTTATCTAATCTTGCTACCCTCTATGATACCAATTGAAATATAAATCAAAACTTTAACAGTAAACTGAATAGAAAAACATATAGAACTGTATTAAATTATGATGTAAGTAAAAAAATACTCCCTTAAAGTCAATGATCACAATAGCTAGAAAAGGACTATAAATTCCCATAAAATAAATTGGATGTTTGTTTAGTAATAATAAATTGTATTAACAAGTGGATTATGCGAAGCTCTCTTTGTGCATTCCCTTTGCAATTTTAAATTTATATTTTGATCGATTGGCCATGGCATTGCTAGGTGGGGGGCCCCAGTTAGAATCCCCTTCCAAGTCTTTGTATTTCATGTCAGTCGTCTTTGATGGTATCCCTACCTCTATTGTAGGTTCCTTAGGGACTAAAGTAAAAAGGGCTATGTTTTCTGATAGTACTTTGTCTCGAGATGGTGGAAAAGATTATCAATCTCCTCCTTTAAGATCTAATTCATTTTTCATAGAGGATAATTCAATGCCATATGTGGACAAGTTGGTTGGGCTCCTTTTCAAAAAGGAATGTGTCTCCCCCAGTTTCTATAAAAGCGTGTTGTGTGGTGGAAGGTTTGGTGGTTAAGGTTCTAGAAAAAATTATGGATGAGACCATTACGAGCCTTTAGGTGTCCCTCATAAGAAATTTCTTGTCATTCTGTCCCATTATTGACCAGGTGCGTAAATGGATTGACTCTTATTGGATTTTAAAAGGTGAGGTGAATGTTAGTGCCATTTCAAATGGTTTGTTTCTTTTCAATTTCTTTAACCAGGAGGATATGATTAAGACTTTGACTAGGGCTCCATGGGATCTGGACAAGAACTTCAAAAATTTCCTTTCTCTATGTAAATGGAAACTTGATCAATCTTGAACCTACGATTGATCTGGGTTCAACCGCTCCTACTTGGGTTCAACTTCTAGGTCTTCCCCTAGAGTTCTAGAACCAAAAGGTTTTTCAAGGTATTGCCAACTCCTTTGGTAGCCTGCTAGTAGTAGACAAGGTTACTATCCAAAAGTCAAGGCTTATTTTTACAAGAGTATGTGTTAATGTAGAAAAGAATAAAGTCATGCCTTCCTCAATAACGTTGAAATCAAAATTTGGGGTTTGGTCCCCAGTTATTGAGTATGAGAACACAAGCCTTTTTTTTCAGCTTTGTGGGAAATTTGGTCACCTTATCCATACTTGTAAGAAGTAGCTAAACCAAAAAGATAAATCTATTTTAAAGTGTCTACCAAGCTCCTCCCTTTTCTATGGAGATTTTTTCTAGGTATCAAAAGTTTGGATCAAAATCTCCTTGTTCCGAATTTTTAGTTGCTTTAGAACCAAATTCTAATCTGGTTGAAGGTAATGGCGATGATAATTAAGATAAATTTTCATAGGCAGATGCGTCTATGCCTCTTCCATAGTCCCAAAATAATGTGGTATCTCATGATGAAAGTCATAAGAGTGTGGTTGAATCCCCAATGCTTCCCCAAGAGGCTTTAAGATGGATATTGGAAAGAATCTGTGTATTTCCTTGGATAGGGAGGATGTTGTCTCTCAAGATAACCTTAATAAGAGGATGTAGGAATCTCTTTATTTATTGGGATTTAAGGATTTAGAATATCTATTGTCTCTTAATGCAAAGCTATTGGAGGATTCCTAGACTCAAGTTAATGGAAAATCAAATAAGAAGAAAAACGTGGATGTTGGGAATGATTAGAAATAGGGAAGAATGAGAAACAAAGATGTTAAAACCAAATAAGTGATAAGAGAGATTGCCTCTGGAAAATAGAGGACCCTTGAGGGTCTCTCAAATCAACCTAAATCTAAAAAATAAAGTCAAGGAGGATTCTCCCCTTGTTTCAGTATTGCTCTAATACTGAATTCCTATTCATCATCATGACTTGGAATATTCAGGGGTTGAATATCCCTTTAAAACAACATATTCTAAAGTGTCCTATTATATATTTGAAATTAGATATTCTCCTTATCTAGGAAAATAAATTACAACAAGAAGCCTTTGAGAAAATGGTTAAAAATTTATAGCCTAGGGTTGAGTATTGTCTTAATAATGTGGAAGGTGCTTCCGATGGTATTGCGACCCTTTGGAATTTTAAAAGAATTAAAGGATCCAAAGGTTTTTACAACAAAAACTATTTGGAAACAATAATGGAAGATAAAAGAAATGATTCAAAGTGGAACCTTCTTAATATCTATGCTCTAAACACAAGGGTTGCTAGGAATCAACTTTGGAATTCTTTGTTTGTGCTTCTATCTAATAATCAAAGGGCAAGATGGAAGGGAATTTTAATACCCCCTTTACCCTTCAAACAAATTGGGGAGAGTGGAGGAATTCTCAGACAAAATTCAATGGATTTTACAAATATTATCTTGGATCATGGTCTTTTGGGTGTAGACCTTAGGGCTCCATGTTTACTTGGTCTAATAGACACCATGGTAAAAACCATATTTAGGTTAAATTAGATAGAGTGCTAACTTTTTGTGATTGGGACATCCTTTCCAAGTTACATATGTTAGCCCTTATGAAATCCACTTCTAATCAGAGTGATTTTCTTTTGAATCGGGAGGAAAAGGTGTGAGATGAGGATTGTCAGGGTGGGTCGATTACACTTGATCCATGATGAATCAAAGCATAACTTATCCACTACACCTCAATATTACAAACAAGATCATTCAAATTGAAAGTTTAAACTAAGCATTTATTGAAACTGAAAACTACAAACTACGAAAAATAATTAAAGGCCTACTTTAACCCATTTGAAACTTATCCCGTTTTGGAATGGTGTTGTGTTGATGTGGAACAACGACCCTTTCCCAATCTCATGATTAGTGAGCCTGTTTCCATTGATTATATGGAAGAGAATCGATGAAACCATTGTGATAAATGGATGAAAAACTATTTTATGCTAAATTAAACATGATGCAAACTAGATTAACATGATTTTATTGAATTGCTAAGCTAATCTAAGCTACTTCTAAGCTAAAATATGGAAACCCTAATTTATAAACAAGCCATGATGGATGCATGGAAAAAGCTTAAAGCTATTATGCAACTATGAACTAAAATATGCTAAAAGTGAGTAAAGTATGAGTGTGAATGCAAGTTAATTCAACAACATAAGTTTGCAATTGAAAGATGGATCTATTTGTTTCCAAATAGGGTTCTATGTATAGGAGATAAAATAAGAAATGGAGGGTTGAGATTGAAAAGATTAATCAACGATCAAGGATGGAGGAAATAGGAGGCATGGATCATGGATTCTCATCAACAAATGAGAATGCCAGATGAGAATTAATCAAGGGCTCACATTTGTTCCAAACAAACACACTTTTGACCTGCACACACAAGTTACAAGGTGACTTGCTCAAGAGGTTAAAGGTTTAGCTTGTTCAAAAGACTAAGTGAGATGATTAGAGGAGAGAGAATATTCTTTGGAATATTCTCATGGGCGAGGATAAAGATATTTTGCAAATTAAAAGAAAGATTTAATTGTGCAAAAAAGTAGATAAGGAATATTCCATAGGAATATTCCCCTTTTGGAGGAAAATTAGATTAATTGTTAATTAAACAGATTTTAATCATACAATTAGGGGATTTTAGAGGAATAAAGTGATTTTCATTAAATTAAATGATTTAATGAAAGGGGGGAAAGGTGAAATGACATTTAATTAAATAACTTAATGTTATATAATTAAATAAGATGACTTAGGTAATTAAATTAAATATTTTGATTTATTCCATTTAATAAAATGAAATGTTAGTGTGAAAGGGGGAATTAACCTGATTTGATGAATTAGGTTAATAGATGAAAATGAGGCAATTAATTAAATAGATAGGTTAATTTAATCAATTAAGTGAAAAGAGGATGGGCTTCAGAGGAAATTATGTTAGTATATGTTTCAAATGCATGATATCATTCATGATATTTTTCAGTGTCTACATTTTGCCCGTCTTTGAAGTGAGGTACCTACTATTTCGATTCAAAGAATAATACTCTTTGGATTAAAAACTGTTGCACCCAAATCAAAAAAAAAAAAAACAATTATTTTTTTAGATGCCCCAACGAAAGGATAAAGCTGATTCCCTGCCCCCTCGAGATATTAGGCGAAAATTTTGAATTTTTGGTTGATTTCTCGATGAAGGTTAAAAGTTGCCCCAGGGGGTCTAGAAAGGCTTTGGGATGCAAGAATTATGCCAAAAATGCAAAAAAATGATGCAAAATTAGGTTCCAATTGGAAAAATTGGTGAAAATAATGATAAACCCTAGCTTGAAGGTGAAATTAGGGAAAAACCCCTAATTTTCTAGCACAAATAAGCCAAGAAGGGTCACTTTCAATTCATTTGTGCATTCAAACCTTGAGGATTCTTGTTGTTTTGAACTCCAAACCTTTGAAAAAATGGCACGCCAATAACTTCCACGACACATTTTCGACTGAGTTCAAGAGTACCAATGGATTCTAGGCTCAGGACGAGCGACATGTAACTCAAAACTTGATTTGAAATTTGAATTTTTGATGTATTTATTGCGCTTTGAAATTTAAACTTTGGTAGCGTTGCTATATAGTGACACCCTTTTGATAATCAACAATGCTAAAATGAATAATAGCGACACATATGTATATGGTGACGCTATTCACAATTTAAAATTAGGGTTTCTAATTTTAAATTGTGATGCATGCTCATATAGCGATGCACTTGTCGATTTAGAAATTAGGGTTAGGGTTTCCAAAGCTTAAATCTTGACACCCATGTGTTTGGAAATGCACTTTGCGATTTGTAATTTGAAATGCCTTAGAGCGTCATAATTTGAAATTTAAATATAGAGACGCTATTGCAAGTAGTGATGCTATTGTGAGTTTTGAGTTGAAAATTCCAAATTGAGTCAAATTTCTTCAATTTCTTGATGTCGTGAACTTTGTGGGTGTAAGAGGTCATTCCACCACTGATGTCGCATGAGAATATATCCACAATTTTGGAGAGACTGAGTGATTTTTTTAGAGTTATGACAAGAGCACCTGGGAGAGATTGACCTTTGGTATGTTGCATATGCGTCTGTCATCCAGACCCATTTAGCTATGATGAATGCCCTATGAGAGAGATGGCACAGTGAGACTTTGTCGTTTTACCTCTTGACAAGCGAGACAACAATGACCTTAGAGGATGTATGGCATATTCTATGTTTTCCAATACATGGCGATCATGTGATTTACAATGTTGATGCCAGATTTGATGCATGTAACGAGATTATGGAGTTGGAGAACATTGCTCTTGTGAAATCACAGATCAACCTCAAGATGTATAGAGGTCACGTGCCCACCTTTTGATTGATCATTACAACCATCATTTCAAGTTTGGTTGCTCCAAACCAACGCAATAAAGGGTTCAACCTAGGATGGGGACTAACATGGCACCAGATGCTATATAGGAGGACACAGTTTGCATGAGGGCCAATGATGCTGGCCTCACTATATCATGATATATGAATGACTTTGTTTATAAGACAACAAGGCCATTGGTGTAGGGGTGACCTTGCTTCATATTTGGGCTTGGGAGCATATAGCTATGCTCCGACCAATATTAAAAATGGCCGATGTTGACCCAGATGATCTCGTGATTTGGCAGTACATAGGTGCTATTACTTTGTGGCACACTAGACAAACTGGGCTCTCGTACTGGGGATGGGTTTTAGATGATATGATAGTGTTTCAGTGGTGACCCTTGCTTCAAATGCCAACGTGGTATGATGATGCACGACAAATTTTATTCGCTAGGCAAACCCAGTACATGCAGGGCTAGAAGCATACTATTATAGAGAGATATTTTCCAGATAGGGTGGCCAGGCAGTTTGGAGAGTAGCAAGATAGGCTAGATGATGCCTACAGGCCCATTTTTGTGACGTCTATGCGAGAGGTTCCCATATGGGGACCTAATATTCCAACTATAGAGGTAGTAGATAACCTCAGACAGTTGGTGACTTAGCCATGCGCCTATGATCAGGGTCAAGTGGTGGTGTTGACTACGCCTGATTACGATGCATGGTTCACACCTCCTTGATGTTTGACAGATCCAACAGACGCTCCTCTGCGAGGGAGATCTAGAGGCAAAGGTGCAAGTAGGGGTAGAGGACAAGGACATGGACATGAGCAAGCTGGCCAAGATGGCGAAGAGTGGCATGTTCTATGGGAATCACCAGTGGGACAACAGGTTCCATAACAACCACACATTTAGCAACAACCTCCACATAAAAAACCTCCATAGCCACCACCACCAGATGCCAGAGATGTTCATATCCAACAACTGCAACAACAAGTGCAGGTTTTGATAGGTGAGTAGGATTAGGCCCACCAATAGATTTTGGCTATTACTACTGAGCGGGACTAGGCTAGATAGTAGGTGGTGGCCATCACAATGGAGAGGGACCATTCTCGGAAGAAGTTGTAGACTGTGACTGCAGAGAGAGATCATGAGATCATATGATGAAATTAGATAGAGGCTATGATGGTAGCATTCCAGGGCAGGACAATATCAGTTAGATTGTGTAGAGAGGCTATGACAAAGGCAACCTACTATAGGATGCACTATCATCGAGATGTTCCACGAGCCTTTGGACAACCCGATTTTTCACAGAGGAGCGATGTATGACCTAGAGCTAAGGAACAACTAGAGAGGCAGGCCCTAGAGAGGGGAGTGGTCATTAGGGCTAGCTTGAGTGTATACACACTTTTTGATCTTGTCGCCCCATTCTTTGAGACATATATACATTTATGTTCTTGTTTTTGATAGCCTCGTGAATATTGTATTGATGATTGATATACATACACTGATCTAGATTTTGTACCATGACATTAATTTTTTATATATATATGATACAAATATGGATTCAACATGATGTATTCATCTTATTTCATGCTTATGATGTATGGATGCATATGATGTGAGATGCTGATATTTGATCATGTATGGATGTAATTTACTTATGCCTATGTGATAGGAGATGGTATTATATGTATGGATGCAATGTTATATTCTTTTTCAATATTTTCTCATGATATGCTATGATATGTAAATGTTTATGCTATGATCATGGATGTATTTATTTTTGTGTATTTCCTATGCAATTTTAGGAGATGATCATGTATGCATATGGATGTATGGATGGTTAATGTGATGTATGCTTATGATATATGCAATGCAATGTGTATGATATGTGATGTAATGATTTAAGATGCTTAGAATAAAAAATCTATATTATTCATCACAACTTGAAAATGATGATGCAGAACGTATGATGTAATATGCACTGATTATGTTGATGGATGTTTTATGATTATGCTATGATTATGAGATGCATGTATGTTGATGATCTATGGATGCAAGATGGATGCATTTGATGATTTTTTTGTTGACTGTCATGATACCAGGTTAGCGCGAAGAGAAGATAGAAGAATAAAGAATGATTTGACCATTGATTTTGATGATTGCTTTAAAAATCCAACAAATCCATGATCCATCGAGACTTTATTAGAGATAGTGATAAAACGATGCAGGATGTAGGATGAATGTAGGATGATGAGTTGCTCACATATCGGGATTGCAATTTTCTGTCGTTCCTTATTGTTTGATATAACACATTGACACGATGCATCAAGGTATTGATAATTAGGATGGTGTTGTATTTAGTGTAATGGACTTTGACTTGACAAACATATAGGATAATTCTTGTTCACACCTTGACATATGGAAACCTCATTGGAATGCAAGTAAGAAGATTAAAATATATTGGACCAAAGTATACACAATAGCCAACAACATACCCCAAACAATTTTCCTACACACAACTAAGCAAGTATGTGCTAAGATTATTTTATAAGAATACCCACAAGAACATCAAACAAAATATAATGATCGATGCCCCATTCCTTTCTCTCTAAAAATTTTTGATAGACATCATTGAGAGGTCCTCAAAATGGATCATCAAGATAAATCACAAGAAAAGATCAAAGAAAAACAGTCAGTGTTATCTATATCTCTTGCCATATTTAAATTTAGCTAAGTTGATTTATGATATTGATGTCCATTTTAGGAAAGATACATCCTAGGACATGTTGATCAGATGGTTGTTTGATGTTAGGATGATGATGAGCTTTATGATAATCCATTGATACAAACCTCACTGACACATTTACTTATGATCTAGACTTTAGACTTTGACGCTTAAGCTCTCACTTTATGACTTGCTATACACGCTTTCTATTTGTTCTGCAAAAGGGTGAAGGTGATGATCAATTTATTATGGGTGAAGGTGATGATTGATTTATTATGGGTGAATGTTTATTACAGGTGAAAGAGAAATGAGATGGATGGTTTTGAATTTTTTAGAATATTACAATGTTTTTGGTATTTTGAAAATGTTTTGAGGTTGTTTTTGGTCTTTTTGAAAGTTTATGTGAATGTTTTGGGCTTTTTCAGTTATTTGAGGTTGTTTAGGGATTTTGAATATTTTCTATTGTTTTTGGGATTTTTAATTTTCAAATGTTTTTGTGTTTTCTGATATTTGAATGTTTAGGGATTTTATGATATTTGAATGTTTTGGAAGTTTTGGAATATTTGAATGTTTAGGGATTTTCTGAGTTTTGCAACCAAGAATGTAACCTAAAAGACCTATCCTAGGGGAATCAAGGGCTGATCAAAGATTAGCCTTGCCTATGTTATACACGCAGAGACAACGTAGTTCAACTAACTTGACTTATTAACAAGATGAGAAATGCATAGGTGATAGAATGTCAGTTTATTATGACAAACTCCTAAAGACTGACCTAGGGTGTCTCGGGGCCACATCAATGATGGCCTTACCTACGTTTAAGGTTAGAGACGATGTAGTTCGATAAGGGATTGATTTTGGATTTTCAATTTTTTGACATTTTTAGGGATTTTGATGTTTTCAGGATGTTTTGGATTTTGAATTTACAATTTTGTGAATGTTTTTGGATTTTTTGATGAACATTTTACAAATGTTTTTGAATTTTTCAATGAGATTTTAGGATATACAAGAGCTTGATATGACCCAAACAAATTGATCCCAACGTGACATGTTAGACTACTTCGATACATATAGGAAAAATTAACCTTTGGAATGTGCCAAGTAGTACTAAAGGGATATGATACTTCATGTCATCAAGCTATGATAAGGACACAAACAGGTGATGGATGAATGATGGTGCAAAGAATGATAGGACAAAAGAGCCAAAGAATCGATGGAGGTGCCTTATTTATGCAAGGCGCCTGTTTGCCAAGTTTTCACAAAAGTACTTGCCCAAAGTGCCACTGAAGTGGTTTTCACTAGAGGATGATTTTTTCTTTACTTTTACAATCCTTTTTCTTAATTTTTTTGATTTTGATCATTTTTTGATTTTTTTTGTATTTTTTAGATTTTACAACCTTCAAGACTAGGCTTAAAACTTTTTGAGATGCAAGCTATTAGTTGGTTCCTGCAAGGGTTCACCTTCAGGTGTTGATAGTTGATATGCTCTTGATCCATAACTTGTTGTGATGACAAAATGACGCAACCAGTTAGGCTCAAAATTTCTTTTACTGTCCTGATTTGGTAAATTCTTTTGATTCTCTTATAGGATAAGATCTCCTACTTGGAAAGACCAAAATTTTATCCTCTTTTTATAGCTCCATTTTAGTCAGTTTTGATAAAATTGCAAGTGATTAAGAGCATCAAGGCAATGCTCATCCATGAATTCTAGCTCATTCAGTCAAGATACTTTGTATTCTTCATCAGTGATCAGGTTATGTAGTGAATGACACTCACAATGATGGGAGCTCAACCTCAATAGGAAAGATAAATTTTGATCTGTAGACCAAGGAGAAAGGGGTTGCACTTTTTGGTGTGCAAAAATTGGTTTGGTAGGCCCAGAGAGCGGGATTTAGTTGTAGATGCTAGTCATGACTAGCTTCATTGACTGTTTTCTTCAATATTTTTAGGATAGTTTTGTTTGTAGCCTCAACTTGGTCATTGCCTTGGGGATAACACAAGGTAGAGAATCAATGTTGGATGTTAAATCTTTGACATAGCTCTTTCACATCCCAATTCTTAAAGGGTGTTTTGTTGTCTGAGATTAGGGTTTTTGGGACACCATAACGACAAATGAGGTAGTTTAGGATAAACTTTGCAATTTGCTTCCATGTTATGTAGGTAATAGGAATAGCTTCTATCCACTTAGTGAAGTACTTAGTGGTGGTTATGATAAACTTGTGGCCATTAGATGAGTTTGGGGTGATTTTGCCTATGAGGTCAAGTCCCCACTGTGAAAAAGGACAAGGTGTGATCATTGGTTGCAATTCTCGATCTAGGGCATGAATCAAATCCCCATGTTGTTGACATTGGAAACACTTCTGAACTTATTGATTAGCTTCCTTTTCCATGGTTGGCCAATAGTACCCCATCCTCAATAGTTTCTTAGTGTACCAAATATTTTGACACCTTAATGCTTTCTTACACTTCTAGGGTTTTTCACCTAAAAGGAGAAAGATGGGCCAAAATTCTAATTGTTACATCCAAAGATTATGTGTTATGTGTTAATGGGGCTATGAATGTACCTAAATTAAATGATCTGAATGCAAAGAATCTATAAAATAGACTAGAAGTATTAATACAAAACCTAGAAAATAAACTATGTTTGAAAACACATCATGATATGCAAGCATTAAATTAAACAACCTATGAAAGCTTATGAAACAAGATATAAAACTATAAAATAGAAGTGTGCACCTAGAAAATGGTAGAGGCTAAAGTGAAGATTGTATATGTCCCTCAAATTCTATGAAACCTGATTTTTGTGTCAAATGTGACACTTGTGCCAAGCTGAGTGACCTAGTCCTTTTTCGAGGTGATTTTGGGAAATTGGTCTAAGGATTGTTTTATCCAAATGAGTATTCAGATATGTAGAAATATTTGAAAAATAAGCACAATGAGACTAGGTCGGCATAACTTGTGGGAGTATCCCTTTTTCCTTTTCTGAAAATCTGAAGGTGAAAATGAGAGTTCTTGATCTACACTTTCTGCTCCTCCAAGTGTTCAAACCAAAAAACTTGATTTTCGGCATGTAGGTGTCTTTTTGTGGATGTTTTGCCCTAGTTTTCAAGGAGAGGTGCCCTAAAAAGTCTTCAACCCATTCTTAAATGATCTCCAAACCTACAAAATACCTAAATCTGCAAACACACACAAAGAAGAAATAAGAAATGTTGATTGTTAGGGATTGAAACGCCTTGGTCAAACCCTTTGTAGATAATTAAATCTAATGAAGAAACAAGACAATAAAGCATGAAATGTAAGACAAATGGACTTAGTAGCTTGTCATGATGAGAGATCTTGAGTTGCAACAAAGATTCAACCCTTGAATGCTTCAGAAATATGTCTTGGTGACTTAAAATTTAGAAACCATAGCTTGCTTTAGAAGAGAGGTAGATGGGAGATTGAATAATGAATGTGTGTAATGATGAATTAGGGGTTTTAGGCTTATTTATAGGCAATCCACCTAAAAACATCAATTATTTGATCCTCAAGGTTGACATGAAGGAGAAATGGACCAAAACCCTAACTTTTCCCACTCAAAACCTCAAAAATAGCTCCAATGGGACTAGGTCACCACGTTGGGCGACCTAGTCCACTTGGACATGACTAATTCACCCAGATGGGCGACCTAGTCCCACAGGGGCCCTTTTGCTAGCTGGATTGTTCGAGAGCGAAGAAATCAGGTTTAAATGATGATTTTATCAGATATTTGATCAAATTAAGCCTTCTAGGATGCACAATAAAGGGTCATAGGGGCCTATAAATGATGATGAAAAGGGATTATTTAGGTCCAAAATCCATAGGCAAGGGTCCAAATGAGTGAAAAGTGTCAAAGGTTACACTTTTTCGTGACACACTTAGCTAATGTCATACCGCTAGAATGGGAACCAAATATGCCATCGTGTACTTCTGTTAAAGTGGTTAAGGCTTCCTCTTGGTTGAGACATCACAGTAATGTTCCTTTGATGCTTTGCCGGTACAGGGTATTACCTAGGATCACAAATTGGGATGCCTTTTTAACAAATGCCTTTTTAAAGTTCGAGGTGATATCAAATGGGAGAGTTCCTCTGCTTAGATAGGTAAATATTTTGAACATGATACCATGGGGATCCAAGAACAATAATGACACCTGCGAATTCAGATCCATGGATTTCAAAAGTTGGTATGAGAATTTGTTCTACCAAGAATTCACATTAGAGAATGTTGTTTGACATGTCCAACAATGATTTGATTGTTGCCATGGCGTTTGTTGCTCTATTGTTCATACAAGGAATATGCTCAAAATTTATGTCTGCAAAGAGATATTTGAGATTCTCTACCATCTTCTTGTAAGGAGTGAGCTTTCCATCCTTAATTTGATAGTCATCATTGACTTGGTTGATAACTAGTTGTGAGTCTCCATAGAATTTCATCTGTTGAATCTGCCATTGAAATGTTATCCTTAGACCTATGATTAGGGATTCATATTCAACAATGTTGTCGGTGCAAGAAAATGATAGCTTGTATGACTTTGGGATACAATTACCTTGAGGGGCAATAAAAAGAATGCCTGCTCTGAATCCATGTTGGGTTAATGATCCATCAAAGTACATCTTCCACTGAGTTATGAGATTGATAAGAAACACTAATTCGTCAAGAAATTCTAATATTAAGGGGTTCTCTACATAGATAGGTGACTCTATTAGTTGGTTTACGATTACTTGTCCTTTTATTTCCTTGTGCTCTACATATTCTATGTCAAATTTGGTTAAGATCATCACCCATTTATCCCTTTTCCCTGTGAGAGTTTCTTTAGATAACATGTATTTCAATGGATCGATCTTTTCAATGAGCTTGATTTGATGTGACAACATGTAGTGCCTAAATTTTTTTGAAGATAAAAATATTGCTAAGCATGCTTTCTCAATAGGTGAATAGTTCATTTCATAGCCCACCAAGGTTTTTCTAATGTAGTAGATAGCCCTTTCCTTTCCATTTTCATCATGTTGCACTAGAAGAGCTCTAAGTGCTACTGATGTTGCTGAGATATATAAGATTAGTGGTTTGTTTGGTATCAGTGGCATGAGCATTGGAGGTGTTAGTAGATAATATTTGATCTGCTAGAAAGATATATTACACTTTTAATCCCATTTGTAGGTTATCCCTTTATGAAGAAGATGTGAAAAGGGGTGGATTTTATCTGATAGATACACTATGAATCTTTTGATATACTATAATCTTCCTTATAATACTCTCATCGACTTCAGTTTTTGTGGTGGTTCCATGTCGAGGATGGATTTTACCTATGCTAGATCAATTTATATCCCTCTTTGTGAGATGATAAAGCCACATTTTTTTCCTAATATAACCCCAAAGACACACTTTTTTGGATTCAGTCATACCTTGTATTCTTTAAGCCTATCAAAGATGGATCCTAGGACTTGTATGTGCTCACTCCTTTTCCTTAATTTTTCCAAAATATCATCCACACAATCTTCAACTATTTTGTGGATCATGTCATGGAAGATAAGGGTCATGAATTTGATAGGTTTATTCTACATTCTTTAGCCCAAATGACATCATGTTCCAACAATATGTTCCCTATGGACAAGTGAATGCAATTTTATGTTGATCCTTCTTGGTGATAATGATTTGATTGTAGCTTGAAAAACCATCCATGAGTGATAGCATTTCATGCCCTGTTGTTAAGTACACAATGAGATCAATGTTAGGAAGAGGCAAACCATCCTTAGGTATGCTTTGTTTAAGTCTCTGAAATAAGTGTAGATTTTAATGCCCCTAGTGGGTTTTTAGACTGGTACCAGGTTTGAAACTGACTCAGGATAATCTGTCGATCAAATGAATCCAATGCCAAGAAGCTTTTGTAACTCTAGTTTCACGAAGAGTGCTATCTGAGGGTGCATCTTCCTTAACTTTTTCTTGTCTATCTTGGCTTCAAGATAGACTGCTAAGTGATACACAACTACTTCAAGATCAAGGCTTGGCATATCTATGTACAACCATGAAAATTTAGCTCTCCCATATTTTAGGAATGTTGCTAGGTTATTTTGTTCTTCATCCAACAAGGATTCAACATAGAAAGTGATATGGGGTGCTTCTTTTGTTCCTACATTGACTGGAGTGGCATTTTTTTGCGAGCATTGCTAATTTTTCAGGATGGATTGCACTAAGGGGGAGATTGAATCCATCATCTTGGGGTGCCTTAGAGAGGTTTTAATCCTCAAATACGTCCTTTCTTTTTACTATTTTAGGATAGAAGAGTGCCACAGTGTGGTTTTCACTCAAGGATTTGCATGTTAGTTGCATTTCCTCAATTTTATGACTGAAGGATTCAATCATCTCCCCATAGTATGCCCTTGTGTCTAGATCTATATCAAAACCTACTTTGTGATCTACCCATGATAGATTGTCACAGAGTTCAATGAATTCTGAGATCACTTCATCATTTTTGAATAAAAATCGGCAGTCCTTGTTGATCCATGCCAATAAGTTGCAAGTATACTAGGTGTAGTTTACTTAACTGATTGTTTGGAGAAAAGGATGTAATGGATATCATGAAGAGGGAGTTATTTTCAAATATTTCATCAACATCAAGGGGGAAGTCATCTAAATTTGTATCACGCAGTGTAGGTAACCAAGAGGAAGCCTCGGCCCGTTTAGTAGAAGTATCTTTGCCAATAAGGGTGACCTTGCTAGTAGTACAACCTAAACAAAGATTCTTTAATCGTTTCTCAAGAACAATAGGTTCTCGCAAGCCATTGCCATTCTATACTAGCTTCTCATTCTTGTTATAATGTACCATGCATTCATTAGTTGCAAGCCTTTATTTTCATCTTCCATGGGATGAATTGGGGCAGGTCATTCATCTTGATAGAGGAGTTTAGAGACATTCTCCTCATTGATATCTTATTGATTTAGATCCCCCCACTTGGTGAAGGTAGTGGTTGTCATCTTGATTGTTTCAAGCTCTTTGGTGTTGGATGTGGGTTTCCCATGAGATTGAGGAGAAAGAGGGAGTTCTCCTAAGACAAAGTTATCTTTTAGTAGCTTATAATTTCAACAACCATAATCCTGGATCACTACTTTGATGTCAGGAATGTTCTACACAATGGGTGTATTCATTGCTGAGGTAGATGAAAGGGATGATGGATCAACAAATGAGGTAGGTGTGGGTGTAGGCCCTTCATCATTTTTAGGTACTTGGGTTATCTTCTAGAACTTGGACTAAAGACACTTTTAGTAGTAAAAAGGCTTAGAATATCCATGGATGGTATTTTCTCTGCCCTCGAAAGGAAACTTGACACATTGATGGTAGGTTGAGGCAAAATTTTTTAAGGCATGGATCCATGGTCGACCAAGCAAGATGTTGTATGAAAGATCAAGATCTAGCAGTTGGTATGTATTTTTTGTAATGACAGGTCCCACTTGAATGGGTAGTGCAATGATACCTTAGGATGCCCACTCTTGGTTGTCATATACTCTAATGGTGGTACCTTTTATTTTCTCAATTTGGTATCTTATGAATAGCCCAAGTCTTTGATCAGCTTAAGGGTACAAATATTTAGACTAACACCTCCATCTACTAAGATACTTGTAACCTTTTTCTTATGAATGAAGACCTCGAGGTGTAAAGTATGATTATGAGATGGTTGTGATGGTAGGTCTTGCTCGAAGAAGGTGAGAAGGTGATCGGTAATATGTCCTACCATAGCTTGAAACTGATCTGTATCAATATCATCAAGGATGGATGACTCTAATAAAGCCTTCTCTAAAATTTCCCTATGTGCGGGGGGTAGCCTCAATAGTTCTAAGATTGATATCTATGCCAGGGTCTTCTTAAGTTGGTTTAAGAGATTATACTTGCTGGGATTTGATGTTGGAAAAGTAGGTTGTGCCCTAGACTGAGATGGGACTCCTTGGATAGTGACCCTTCCATGTTGTGTGGTGACTCCACGCTCTGCACTAGATCCTTTGATTGTGACAACGAAAATGACACTATCATAGGAAGTGACCACATTTGAATAGCTATGTTGTATGTTTTTGTAATCCTTAGCTTTTCTAATGTTGTTTCCTTTGTTATGATCTGGCATAGGGTTCTTGTATATTTAAAGATCCCAATTCCTAAATGGTACTTCAATAGAGATGGTGTCGTTCTCTATGAGGTCTTGGATGATATTCTTGAGTCTCATGCAATTTTCTGTTCTGTGTCCTTTGATTTTGTGAAAGTCACAAAGATTGTTCTTGTTGTACCAGGATGGTTTCTCTTGTGATTCTTGGTAGTTTTCAAAATTGGGCAAGGTTATCAGATTTGGCTCTACCAACTTCTTCATGATGGTTTCACTAGGTTCAAATAACTGTGTATTTGCGCTTCAGATAGTTGTTGTTGTTGGTAGGTCACCTTTGTGCATCTTGATATTGCTGATTTGATTGTTGTGAGGATGTTTTGTTTGTTGCACAGTTGGTTGAATGCTAGTAACTTGATTTTTTTTGGGTCTAAGAGAACTTAGAACCACCTTAGCATCTACCACACCGTCATTTGTCACAATTTTGTTTTTAGCCTAGACACAAGGTTTGTCATTCAAACTAGTTGATGGGTGGTTGTAAGCTTGATTATTTTCTTGTGAGATTAGAGCTCGTTTGATGTTAAGGGCTCTAGGGACAAGCTCGTCATAAGATGTGATGCACTGCGTTTTCAAGTGGAAAGAGAGATCGAGATCCAAATTTTCTATGATGATCCCCACTTGTTGTTTGTCAAGAAGGGTACACTTTCTTTTACTAGCTTTTTGTCTCCATTGTTGCAAAAAATTGGAAAATGATTATCCTTTGGTTTGTTCAAGAGTGTACAACTCTTCTAGAATAACATCCATGTCAAGGTTGAAGGAGAAATGATCAATGAACTTTTCAGTGATTTCTTGAAATTTTTTGATGCCAGGAGACAAATGAGAAAACCAATCCATAACATGACCTGTTAAGATTCGAGGAAAGAGACACATTAAATAGGAATCATTGTAATCCACCTCCATACACATGAAGTTGAATTCTTTGACATGGTCCACATGACTCCCTCTCTCTTTAAATTTATCAAATTTGGGGATTTCAAATCTGGGAGGAAATGATACCATTGCAATGTTTTGGTCAAATGGATAAGGACATAGATTCTGTGTATGGGGCTTCTTTGTCTTGCCCATTTAAAGGTCTTGCATTTCTTGGGATAGCGCCTTGAATTGTGATGCTAGATTGTCTTGCAAGTTCAGTGGAGGAACATATGATGGGATGATGGATGAGTTGTATATGGGATTTTGATATGATGGTGTGTGTGGTGGAGTGGGGTTATGTGAAGGTGATTGAGGCGTTGATGTATATGTTCCTAACACGTTTTTATTGATGATGTTTTGTTGAGGATTATAGTAGGAACTTTGTTGTTGTTATTGTTGATGTTGGGCATACTACTGAGCTAGTAAGGCTTGTTGTTGTTGTTGCGCCACAAGGGATTGTTGTTGTTGTTTCACCACTAGGGCTTGCTGTTGGGCTTGATGTTGTTGCTATGTCGTGAGGGCTTGCTGTTGGGCTCGATGTTGTTGTTGCACCACAAGGGCTTGCTATTGGGCCTAATATTGTTGCTGTGCTACTAAGGATGCATGATAGGCTTGTTGTTGTTGTTGTGCTGTTAAAGATGTTTGATAGGCTTGTTGTTGTTGTTGTTGTGCGGCTAAGGCTTCTTGTTGTTGTTGCAGTTGTTTCTATTGTTAAATTATGTGGCTAAGAATGCTTGCTGTTATTACTGTTGTTAGATGGCTTGTTGATAAAAATTTTGTAAGGCTAAGGTATGAGTTTGCAATATAGGACCAGTTGGTTGTTGGGACATCTACAATGGGTTGTGGGTGTTGATGTTGTGGATGGGTTGTGAGTTGGTGATGAGAGGTTGGGAGTTTCCTTGGTTCAAAATTCCTTGTAAGATGGTGGATTGAGGTGGAGGAATGTAGGTTTAAGGTCCCATTTGATTTTGCATAGTGAAGGGGTCCATGGGAAAAGATGAGGGTGTTGTCATTAGATTTTGCAATGGTAATGACATATTAGGACCTTGAGTCCATTGATTGAAAGGATTCCCTTGACCGATGCTCGGGGATTTCCTTGTGCTTGGGATGCGGTCAAGGTATTTCCTTGATTGATGGGGTTCATAACCAAGGTGTTTTGATTTGGGTTGATGATAGATAGGTTGGATGTGTCTTGTGAGGCCAATGGTATAGATGAACCCATGGGGGGATTGGTTAAATATGTCCCAATTTGTACCAAGGGTTGACTCT
This sequence comes from Sequoiadendron giganteum, assembly GCA_007115665.2. Taxonomy (NCBI): domain Eukaryota; kingdom Viridiplantae; phylum Streptophyta; class Pinopsida; order Cupressales; family Cupressaceae; genus Sequoiadendron; species Sequoiadendron giganteum. Next base: position 199,932,206 of record CM021100.1, read on the forward strand.
ATGATATAGTATTTCCATGCCCTCATGTACTATCTTGAGATACTTGGTCCACACTAATTTGCATGATGGTGGGCATACTTGTGGTACTCAGGGATGTGGATGAAGTGGGGTGTCCTCTACAGGTGGAGGTTGTCGTGGAGTAATGAAGGTCAAGAGGTTTATGTAGCTACTTCAGATTTTCAGGGACATAAGGAGCACCAAAGGTAGGTGTCCAAGTGGTTGTTGGAGGTGGAGGATTGGTATCAATGGTACCCATGAGTGTTCTTCTTTCAAATGGAAGAGTTAGACCGAAGTCCTTGGTAAGACCAAATGCAAGACTAGGAGCAAATGTTTGATTTATCCTTGATGGTGGTGTTGTGAAGCCTTGTGCCAAATTTTGTGCAACAAATGATGGTGAAATAGAAAGCTATGTTTTCAAAGGCTTGATGTTCCATGATTTCATCCCTAGTAAGCTCAAAGGGGTTGTTTGTGATGTCCTCTATCTCATATGGTCCCGTCGAAGATGATGGTTGTTCTGATGGGGTGAATTGACTTCTTGGATCAAATTTTAGAGGATTTAGATCACTTGAGGTAAATGTGACTCTGGTTTTCTCCATGATTCTCTTGTATTGTGATCTTGTCTTTACCATAAATTTTGGGTCACTTATGGGAGAGTTGTGTTGAGATTTGTAATGTTTGAACTCTCTAGTTGACTTAAATCTAGGTAAGAGGGATGCTCTAAGTCTTTTTGGAGAAATGATGATAATGGGGGATGAAAAGATAGGTGATATGGAAAGTGATGTCACACCAAGCCATAACATGCTTGTGTTATAGCCTATAATCAAATTATTTTTGAAATTTTGGCCACAATTTGACCCCCCATCTTTTTACACCTACACATAAATGATATATTTTTATACAAGTCATAGGCATACATTTGGTACATCTCAAAACATGACTTGATAATTAATAACTAATTAGAAGTCAATTCAAGACTAAAATTAATATTGAATTTAAACCAAAAAAAAAACCTAAGATCATTTGTACATCTAATGTAAAAAAAGAAATCTAGATATGAAAGCTAAGACTAATCGAGACTAAATTTAAGATAATTAAATGCATCAAATCAAAAAACAAAATCATGTGTTTGGAAAACCAAATTAATTACATGAGAGAAAAGTGAAAGTGAAAGTGCATACAAAGCTTATATTATATATAAAGGAAAAAGCAATCTAAGTAGAGGAATGCGTGCATGCAAACTTATTATTACATAAGAATATCTATTTTTACATATTTACACATATAAATAGAAAGGGTTACATAAAAGGAATGTGAAATTGCTGATTGATTGATATTAGGCAATAAGCACATTGCCATTATCATATACATCACTTCTCCTCATCGACCAGACACCATTCCTCCAAATCAGTCTCACACAGATTTTCTGTCGTCCACGAATCGCTCTCACTAGAGCTGAAATCGGTGATGCCCATCTCTTCACATTGCTCTTCCTCTTTCTGCACAGGAATCTCAATCACTTCTTCCGCTGCCTCCTCTGTTAAACTGTGAGAGCATTCATCATCGTCCAAATATTCATCATCTCCTCGATCGAAAAAAGAAATGAAATCGGAGGAGGATTGACCCGAATTAGAAGCAAGACGATGTGGGTTGTGATCCATCACCACTTTCCATGCACAGAGGCGGTAACTGGAGAGGAGGTCTGTGGAGGTGTGCTTGCGGAGGCCCTTCGTCTTTGCTCTCGATTTGGAGGAGGGTTCCAAGTGACAATATCTACATCCTGCCCGCCTGCACTTGCCTCTAAACTTGGACTGGCTTGTTGGCTTGGAAGAATCCACTTTGTGAAAACAATCTTGATAACATGATTTCAGTCCATCTTCCTCCTTGTCTTTTATGTTAATGATCCTCGTACTTGGGTGGCTTCGCACATAACCATGCTGTCTTCCCTCGCGCCTCATCTCTGCGTTTCTTTTTCTTCTCTTAAACTTGTCGAAATTCTTTTGCCTCGTCTTTTAAAGTTCTTTGCCTGCTCGTGACAGAAACTTGTGGAGGCGAAGGAAATGAATGCACCCTCTTTTTATTACTTGTGGAATAAGATTGAGTGTAAAGCACGCATACTGTTTTCTATTGCTAATCGCACGGAATGGTTCTGTTGTTATAACTTGCTTTCCAAGTAAAGGTAAGGATAAAGACAATTGCTCCAACTTCGGTGGTGGACGGCAAGGTATCGAATAAGTTAGATATTGTAATGGTGGAAATTGTGTCCCTTGTTTGACGCAATAATCACACATTCTCACCTTTTATTGATTGTAGGTTTGTCTCTGCGATACGTTCTTCGGTACTACAGGTTTGAAAGGAGACTAAACTTCGTGACCTTTTGTCTACAACATGATGCTTTAGTCAATTGAACTAACCCCTCACCCTACAGATTCTCACTTTATATTATCAATTGTTAATCAATTTTAGAAATATAATAGTCATGAAATGTGTTTTTTTTTTAATGTATTAAATAGTGTATAAGATGTATAGAATGTATGGAAGGTGGTAAATAATTTTATTTTAGTTTAATTTTTTTATCATTTATTTTTGTGATTTGAATCTCAATTTTTTATTTCGTTTGGATTTATGATTATGAAATTAATTCATGTTATTTTGATAATCATATATTTGATCCCAAATCTTTTAACTTGAAATTTTAATTTAGATCTATGTTTTTACTTCCCAACTAGTTGTTATGAGTCCACTAACATGTTATTTATTTCAAATTGCAAGATAAGATAGTATATCTAAAGACTAACTCTAATTCATATAGATCATCTAGAAAAGGGAGAAGAGTTTATTGATCACATCTAGAACTCAAATCCAAAAGGGATAATATTGGCACATCAACATTGCAAACTAAAGAGAACATGAGTCTTGTGATTCAATAGATTCTCCAAAGATGTTGCTAAACACTATCAATCCTTACTATAATTCATACATCAAAAGATAAGGGAAAATTCTACCAACAATCATATTTTTTGTTGGTTCATTCCTACAAGTACAAGTTTAGGTTTGCATACTAATTCACTTATGTAGGCACAACTCTAAATTAGCTAGCCTACAAATTTTGAGACACTCATTTAGATAAAATTCTAAATTTTAGTGCACTGAAAAATAGATTTTTCACATTGTAACATTTTTTTCCATCACCAAATACCTACTTGACCTAAGTATCAAATTTAAATTCATTTAATTTTTATAATAAAATTCAATATCTAATCATTTCCCAATCCTATCTCATTTATCTAGTTTAATTAATTCTTTATTTAATTAGCTTAATTATTTTTAAGGCATGCATTTATTTTTACATTATTTGGTGAACTTGACTTTCTTATGTGACACCTAGGATTTTGTCCTTTAATTTTATTCCTTCTCCATTAGTGTTTCAAATTTGATCTAATTGTTTTCATTTTTAGACATTTAATGTACATCCAATTATGATTTAGATAGACCCTTGAGTGTTTATTTTTATTTTAGCTATTTTCTAGGGTTTAGGCTTTAGTGTGAAATATTTTTTTATCCCTATTGTCCAACCTTTTGGATTTATGGTTTAATCTTTACTTTTTTGCTTTGTTCTTCACTATTTTTTAATCTCATAAATTATCATATTTATTCTTTATTTTGGATTCCTCTTTTCTTTTTGATGATTTGATTCTTATTCTTCTTTTGTAATGATACTATAGATAATGATTGTATCTTTATGTTGACTCCTCATATGCTATATTACCTAGGGCTACTTGTTAGGTATATGACTTAGATAAAACATATATGTTTGTAATCCCAATTAGAACATGTGCCATAATGTTTAGGCATGTGTATGTTTTGATGAATATATTTCATTTACATGTACATAATATTATATCAATAGTTATTTATGTATGATTCAATGCTTTATTATGTTATAATATGTTGTTTCATGTTTATTCTTATGTATATCATTATGTATATACCCTAGGGTGATGTATACAATCATTTCCTTTTTCAATTCTTCTAGTGGTCATACATTTGAGGGCCTTGAGAAGTCATCTATGTTATTGCATGATGTTATTTCTTTTGATGTGCCTCCATCTTTGCATGAAATTTTACCATTGCACACCTTTCCTTTTGATGGTTTGGATCATGACGATTATATCCCTTATATGATAAATATGGATGAGGCAGCCCCACCCTTCATTGTTACACCTACATATGATATGAAACCTGATGTATTTTCCTTTCCATTAGCTAATTTTGATAATATGCATTGTAATTTTCATTCTCTCACATCTCATGTTAGTTCTATAGATACTCATGGTAGTATTTCACCTAGTGATACATTACAAGATAATAATGCATTATAGTGTTAGTCATTTTCCTGTCATGTAGATGTTATTGATACTTTATAACCTCCTTGTTCATTACATGATGATAAAATTGCTTTGAGTGATTTATTAAATTATAAATTTGATGGTTCTCCTAATGTATCTTTACACATTAAGATGTTTTTTATTTGCTAATTATGAGTATTTTAGATGAGGATATATTATTAATTAGTGAGTTCAAACTTTATTCAAAAGTATTAGAGTTTTATGGTACAATAGTTTGACTCATCTTGTTTATTTTATCATTCATTTATAGATTTGGCACATGATTTTATTGCTTATTTTCTTATCCTAATGTGTAAAGAGGATGGTATAGACTTGTTAAGCCTTTTGATAATCTATCTTTTGATACTTGTTCACCATGTTTCTCTACTTTCCATATGACTTGTATATCTTAGATCATCCTACCTTTCATTCCATGTTATCTCCTCCTAGGCATATGCATATCTATATTTCATGCCAAGATTACTTCACGAAGTTATTATACAGTTGGACATACATGTTGGGAAAGGTTTCTCAACCTTGCATCTCAATGTTCCATATTTAATTATTTATTATTCTATCCACATGGGAAAGAGGGTGCCCTCCTTAGAGGTGACACTTTTGGCCACATCTCCGAAGCTTTCTAATGTGTGTATGAAGTTGAAAGAGCATCTAAGGTTATTATGGAATTATAAAAGGTGTGGGCTACTTATGACATATTCTATGATGCATGTCATGATGCCTATACAATGCTATATAGTAGACTTGACTTTTGACCAACTTTATGATGCATGTTAAATGGTTTATCATAATACATTATTAATTGAATTTTGACCAACTTTATGATGCATGTTAAATGGTTTATCATAATACATTATTGATTGAATTTTGACCAACTTTATGATGCATATTATGATATGTCATAAGATATATTTGAATGGGGATAATGGAGCTAAATTGGAGCAACCAAGTTGGTGAGTTGGTTATGATGGATTATGATAATGTAAGAGATTTTTTAAATATTAGCATGTTGACTCATCACAATAATTACCTATTGAAATTTCCTTTGGGGGTATGGCCACCATTTTTTGGAGTAGTATTCTATTGTGGTTTATGGTTTACCATTTGTAGTTTATGGATTTGTATCCTCTATATATTGTTGCCTAGGATGTAGATGGTAGTATAATGCAATTTTATAGTTGGGGGTTATATGTTGCCAAAATATCTTTAGACTTGTGTTGGTTGTTATCCTTTGAAGGCTTGAGCTTGTTAATGTATTGTAGCTCAATTGGTACTATGAATATAATGGTTCAAAATTTGAAGGTTTGGTTTTTCTCCCAAAGGGTTTTCCCAAGATAAACACGATATCATTATGGTATTGATTTTTTACGCATATTTTTCTCTTCAAACTCGTAGATGATATTTTTCATTCATTTCTCTCATTGATTAGTGTTGGAAGTGTTTTTTCTATTAACTTCATTTCATTTAATATCAAACCCTAATCAATTATATTTTCTAGGTGGTAGGGAAAATGTTTTTTGGATTAATCTTGGTTTGAATGGGATCCATGTACAAAACATTTATTTTCAAAGAAAATGGAATGTACATTATGGTTGGAAATGAAATGGTTTAATGACACTTTGAACTATGGAAGCTCGAGATGTAGAATCAATTAATAGATATATATCTATGGTTAGCAATCTCTAAAAGTTAACTAGTAGGAATAAAACATGAAGACTAGGATGTGCTAGATTAGAAAGATAGATGCCAGGTATTTGTCTTTAATTGATAGATTCACTACTCATGAATGTTGTGGGAGAACCCACTACTAAAACCCTTTAGAAAAAGTTAAATAAAGTTATACCAAGCTAAATCCCTAGTGAACAAGATTTTTCCAAGATTTTTCCTTGGGAATGGGTGATGGGAACTTAATTGTTGAGCACCTAAATTCATTTAACATTATTGTAATCTAGTCATAGTCTATCAACATTAAATTCATTTAACATTATTGTAATCTATTGTAATCTAGTCATAGTCTATCAACATTAAATTCATTTTAACATTATTGTAATCTAGTCATAGTCTATCAACATTAAGATGGAAGACGAATATCATTGCATGGTCCTCCTAAGCTCAACAATGGAGCAAATATATCATATGCACATCTCCTCATCGACCAAACACCATTCCTCCATATCAGTCTCACACAAAATTTCTGTTGTACACGAATCGGTCTCACAAGAGCTGAATTCTGTGATGTCCATCTCTTTACGTTGCTCTTCTTCTTTCTGAACAGGAATCTCAATCACTTCTTCCGCTGCCTCCTCTGTTGAAATGTGAGAGCATTCATCATCGTCCAAATAATCATCATCTCTTTCAGTGAAACAAGAAGTGAAATCGGAGGAGGATTGACCAGCATTACAAGGAAGACGATGGGGGTTGTGATTCATCACCACTCTCCATGCACAGAGGCGATAACTAGAGAGGAGGTCTGTGGAGGTGTGCTTGCGGAGGCCTTTGGTCTTTGCTCTGGACTTGGAGGAGGGCTCCAAGTGACAACATCTACATCCTGCCCGCTTGCACTTGCCTCTAAACTTGGACTGGCTTGTTGGCTTGGAAGAATCCACTTTGTGAAAACAATCTTTCTTTTTCTCTCTTTCTCTCTCTTTATGACATTTCAGTCCATCCTCCTCCCTGTCTGTTACGTTTATGATCCTCGCACTTGGGTGGCTTCGCACATAACCATGTTGTCTTCCATCCTGCCTCATCGCTGTGTTTCTTTTTCTTCTCTTAAATTTGTCGAAATGCCTTCGCTTTTTCTTTAAAGGAGTTTGATTGCTCTTGACTTGAACTTGTGGTGGTGGAGGAAATGAATGCATCCTCATTTTATTACTTGTGTAATAAGATTGAGTGGAAAGCACGCTTACTTTTTTCCATTGCTAGTCGTAGGGAATGGGGGTATGTTATAACTTGCTTTCCAAGTAAAGGTGAGTATAAAGACAACTGCCGCGTGTAGTCAACTACGGTGGTGGACAACAGGTATCGAATGAGTCTTCGATTTGTATACCTTGTTTGACTTATAATCACTCATTCTCAATGCATTTTAACACGTGTTAATCAGAATTTTTTAAAAAAAAAATTAGTATTAAAAAGATAGAAAAATAAAAGATAACAAGAATTTGAAGGAGCTGGAGTCTCTCCCAATTTTCTCTTTAGTATTTGCAATTGAATGTGGAAAATAAAGTCATGTTATAAAATTTGTAATCTTTAGTCAAGTGTTCTAATATGTATATATGTATATATATGTATGTGTATATATGTACATCCATATATATATATATATATATGTATATAGTACATGAGTGTATACATATATATCGTAATGACATACACGTGTATAAATTTATATATATACATACATATATACATACATATGTACATACATACATATACATTCATTCATTCATACATACATACATACATACATGTGTACATATTATAAAAAAAAGATATTGTTAGATTTCATACAAACGAGTTACAACACAAACATCGCATGAGAGATAGTTGGGCATATTAGTGGCTGTACAAAATATCATCAACATCTAAATCAAAATTGAAATGTGAAACCAAGGAGCAATAAAAGCCACATACCCTAATCTACCATGGTGGTAGGAATACGATCCTTATTATCACTTTGTGCATAAGATGGTTGTAGGTGGTAGAGTCACAATATAGAAGAATGGCACTTTGGTTAATATTGTGGATCTTTTTACTAAGCCAATGATCATATATAAGTTTTGTTGGTGTAGATCTAGGCTATGCATCTTTCGTCTTCTAGAACTTGATTCATCATTTTTAATTTGTCTTTGCAATGCGAATGTTAAGTGGGGGAATCTTAGGATTAGGTGTATGATTCATCTTGTAAGTTTTATGTTTTGATTACTCATATTTAAGCATGTAGATGATAAACAATTTATGATCTTTAAACATCATGTGACATGTGGACATTATATATTCTTTGAAATACTTGGAATAGTTATAAAACATCTTTCAAATTAAATACTTCGATGGACTGCATAGATTTGAGAAACTATTCATTTGGATTGCTATGACACAATCCATGATATGTAAGAACGTGTATGAGGAGTTACTTTCTAATCTAGGATGTTGATCATGACCATTTCTATATATATATGTATATATACTAACACACACACACACATATATATATAGTATGGATGTATATATATATATATATATATATTTATAATAATGGCATACACATACATGTAGATGTATATATATACATACATGCATGTACATGTACATACATAGAGAAACTATTCATTTTGATTGCTATGACACAAGCCACATGCGATATGTAAGAACGTGTATGAGGAATTACTTTCTAATCTAGGATGTTGATCATGACCATTTATATATATATATAAGTGCACCAATCTTTGACACAATTTTGGCTCTTAAGATGCCACTTTTTTTTCTTTTTTTTTTTCTGAAATCAGCAAAATCTAATCTGCACGAGAAAATGAAGATAGTTACACTCAGAATTTCAAGATGCAACAAGAACAAAAGTTGAAGTTCTCTGAGTCTAGTTTCTAAGCTACTATTTTTTTTTTAAATTAATGAAGATTAAGGGTCTCAAAAAGGGGGGGCCCAAAACAGGTCTTGTTTTTATAAAAAAAAATAGCATAGCTCGCCTAAGGGCTCCCCCCTTTTTGATTAACTTTTTTTAGAATTTCAACAATCCCAACAGTGAGAAATTAGCTAACACCATGTATTTTATCCTCGTTCTTTCAAATAATTTTTTTAATGAATATATAATATTTTATGAATTTTTAAAGTGGACACATCCTGAAAAGCTGAAATTTGAGCGTGCTCCCCCTTAATTTTTTTGAAAACTAACTTAAAATTGATTTTTTTTGTATCATGTGTAGAATGGAGTCTAGTTTCAAAAAATATAATTTGTTTCACGTTTTGATGAACAAGTAAAAATCTATCCTAAAACTAGCACATGTTGGTTTTTCACAAAAAACAAAAGCATTTACAAAAGGAGTCATGGATCAAAACCTTAACTAAATCAAAATGAATTTATTTTTATATATTTAGATAGCTAAGAGAAAGGTTAACGCTATCATTTTTTTTATATAGTTGCATTGAAAGACGTGCAAATGAGACGGGGCACACAGATGAAAATATGAGGAAATTTGGCAAATCCTATCAATTAACACATCCAAAGCAGGTCATTTGGCGAGTGCCAAATTTGACGCTCTCCAAATGGTACATCGTATTTGGTGAGCACCAAATTTGGCATGCGCCAAATGTGCTGTGTCATTTGGCGATCGCCAAATTACCTTCTTTGCACAAAACCTGAATTTCCCCTCTTTGGTTAACAACTTTGATAATGATTTGAGTGCATAGTTTATGATTGTAGATGGGTAGTTGAGGTTTTACCTTTCACATGCTCTCTAATTCGTTACTCTAATTGGATAACTCTTTATCTCTTTGAAGTCTCTCTCTCTCGTCTCACTCCCTCCCATGCAACCTAGACTACTCTCTAAGTCCAATACCCTCTCTCAAGTCTATTTCCCTCCCACATAGGTACCTAAATAAATTTATCTCACTCCAACCCCCTTTCTCAATCTTCTCTCTCTCTCTCTCTCCCTCTTTGGTCTTTTTGTCTTTCTCACTCCATCTTCCTTTATTAGGTTGTTATCTTTCTCTCTCTGTCTCTCTCTCTCTCTCTCTCAAGTCTCTTACTCCTACCCCTCTCCCTGTCTTAGGTTTGTCACTCACTCCCTCTATCTCTCTCCCATTCCCTCTCTCTCACTCACTCTATTTCTCCCCCTCTCTCTCTTAGTCTCTCTCAGGTATCTCCATCCCCCCATCTCTCTCTCTCTCTCTCTCTCACACACACACACACGCTCCCTCTCTCTCTCTCCCACTCCCTCTCTCTCACCCCCACTCTGTCTCTCTCCCTCTCTCTCAGGTCTCTCCCTCCGACCCCCTCTCCCTCCGTCTCTCTCTCTCTCAAGTATCTCCATCCTACCCCCTCTCCCTCTCTCTCTTTGTCAAGTCTCCCCCTCCTACCACCTCTCCCTCTCATAGTCACTCCCTCTATCTCTCTTCCACTCCCTAACTATCTCACTCCCTCTATCTCTCTCCCTCTACCTCTCCATCTCTCTCAAGTATCTCCCTCCCACCACCTCTCTCTCTCTCTCAAGTCCCTCTCTCTCTCAGGCGCTCTATCTCTCTCCCACTCTCTCTCCCTATCCCTCTCTCTCAAGTCTCTCCCTCCCACCCCCTCTCTCTCTCAAGTCTCTCCCTTCTACCCCCTCTCCCTCTTTTAGGTCTCTCTTTGTATCACTCACTCACTCACTCACTCTATCTCTCTCCCACATCCCCTCTCTCTCTCACTCCCTCTATATCTCTCCCTCTCTCTCTTCCTCTCTCTTGGGTATCTCCCTCCCACCCCCTTCCACACTCTCTCTCTCTCTCTTTCAGGTATCTCCCCCCACCCCTCTCTCTCTATCTCTATCTCACTCCCTCCATATCTCTCCAATCCCTCTATCCCGAGTACTCCCTCTCCCTCCCCCCATCTCCATCTCTCAAGTCTCTATCTCACTCCTTGTATCTCTCCCATCCCTCTATCCCCCACTCCCTCCCTCTCCTACTCTCTTAGGTCTCTCCTTCCCACCCCCTCTCTCCCACTTTGTCACCCTCTCCTTCTCTCTTAGGTGTCTACCTCCCACCCTCTATCCCTCTCCCTCTCTCTTAGGTTTCTCCTGCCCACCCCCTCTCTCTCTCTCAAGTATCTCCCTCCCATCCCGTCTCTCTTTATGTCTCTCTCTCACTCCTTCTATCTCTCCCCCACTCTATCTCTCTCCCTCTCTCTCAGATCTCTCCCTCCCACCCCCCCTCTCTCTCTCTCTCAAGTATCTTCGTCCTACCCCCTCTCCCTCTTTCTCTTTGTCAAGTCTCCCCCTCCTACCCCCTCTCCCTCTCATAGTCACTCCCTCT